>OU452308.1:2445000-3047500 GCA_911728475.2 Pterostichus madidus | reverse complement strand
ACGCACATGCGGAAAGTGACTTTTTCTGACCGAATACATATTCGTATCCATGGTTACATGAAATATGTTAATGTTTTTAAGCGAATTTGAAAACAACAGACTTTCAAAAAAGTTATTTACTATACTAGAATGTAAAGATACTTTAAGTATGGTGTAATAATTTATCTACGATCGAAAACATATAGTATAAATATCGAAATTGTTGAATACTGAAAAATCTAATCTTTTATTGAGCTAACCATAGCAACTATGGTAAACTGTGTGTAATAGTATATTACATAATAAGTCAGGAAAGTGATATTTTACTTGACGAAGCGGTTGTTTAAAATACGAGGCGTCAAGCCGAGTATTTTAATCAGCTGAGGCAAGTATAATATCAGTTTCCTGACGTATTATGTATACTATTTTTTTTAAACCATTTAATTTAATCAATACTTAATAATAAATAATACAAAATGTTAATGTATGGGGTGGCTAGCTCAGTGGTATGAAGTCGGCCTGTGGATCCTGAAAACCCTGGTTCGATTCCCACAGGCGACAAACAATTTTCATAATTTCAAAAGCTACTCCTGTGGCTCCTCCACCACAAACATGTTTGGGGGCCGTGATTTGACGACTGGTAACCGCACTTCACGCGCAAAAGATATCACTTACCGAAATCTGCTTTGGCTAGAAGGAGTGATGATATATTTATTTATTTATTTCATTCAAAATGTTTAAATTTTTTGATATAAATTGTAATGACAGCAGATTATGTATCCAAGGTTACAAAAAAAGTCAGGTAAAATCTTTACCAGACTGTTTTGTACTTTACCAGACTGTTTTTTATGTTGTAGCCTTGGATACGTACTTTACTTGACTGTTTTAATAAAATAATTTGCTATCCATACTAAAATTGATCAGGAAAGTAGGCACTTTCTTGCCGGTTTCAGTAAAAATAATTTTAATTGTAATAAAGTAGTATTGTACAAAAAAGATGTACTTTGTGGACAGAATCACGTTTGTAAATGTTCACTTTTGTAATAAATAGCATATTTTTATGTTCAATATTTGTTGTTAGATTTATAAAATGTACATACATACATAAATACATACATATCTTCACGCTATATCCCATCAAATGGGGTAGCACGAACCCTAAAATCATTCATAAAACATTCACTCATAACATAATCAAATAATTAGCCCCCGTCAAACATTATCATTCAAATACACCCCCCCCCCCCCTCAACCACTTTCATAGATCTCTCCATATAATCGCATTTATTTATCACACAGGAAATCATTCCTTACATAAAAAAACCCTCAATCACATTCATCCAATCATTTGTCAATCTTTCACTCATTATTTATAAAATGTCATTTCACATATTATTTCTATTTGAATATAATTTTAGTTAAATAATATTTAATAGTAAAAGTTGGATTTTATTACAGTATAAAAAGCAAAGTTGAAACTTTACAAAGTAGTTAGCTACTTACTTGTTGCAATGGAACTTAAAACTTAAATAACTTGAAAATGAATTCATCATTTTCGTTCTATTTATTTCATTAAGAACGCGGCAAAGTTTTGCTCGCGTGTTACTCTTTTTTAATGACTAAACTTCCTGAATTCATTACTAAGTTTCTTGGAACTTTGTTGTTGCTAGACGCGAACTAACAGAGAACTTGAGAACTTTCTTCAGTAAACTTAGTTTAATGGAGATAGTTCGCGGGACTCGATCGAGCGATCAGCGGCGGGGATGAGGGCGGCGAACGGAGGGCATTTCACCTGAGAAATAACTTTGTTTTCAACAAAAATTATGCGATATTTTTCTTCGGATTTTATTGGCTTGTGGTTAGGTGGCCTTGAAAGTTTTTATTAAATTTAGCAGTTGCGTGTGGAAACTTTGGGAATTTTTGACATTAAGTATAAATAAATATTTTATCACGCATCCCTATTTTATAGGAAGAAAGTTTGTGATGTATTTTTAGCTGATGCGGTTAGGTAGAACCATATCACGACACCCGCTGATTTTGCAGAAGGTTAATTTTATATAAATACTAGCTATTACCCGCGACTTCGTTCGCATGGTCTACAATTTAATGCGAGTACCCGGCATGCGTTGCATTGCAACTCAAAGAAAGTGTTTGTGTACAGCTAATCCATGTGAGAAGCATGGATTTTCCAAATGTAGTCCACACACTTGGAGCGATTGTCCCAGTTTTTGGTTGATGGTCATTGCAAATGCGAGTCGTACCGGAAACTGCAAACGTTTGAATTCGAAGGACTGAAGCTTTATTATACCTATATGTTAAGATTGGTTCTCGTCTATGCTTATACCAAATTTTAATCGAATCAGTGCAGTACTTTTCAAGATAGCTAGCGGCCATTTTGTTTCAAGATGGCGGACTGAAGCTTTATTATACCTATATGTTAAGATTGGTTCTCGTCTATGCCTATACCAAATTTGAATCGAATCAGTGGAGTACTTTTCAAGATAGCAAGCGGCCATTTTGTTTCAAGATGGCGGGCTGAAGCTTTATTATACCTATATGTTAAAATAGATTTTCGTCTATGCCTATACCAAATTTGAATAGAATCAGTGGAGTACTTTTCAAGATAGCAAGCGGCCATTTTGTTTCAAGATGGCGGGCTGAAGCTTTATTATACCTATATATTAAGATTGGTTCCCGTCTATGTCTATACCAAATTTGAATCGAATCAGTGCAGTAATTTTCAAGATAGCTGGCGGCCATTTTGTTTCAAGATGGCGGATTGGACTAGTGCTAAGTCATAAACCTTCGCGGGTGTGCGTACAACAACTTAGTAAAGTTTTTTTTAACTCGCCGATCGTCCAATATCATACCATGGATTTTATCGACGATTTCTGGTGTTGTAACCTCAATTGGACTATCAGAACGTTCGGCATCCTTTGTGGTCATACTACCACAACGAAAATTAGTAAACCACTTGTGAATCGTTCCAATCGAGGGTGAGGAGTCCCCATAATGTTTAAAATGCTTTGGTTTGCGTAATGTTTTTTCCACGCAAGAAATAATGTTTAATCAAGACGCGAAATTCACTTTTTTCCATGTTTTCAAAAATCTTCAAGGTTGCTTGCTTTCGATGGGTATCAAAACAGAACTGAATGACATATCAGTCTGAACATTTTAATGCGTTCTAGTTAATCACATCACAAATGTCACATGGGATTTGCGATTGTGGCGCCATCTGTTTTATTTTAGTTAAGTTTCACAGGAAAACTAAACAATGTTTTTCAATATTAGGACGAATAGAAGTCAAGCGCCGGAAGCTCATCAAACATTTGTTTTACCAACTCTAAAATATGAAAACTTTCCATGAAAATAGTTGTATAATAATAATGAAAGTATTCCACCAACAGTTTGCTTAGTTTGTTGATAAGTTTGCTCGCATCGTTTGTCCATAACGACCTTAACAGCGTTGCCAGTGTTGGCAGTTCCATCCCTCTTCGTTGCCAAGTTGCAAACGAACCCTTTGAGAAGCAGAGCGGAACGCGCACCACTTTATCACAAAGTTTAACAAAACATTCTATAAGTGGTAGGTGGTAGAATAGCAACGGCAAAACCAGACCAACTACAATAACTTGCTGTTCACTGTTGCCAGATGTGCGCAATCAAACCTTTTATGTTGCAACTTCTATCTACACACAGACACAAACACAGTTCCTCTTCCTTTCGTGCAGTATCGTATTCAACAAGATTTGAAATACTCAAGATGGTTGATAAATAAATAATAGTTATTTGTGTAGCTAGAGCAGAAAGTAGTCTATTTCCGCTCGCGCATGGAGATTGTAAGCGGTACTATCTTACGAGGGCAGGGTGAAAAGTCCCTGAAAAATTAAACAAGAAATGATTTATTTGGTCAAAACATATTTTATTTCTCAACATAATCTCCTTGTAGCTCTATACACTTCGTCCAACGTTTTTCTAATTTTTCGATCCCTTCCAAATAATACGATTTTGGCAATCCTTCAAAATAGGCGTTTGTCTCAGCGATGACCTCATCGTTGGAGCCAAATCTCTTGCCGCCGAGACATTTCTTCAAGTTTGGAAATAGATAAAAATCGCAGGAGGCCAAATCTGGAGAAAGATGTCTTTCTTATTGCGCTTGAACATCGTCAAACACTCCTTTGAACTTGTCACACGGTCGCGCTTGTTGTCAACAGAGAGCAAATGCGGCACCCATCTGGCAGATAGCTTTCTCATATCCAAAAATTTATGCAAAATTTTCCGTACCCGTTCGGTTGAGATGCTCATAGCCTCAACAAGCTCGTGCAATTTAACTCGCCGATCGTCCAATATCATACCATGGATTTTATCGACGATTTCTGGCGTTGTAACCTCAATTGGACGACCAGAACATTCGGCGTCCTTTGTGGTCATACTACCACAACGAAAATCAGTAAACCACTTGTGAATCGTTCCAATCGATGGTGAGGAGGGCCCCATAATGTTTAACAAGCGATGCTTTGGTTTGCGTAATGTTTTTTCCACGCAAGAAATAATGTTTAATCAAGACGCGAAATTCACTTTTTTCCATGTTTTCAAAAATCTTGAAGGTTGCTTGCTTTCGGTGGGTGTCAAAACAGAACTGAATGACATATCAGTCTGAAAATTTTAATGCGTTCTACTTAAAGATGATACATTACAAATGTCACATGAGATTTGCGATTGTGGCGCCATCTGTTTTATTTTTCAGGAACTTTTCACCCTGCCCTCGAATTATAGTTTGACAGTTAACTCAAAACAAACAATTTGTTATTATGAACTCTGTACAACAAGAACTCAATCCCAATTACAGTACAGGGCCCTTACTCACCGAGAAAAACAAACCCTGTTTATTGTTATTGAAATGAAGGTTGAAATTTGAGTTAAAGCCGGCCCTGCAGACCGTATGCAAAACAGAGCCACGTCACAAACTTTTCTCTTTACCTCAGTGGAAATGTATCCATGAGTTGAGTTTTTACGATGAAACTTCTTGAAATCGAGAGATCCTCTTGTTTATCGGATTAAAAGCGCCCGTTTTTATTTGTTCTGCTACTTTTATCTCGATGGGCGAATACATTCCTTTCTTCCTCACTCGTGCAGTTCGATGTTTGACTAAAAAAACTATGAAGCCCTCGTCAGATGTCGTTGGGAGAAAAAGAACTATTAAATTTTTAACTCGCTAACTCGTGTTACGCGTCTAAACTCGGAGAATAGATCATAAAAAACCTGAGCGAGTATTAGTCTGTTCTTTTTTCGTTTTTAGTTCTTTCAGGAAATTCTCTCTAGTATTTTTCTTTATCGAGGGAAACTGCTTTTAGTTTTCTTTTGTTATCGTTGTGCAGCGACCAAGCCAAGTTTAAAATAGAATTTATTAGATTCTAAAAATAGAATCTTTTATTACTTTATTTGTTTAGAAGAAGGAACAACGACTATTATTTTCGTTACATGCATAAATAAATCATTTATTTTCACTCACTTGAATTTGATACTATAGCTGTATTCCATTTGCCACTTGGTTCACTTATATCAGTTCAGATAAAATCGACACATGACTAAAAGAACTGGCTTAACCAAACTGATGCACTTTTTGGGGGAATTACTTTAAAGTAAATTAGAATCTATAATTCTAGTACCGCAAATAAAGGCTACGAAGTAATCCAGCGAAATAAATAAGTGATCTAGTTCAATAAATGTAAGTTAGATGTGATCCAAAGGACAAATGAAATACACCTATTATAATGTCAATTTGTTTCATTTTAATTTGATTATACCAGCGAAATTTGATTGATAAATGGCTAAAATAGTTATTTATGTACCAAGGGTGAAAACAGGCGTTTATGGCCCGTGGCATGATTATTAGAACGAGGCGCAAAGCGCAGAGGGCTAATAACATGCTCATGGTCAGAAACGCTAATTTCGCCCTTGGTACATATAATATTTATGCACAACAAAATAACATTTAATTATATGTTCAAATATGTACATAAGTTTTATGTCAAAATGATATTTTTCAGAATCAAGTATTCACATTAAACAAAAATTGTCATTTTATTTATGTATCCATTGGAATTTTTTTTACGTCCCTAGGGCCAAAAATAAGTATATAAGCCCGCTTTTTAGGACTAAAATACATGAATTTCGGCCCGGTTGTGCAAAATGCATAAAACTGATAATTTGTTTCATTAGAACTAAAATGTTTTCAAGTCTGGTAATAAAGGTTTCCGAACGATGCGTAACGGGACCTGATAATAATGCAAGACTCGAAATAGTATTTTTAATTCGAAACATATTATTCTTTTTATTCACTATTTAGAAAATTTCAGATTTATTCAAATTAAAATGAAACAATGGGTGTAGGTGGCCCAGTGGTATCGAGTCGGCCTGTTGATCCTGAGAACCCTAGTTTGATTCCCACAGCCGACAAACAATTTTCGCCACAATAAAATTACCCCTGTGGCTCCCCCACCACTAACATCTTTGTGGGCCGTGATTTGACGGCTGGTAACCGCATTTCACGCGCATAAATATATCACTTACCGAGATCTGCTTCGGCAGAGTGCCACACCCAGTAATGAATAGAAGGCGTGATGATATATTTATATTTATTTATTTAAAATGAAACAAATTGACAAAATTATTATTATAATGTGAAGTTACAGTTTAATTGAGCCACCTAAGTCACAAGGACATCAATGGCGATCGGTTTGATTAACTCACTTTTTAATTAAATATTTTAGGTATTAATAAGTTACTTTTAATCATTTTTTTAGCATTATTGTGACACATTTGCAACTAAAATTGATGTACGTTCAATATTTCTGTAAACGCCGTACTGTTAAAATAGCCCATTGGAATTAAATTCCTGTTGTGCACACTGCCAAATAAATGAATAACACCACTGTACATATTTTTATTTTCATCTGGTCGTTATAGCTTAATAAATGCAACACAATTACATCCAAATAACGACATTTTTACTGTGCTATCACCATAAAATATTTTTCATTATAGTCGAAAACAAAACCTCCCAAAACAAAAACGCAACCTTGATCCTTTTTATAGGCAGTAAATTCGTTAATAGAAACCAATCTGTTTTTATGTGCAGCATTAGGAAGGTTTTTTGCGTGTTCGGTTGACGGTTGTCGGCCCTGTAGTCTGTAAATAACGAGTGTTTATGTTTTGTTGGATGTTTGTTGATGTTTGTTGTTTTTTGTGCCACCAGGACCTGACTGTCACGGACGACACTGTGCTCGAAGAGCATAATGAAGATCCGTCACTTGTACAAATGAGACTCATCGGCGATGGAGGTAAGACAACCGTATTATGATATTTTTACATAATTTTGGGCTACTATTTTTAAAACTTTGTTCGCTGTTATCAAATTAGCAAAGCCAGGTTAGTAGCAGTATAAAAGTGATTAAGAATTAAGTGGTATTGAGTCGGATTGTGGATTTGAGAACCCGGGTTCGATTCTCAAACAATTTTCACAATATTAAAATTATCCTTGTGGCTCTTCCTCCACTAATATCTTTGGGGAACGTGCTTTGCAGGCATTATACGTGCATAAATATATCACTTACCGAGATCTGCTTCGGCAGAGTGCCACACCCAGTAATGGGTAGAAGGCGTGATTATATATATATACTCGTATATATATATGTATATTTTTTTTTACATATTACATGGGGTAGCTAGCTCAGTGGTATCAAGTCGGCCTGTGAATTCTGAGAACCCTGGTTAGTTTACCACAGGCGACAAACAATTTTCATCATTTTAAAACTACCCCTGTGACTCTCCCTCCACTAACATCTTTGGGAACCGTGATTTGACGACTGGTAACTGCACTTCATGCGCAAAATATATCACTTACCGAGATCTGCTTCGGCAGAGTTCCACACCCAGTAATGAGTAGAAGGCGTGATGATATATATATATATATATATATATATATATTACATATAACATGGGGTAGCTAGCTCAGTGATATCAAGTCGGCCTATGAATCCTGCGAACCTTGGTTCGATTCCCACAGGCGATAAACAATTTTCACCATTTTAAAACTACCCCTGTGGCTCTCCCTCCACTAGCATCTTTGGAGGTCGTGATTTGACGACTGGTAACTGCACTTCACGCGCTAAATATATCACTTACCGAGATCTGCTTCGGCAGAGTTCCATACCCAGTAATGGGTAGAAGGCGTGATGATATATTTATTTATTTTATTTATTTTATCTAGTTCCATAGTAACCCTGACTAAACCACATATACAGAATGGTGACCGCGACTCTCGATCATAGGGATTTAACATGTAAAATCACAATTTTGTAATTTCCTGCTTCCCTAATTATTTTAAGCAAAAAAGCTTCGAATAAAAGTTTTAGGGCATAAAATCCTGCATCCAAGCCAATAAACAAAATTGATTTGTAACGGCATAAATAAGCTCTGAAAATAACGAAAATAACCTCAAAACTATCGATAGCCAAGGAATTGAAACAAAATTAAACAAATGTTTGACGTTTAATCTGTCAAAATAATTTCTTTATTTATTATGTCATATATTTTGACAGATAAAACGTCAAACTTTTGTTTAATTTTGTTTCAATTCCATGGCTATCAATAGTTTTAAAGCTATTTTCGTTATTTTCAGATTTAATTTGTGCCGTTAAGAAACATGTAAAATTAATTCTGTTTATTGGTTTAGATGCAGAATTTTATACCCTAAAACTTTTATTTTAAGATTTTTTACATAAAATAATTAGGGAAGCAGGAAATTACAAAATTGTGATTTTACATGTTAAATCCCTGTTCGAGAGTCGCGGTCACCACCCTGTATATGATGCTATTAATTGCTAATCAAAGTTACGCGTTAAATAGCCATGAGTCTTAGATTCAAATCCGGTACCAGTTTGTTATATCAACCGACTGCGCCAATATAACAAAAATAACATATCTATAACAGATTATCAAAACAATTGCACAAAGTTCCACTTTCATTTATCCTCCAATCTCTCCACAACCGAACTCCGCTCTCACATCTGCATTCAACATCATCATA
Organism: Pterostichus madidus; assembly: GCA_911728475.2. Lineage (NCBI taxonomy): Eukaryota > Metazoa > Arthropoda > Insecta > Coleoptera > Carabidae > Pterostichus > Pterostichus madidus. Next base: position 3,038,433 of record OU452308.1, on the reverse strand, counting down.
CATCATTAAACGTACATTGTAGCCATAGCACAAGCCCACTTAATCATCGCTAACACAACCAACACTTGCATACGGTAGCATTTACTCCGAACAGTTCAGACTCTGCTGAAAGTAGGTCAGCCACGGCCATGCAAGACGAAGACACCACGTTGCGTTCATGTGTCGGTAATGCAGTTCACTGCAGTCGATGTTGTTGTGTTTGTGTTGCGTGGCACAGCGTGACTTAGTTGATAATACAGAACATGTTTGTTTCTCGTTCGCGCTTATCTTGAGCGTGGGGATTTTTGTTGTTGCTGGTGACCTTCAATGTGGGGAATGTTGGTTTTTATGGTTTATGAAGCTTTGTTATGGTAATGAGGTAATAAATTATTACTTACTTTCATATAATTGTGAGAAATTTACTGGGTTTGAGGTATTTTTTATGTGGCACAGTGGTATCGTGTCGGCATGTGGATCCTGAGAACCCTGGTTCGATTCCCACTGGCGACAAACATTTTCACCACATTAAATACTACTCATATGACCCCCCCCCCTCCCCCCATTACACTCGAAATCATTTATCACACAACAAACCTTCAATTACATTCATCCATTCGTTCCTATTCACTTTTCATTCATCTTTCTTCGACGTACATAATATATTCGCAAAACATCTCAAATTATTCACGCTTACTCCTAACAACGAATCTAGCAACAAAGCTACAAAGATTTAAAAAGTAGAAAGCGATAGCCTGCACTTGTATATGAAAGAAAAGTCCACACAATGCAGTAACTGGTGACGGTGGCGCCATCGGTTGTCGAGTGGCGAAACTGACGCTCAAAAAAATGTAAAAATTGAATAAAATAATTGTTTTATACCTATTATGATTTGAATATCATGAATTGTTAACAGGTTGTTGGTCTAGTGAATTTTCAAATACCATACCACCGTGTGGTGTTGCCACTATAAATTGGGATTCTTAATTTTTCGTTAAAAACAAGGCTTTGCATGGCTATATATCCATTACTAAACGATAAAAAACTTTCTCCTTCTGATACAATATACATGGATAGTTCTAGAACATCATACTAGTTTCTCAAATGAAACTGCAAAATTTTGGTGGTATACAAACCAAATATATGCGATTCTGAGTGATGATCGCCATAAGCCCCGTGTATAAGAACTCAACTTTACAAGCGAATATATTTGTTCACAGACGATGAATGTGTTTCATATTTTAACAGGATGCGTATGACTATCCAATGTTTACGTGCGCCAAATTTCATTTAGACCTGCAAAAAAAAATTTCACGCTAGCACTACCTTAATCAATGTATGTAAGAACTAAAAACGAATAAAAAGTTAAGAAAGGAAGGGAGTGTCGCGCTTGTTTTTGAAAGTGAATTCCACACAATTGCAATTAAACACACAAATAAGAAACGAAGGGAGTGTGGTATTCGAAGTCGGGAGTAATAATTATTATTCACGATGATGAGTACGGAATTGCTTTATTTGTCGAGAAATATATTTCTTAATGACTGCAGAGAAAAATTATTATTATGTTACAAACTAATTTTAATCAGAACTAATACATAATATAATAAATGAGAAGATAAGCTATGCTTACTTGATGCTTTAAGCTGAATAAATATTAAATATTATGCAAGAACACTTGATTCTTTTAGTATGTTACGCTTTTATCAACACAAGAAAAATTTTACTGTTGTGTAAATTTACTATCTTACACTTTCATCGCTAAAATATTTTAATTACCTACGGTTTACGTTCATAAATGAAAAATAAAACATGCGAGTAAAAGTTATGTTAGAATGTACTTACAAACAAAACTAAGTCTTATTTAAATACATACATAACTTATATAAAATTTACAACTCTAATGCTGGGTTACATGAAAGTTTTATAGGTTCATTAGCAACTAACGATTCAATAAATTTCAGAAAATCGCTATTGATACTGTTGCTAGATAAACAATTCTTTAACTAAAGAGCTCTTTACTTTTTTCTTGCAACCGAGCATAAGTATTATCTATATATACTCGTATAAAAATGAATTTGTCAACGGCCATGGCTGCACTCGTTGGAACTGATCTATGCGATAACGCGAGTTAAGCAACGTTGCGCGCGGATAATACTTGGATGGGTGACCGTCCAGAGAAACCCGCGTTGCTGTAGACTCTAAGACCTAAAACGCAGGATCAGAGCGTAATGGTGGCATATGACCTTAGTAGTTAATCCGCCAGGAAGCCATAAAAAAATTAATGTTTGTTTGTTTGTTTGTCCCGTATGCGTTCCTATATCATTCATCCGATTGCGATGAAACTTTGCTAAGTTATTATGCGCACACCCGTGAAGGCTTATGACTTAACACAAGTCCAATCCGCCATCTTGAAACAAAATGGCCGTTAGCTATCCTGAAAAGTACTGCACTGATTTGATTCAAATTTGGTATAGGCATAGACTAGAACCAGTCTTAACATATAGGTACAATAAAGCTTCAGTCCACCATCTTGAAACAAAATGGCCGCTAGCTATCTTGAAAAGTACTGCACTGATCCGATTCAAATTTCGTAAAGGCATAGATGAGAACCAATCTTAACATATAGGTATAATAAAGCTTCAGTCCTCTGCCATTAAAATTCAAACGTTTGCAGTTTCCGGTACGACTCGCATTTGTAATGACCATCAACAAAGAACAGGGACAATCGCTACAAGTGTGTGGACTAAATTTGGAAAATCCATGCTTCTCACATGGACAGCTGTATGTGGCATGTTCACGCCTCGGAAAACCTTCTGATTTATTCGTGTACGTCTCAAATAGAAAAACAAAAAAATATTGTGTATCCAAAAGCACTCCAATAAACAGAATTAAACACTTTATTTCTTTGAGTTGCAATGCAAGGCATATCGGGTACTCGCATTAAATTGTAGACCACGCGAACTAAGTCGCGGGTAATAGCTAGTTTCTAATAAATTTATTAATAATTCTTATATTTTACATAAAAACATAGTTCCCACTTAAACAATAAAAACAACTTCACCGCTAGACTAATTTCTGCATAATTCAAAATCAAATTACAATAATAATGATCAGTTTCCATCCTAAAAGAAATAAACAAACAAAACAGCATCGAATTTCATGCATAGATTAGCATGTATCATCAGCGTTAACAGTCAGTGTTCGTGTTCACGCGATCCAAAATAGGATGAACGAAAGTTGAAGTTCCTGAATAGTGAACAAGAAGAAGAGAACTCTTCGCTGAAGTTGAGAATCGTCGTTCCCACAGATCACAACCGGAGCAGGCTGGGGAATTTGCATATATTTACATCAAATTCAGAATTTGAATATATTAAGAGAGTTTTTTGTGATATGTCTGTTATTGTAATGTTTAGCGGAATAAATTATTAGTTGATTGGAAGTTATTTTTGAAACTAAAACATAATATTTATAATAGCACAAATATAAGCTGTATTTCATTTGCCAGTTGGCTCACTTAAATCAGTTCAGATAAATTAGATAACATGACAAATTAACTGCGAGGGTAGGGTGAAAAGTCCCTGAAAAATAAAACAGATGGCGCCACAATCGCAAATCTCATGTTACGTTTGTGATGTATACTCTATTCCCTGTATGAAAACGATTACGTCACATTCGGTATCCATGTGATTCAAGATTTTGTGCTTAAAACGTTTACATTGATATTGGATTGACATTTTTAAAACATAACCTAAAAATTAAATGTCGGATTAAAATATTTATTACTTTATAAAATTTAATTAGTTTATAAAAGAAACCAAATAAAATTTATCTTAACTCACGAAAAATATTACCTACCTTATTGAAATATGTAATTTTGTAAAATAAAACTCAAAAGAATATACATTTTTATATGCATTATTATTATATATAAATAAATAATATATGAAAATACAAAATACAATGCACATTACCTCTTGTACTACAGTTAAATTAATTAAAGATGCTCGATTCTCTCTAAGTTCAGCGCAAAATAATCATGAAGATGACAAACGCATTTCTGCATTTGATTACACAAAATTTTTCAAGCCATTTCTTATTTCTCAGTCTGTATTTATGTATCAAAAATGTCACAAACTTAGAAATGACAGGCGAGAAAATAACAAAATCATGGCCATAGGTCTCTATTTTTATTTTATAAACAAATGTGAACAAAGTAAATATAAATTTTCGTATTTGTAAGAACTGTCATACGTTTTCATTCAAATAATAAATTTGATAGAACGCGAAAAAACATGAAACGTGTGTCTTTACTTATTAAGACATACGTTGTCATTCGCATAGGTACGAATAATATGATTAAAAAAAGATAGCAATATTTCATCGTATCTATGATAACCTCGTACACATATGACGTCATCGTTTTGATACAGGGAATGGAGTATACCATCATTAACTATTTAGAACGCATTAAAATTTTCTGACTGATATGTCATTCAGTTCTGTTTTGACACCCATCGAAAGCAAGCAATCTTGAAGATTTTTGAAAACGTGGAAAATAGTAAATTTCGCGTCTTAATTAAACATTATTTAATAATAATAGGTAACTTACAATACAGGTATGTTTGTGTCAGTCAGCAATAGTCCAATCCTTTCGAGAATGACAAAAGTAAAAACAGTGATTATGTTAAGATCTGTAAATGTATCCTAAACCTAAGCAAGAAACTCTAATTGGTCATATAATTTGATACGAAACCAGTGGTACTAAAAATGTACACTTCAAATAAAGGCCGTATATTTTTGCTAATAAGAAAAAATAATTTTGTTCTTGTATTAAATTATATAACCCATTAAAGTTTCGTGTGTAAGTATGGAAACACCCCGTATACAGAATATGGAAGATAGAATGGAAATCAATGGTATGAAGTCGGCCTGTATATCCTGAGAACCCTGGTTCGATTCCCACAGACGACAAGCAATTTTCATAATTTCAAAAGCTACCCGTGTGGCTCCTCCACCACTAACATCTTTGGGGGCCGTGATTTGACGACTGGTAACCGCACTTCACGCGCAAAATATATCACTTACCGAGATCTGCTTCGGCAGAGTGCCACACCCAGTAATGGGTAGAAGGCGTGATGATATATTTATTTATTTAGTTATTTTAGAATGGAAATTGGGAAATTATAAGAACTGCGACTTAGATTTAAATACCCCTTTATGATTTGTAGTCGGAAGTAAAATTATTTAATATCATTGTCAAAATGTTTAACCATAATTTTATTTTTAATAGAAAATGATAATAATGTAGGAATATTAAATCGGTTGAATAATATAATGAATTTTAAATGATTAATTATATAAATGTCAGTAAAAATTAATTTTTTCGTCTGCGTGTAATGGGCTTAATAGATACAAATTCCAATTAAATTTTAATGAATTTCACAAAACATGACATGTATTTAATTGTATATAAATCATTAAAAATTCTAAAATTCGCATAATATTTATACATTTTGAAGGCATTGCATAGTAATTAATGTACGCCCCAAGTATTGATTCAGCATTTTAATTATTTGTTTTTGTTTACTGATAAAACGACAGGCTTTTATTAATTATACACAAATTAAAATTTACATGTTTTACTAATAATTTATTACGTCTGTAACATGAACACATTTATAAAATAATTGCGAAACAAAATATTACACGACTACTACAAATATTTTAATGACTTTTACACAATTACTCAAGCGATTTAAACAATAGGGATTCCATATTTTTTATTTTTTTATTATTTGCTTTGCTAGTAAGTTAATTCGGACCCGGGGAATTCAATGCCGGTGAGTGCAACTTCGTATCACGTTGTTTGAAAACGACCTCTTACTTATTAATTAGCAAACGCAAGTTTTATCCCGATTTTATACACTGGACTACGGTTATCTGTTGTTAATTTCAGACCTAATTAGACGCATGATTTACCGTATGTATATAATCTTTAGTGAATGTCATTTCATATTAAAGTGAAACATTCTTTCAGCGTGACCTTTGCTTTTATCTGTCGCGTAGCCCACATAATATGTTTAATTTACCGAGCGCTAATTTTAGCACAACCTACACGCCACAGAAATAAATCAATAATCATTAATTACACACAGAATGTGAATGATTCAAATCAATCCAGGCGGCTAAATCCGTTCACAACAAACGAAACAAAAACTAGTTTAATTGCTTGTCATTTCAATAACAGTTGTAAATAACATAATTGTAATAGTAATAATAGAGAGAAAATTATATGTATAATAACTGTTTGTTATTAGTGGAATAAAAACATGATTACGTCATTATGAGTGTGATATACAAAATTTTATCGATGTCTGTTTAATAGTATATTACGTACCATTAACTGTAAGTGATATCGAGGCCCGAAGAGTCGTAATTTCGTAAACATTCGCGATCTAAAAAATCACTTACATTTCGAGGTTAGTAAGCTATTTTTTACAAATAAATAAAATAAATAAATACATCATCACGCCTTCTAGCAATTACTGGGTGTGGCACTCTGCCGAAGCAGATCTCGGTAAGTGATATATAAGCGCGTGAAGTGCGGTTACCAGTCGTAAAATCACGGCCTCCAAAGTTGTTAGGGGTGGAGGAGCCGCAGGGGTAGTTTTTGAAATTATGAAAAGTGTTTGTCGCCTGTGGGATCGAACCAGGGTTCTCAGGATCCACAGGCCGACTTCATACCACTGAGCTAGCCATCCCATATTTTTTTACAATACTCGCATAAATAGAAGGAAAAGAAAAATAGGTGGTTTCGAAATTGACAGCTGTCAAATTGTTGTCAAAATAAACAGGACCTTGATTTGTAATATTTACTTACTGTTCACGGTGGACAGTAAGTAAATATGAAAGTCTTGATATAACCATGGAAACCACTGTGCAATAAGAGTTGCACTTACTGTATTTACATTTTGTCATTAATAGGTTACTTACTGTACAAGTATTGTAAAATAGTATATTACGTACCATGAACTGTAAGTGGCATTTTTTAGGCAAAGAATGTAGTTTGCGAAATCGAGGTCCGTAATGTCTAGATTTGGTAAACAATCGCGACCTTAAAAATCACTTACCCCTCGAGGTTAGTAAGCTAGTTTTATAATATCTGCACAAGTAGAAGAAAAAGAAAAATAGGTTTCAAAATTAACAGCTGTCAAAATAAACAGGACCTTGATCTCTAATATTTACTTACTCTCCACGATGGATGGTAAGTAAATATTATAGTCCTGATCGATTCCCACAGCCGACAAACATTTTCATCACATTAAAATTACCCCTGTGGCTCCCTCACCACTAACATCTTTGGAAGCCGTGATTTGGCGGCTGATAACTGGACTTCACGCGTAATTAAGTCGGTCTGTGAATCCTAAGAACCCTGGTTCGATCCCCACAGCCGACAAAATATTTTCTCCAATTTAAAGTTACCCCTGTGGCTTCCCCATCACTAACATCTTTGGAAGCCCTGATTTGGCGGCTGATAACTGCACTTCACGCGTAATCAAATCGGCCTGTGGATCCTAAGTACCCTGGTTCGATCCCCACAGCCGACAAAACATTTTCACCAATTTAAAGTTACCCCTGTGGCTTCCACATCACTAACATCTTTGGAAGCCGTGATTTGGCGGCTGATAACCTCACTTCACGCTCATGAATATATCACTTACCGAGATCTGCTTCGACAGAGTGCCACACCTAGTAATGGATAAAAGGCGTGATGATATATTTATTTCTATTTATTTATATGTAATTAATAAATACGTTTAAAGAGAGTCAAATGTCGTAATGATATATTTTTCTAGAATTCATTTTCTCGGAACTATTTAAAATAGATTCAAAACATATAATTATTTCACTTCCTCGTTACATCAGACATAGTAATTAATTATAAGCATTCTAAGATTAATTCATTTGGCATGCATTGCATAAACATTCTCGTCTTGTAATTACATCATTAGCAAAACTCGTTACTGAAATATGCAAGTACCTACTACGTTTACACTACCGCAAAAAATACCACTTAATCCAAACTACTTTAATTCGGCTTTAAACCTGATTAACAATTTAGGAGACTCTACCAAATGTACTGCAATTAAAACTTGTCAACTACTCGACTAGTTCACGATTGAAATGAGGTCTTGAGGGACATAAATGAGGGAACATAAGAGGGAAGTTGAGGAGGAGAAAGAGAAACTTTTTTACGTTTTTGTTTCTTTTTAGATTGGATTGTTTGTGTTGCTTGTTTTCTCCTTCTGATGTGTGTTCTGAGTGTTTTTGTTTCTTAAAGGTTAAAGGTTAAAGAGGAAGAGGTCAATGAGAATACTTGTGATGCAATTTTAATCAGAATATATTAATTTCATTTTTCCACGACTGACTATAAAAGTTGGTTTCTAAAATAAAATAAATATATCATCATGACTTCTAACCATTACTGGCTGTGGCATTCAGCCGTAACTGATCTCGATAAGTTATATATTTTGCACGTGATGTGCGCTTACCAGCCGTCAAATCACGGCCTTCAAGGATGTTAGAGCAGAGAGAGCCACAAGAGTAGTTTTCTAAAAATAAATAAATATATCATCACGCCTTTTATCCAATACTAGGTATGACACTCTGTCGTAACAGTTCTTGGTAAGTGATATATTTTGCCCGTGAAGTGCGGTTACCAGCCTTGAAGGATGTTAGTGGAGGGGAAGCCACAAGAGTAATTTAAAAAAAATAATAAATAAATATATTTTACATATTACTGGGTATGGCACTCTGTCGTAGCAGATCTTGGTAAGTGATATATTTTGCGCGTGAAGTGCGGTTACCAGCCTGCAAGAATGTTAGTGGAAGGGAAGCCACAAAAGTAATTAAAAAAAATAAATTAATTAATATATCATCACGTCTTTTACATATTACTGGATGTGGCACTCTGTCGTAACAGATCTTGGTAAGTGATGTATATTGCGCGTGAAGTGCAGTTTCCAGCCGTAAAATGACGACCCTTAAAGATATTAGTAGCGGGAAGCTAAAGGGATAATTTTAATGTGATGAAAATTGTTTGTCGGCTGTGAGAATTTAACCAAGGTCTTCAACTCGATAAGGAGTACTTTTAATGTCGTGAAAATTGTTTGTAGGCTATGGGAATCGAACCCGAGTTCTCGAATCCACATGTCGCACTCTATATCACTGAGCCACCTACCCCATAAAATTAATAACAATAAATTCGTGACAGAAATCGAACATATTCCATTTGCCACTTGGATCAGATCTAACTTACACTTACTGAATCAGATCACTTAGTCAGTTAACTGATTTACTTTATTTAAAACATAGGTCGAAAACTGTAGAAAAATAGATTCGGTTCGAGTTCGGGTTTCAGTTTCGATTCTGGTTAAATACTCTTAACCAGAAATTCAAAAATCTCATTTTTTCTCTTTTTAATTCAATTTTATAGGATAATTGGCTCAGTGATATCGAGTTTGCATGTGGATCCTGAGAACCCTGGTTCGATTCTCACAGCCGACAAACATTTTCTCCACTTGAAAATTACCCCTGTGGCTCTTCCACCACTAACATCTTTGGTGGCCGTGATTTGATGGCAATAATGAGTAAAAGCCTGTCATTAATCTAATAATTGATAACACGTCCACAATAATCGCTGATTGCTCATCAAACAATCGTATTCAGTTATCTCTCGGTTATATCAACAGTATAATGAGATAAACCTCAGCCGGAAGTGACAATCGACAGTCGAAACACCTGCCAAGTATGCGCAGACAAGCGACGATCACCAGATAACAACGAAGCTAAAAATAACCGTGTCAAACGATGGCGCCTGCCGACAATCGCTGCAGAGACGCAGAGAAGTGGGGGAGTGACTTCAGCGCTGACCTACATTCACTCTGAACCCCCCCCCCCCCTATCGTTCTGTGGCTTCGGCTTCACAGCGGTTTTGGCGCCTACACCAGATTTACGGAAAAATTCTGCTCGGGTTTTCTATTGAAATATATGGCTGTATTTTGCAAGAATTTATATTGAAATGGTAGAGGTTTTTTTGATGTTTTCATACTCTTTGAAGGACGGCGGTTTTATAAATGGATGTGTGTTGTTTGTGTTTACATGGAATTGATAACCAAGTAAAAGAGACAAGAATTTTTCCTTCGTGTGTTGATACATTTTGTCAAACAGCTTTTTGTTGTGTTTGTAAATTTTTATTGAAGATTTATTAACTTTTTGTCGCAGTTTTTTAGTTGGGTAGTTGAATCACTTCTATAAAAAGGAAATTAATATTTTTAAATATAATTTATCTATATATACAGCGTGGTGAACGCAACTCTCGAACATAGGCATTTAACATGTAAAATCACAATTTTGTAATTTCCTGCTTCCCTAATTATTTTAAGCAAAAAAGCTTCGAATAAAAGTTTGAGGGAATAAAATTCTGCACAAAATTAATTTTGCATACTTCGCAGCGGCACAAATTTGATCTGAAAATAACAAAAATAGCCTGAAAACTATTGATAGCCATGGAACTAAAACAAAATTAAACAAATGTTTGTCGTTTTATCTGTCAAAATAAATAAAGAAATTATTTTGACAGATTATACGTCAAACATTTGTTTCATTTTGTTTCAATTCCATGGTTAGGTATCGATAGTTTTGAGGCTATTTTTAATTTGTGCCGTTACAAAGCATGCAAAGTTTATTTTGTTTATTGGTTTAGATGCAGAATTTTATGCTCTAAAACTTTTATTCGAAGCTTTTTTGTTTAAAATAATTAGGGAAGCAGGAAATTACGAAATTGTGATTTTACATGTTAAATCCCTATGTTCGAGAGTTGCGTTCACCATCCTGTATATATATATATATATATATATATATATATATATATATATATATAAAACAATGATATACCTAACAACATTTCCTAATCGATCAAGTTGTAAAAATAACAACAGCAGAAACGACCTTCCTTCTGTCAAATTAGTATTCAAATAATATTAACCATGCCCATTGCATTGACACCATTAGTATTCAAACTTGAAAACAATTCGTTGCACATTTTCCACGAGTGGCAAATTTGCTGTACGTTTTTAGCACGGTTCACAATTGAATTCAACAGCTTTGAAAGTACCGGTCGTGATCTTGAAATATTGGCGCTCCACCAAACGCAATACGATTTATAAGCCATTTATTTCCGAGACTGTTTGTCTTGTTCCCGCTGCACGAATTATTTATGTTTATCCGAGATTTATATCGTCAAATAAATGTTGAGTTAGGGATTTTGTTCTTGGTTGCTTGGTGTTTTGTTTAGGTTTTTTCTATTGCAATCATTTTAAAATGAACAAGATTATAAAAAGCAAAAAAAAAAAAATTATATCATCACGCCATTTACTCATTACCTGTTGTGGCACTCTGGAGACCTATTCTAATTCTTGGCGACTGTTTGGCGACTAGTTTCAGTCGCTAAGTCAATGACGTCACAGTACAGTCAATATCATGTTTATAGTTTTATATAGAGTGATCTATGAATGTGGTTACAACAAGGGTGGTGTGTTTGGATGATAATGTTTGACGAGGACTGATTATTTGATGAATGTAATGAGTGAATGTTTTATAAGTGATTTTATGGTATGTGCTACTCCATTTGATGGGATATAGCGTGAAGATATGTATATAGTATTTTCAAATTATATTGACGTATGTTTTGTACTGTTTAATGTTTCTAAATTAAAGGAAATTTACGTAGTCAGTTTTCAGTCTTTGATAAAACTTTTACATGACAAACACAAAAATGTGATATCACTTCATACAATTTGATGTTTGCCTGTGTTACTATTTTAAATAAAATTGTTAAATGAATATTTAATTATTTGTTACAGTTGTCGAGTCGATAATGAGAGGAGAAAATGTGGGTATTACACCCAGAAGATCTAGATCTGCCTTGCTGCATACACATCACCACACGGTGCCATCGGTAAGTCATTAAATTACTCGCATTTTACTATATCTTTTATCATTATTTTCTACCAACTTAGAAACCAAAAATAATTGAACAAATAGATACGGCCCGAATATCAAACTTTAAATGCTATAGCTTAGTCAGCTTATACTACAGGGTGATCAAAAGGAATTGTTATAGTTGGCAATACAATTCCAGAGATCTTTTTATTCCACAGTTGGCACAACTCCAGGTTTAGGCGGAAATACTATTTGACATTTATAATAAATACAAATAGGTTATGTCAGGAGTCTGACAGCTAATATTATTTTGACTTTTTAGGTAATAGAAATACTTTAGAAATAAATGTAATAATAAATGTACTCAAATTTAAGTTTTAATGTCACTGTCAACAACAGGAAATGAATTTATGTATCAGGCTTACCAATTTCAAGTAGTTTTTTTTTTTATTTCCAACTGTAACAATTCCTTTTGATCACTCAGTATACTACAACACTGAATACAACCATTGTTAACCAGAGTATAAACGGCCCAGATTCGAACAGTTGAATGTCGCGCATTATAAATAAACAAATAAATAATAGTAAAGGTCGGAAACATGATAAAAAACTTTGTTTTCTAAAGTATAAAGTATCTTTAAGAAGCATTTTCTTTACATCTTACGCAACAACAAAAGACAAAAATATATCCAACTTCAACAACAATTTATCTTGAACATTCTGCCGAGTACATCTTGTCTGTGACCTGTGACCTTCGCGTCATTGACCAGCGATGCCATGCCAGATCAGTCCAGACCAATAGTTTATTGTTTTGTATAAGACAACTATCAATTTAAATTGTTTGCTCTGTTATTAATTGCAATTATCCGATAATGATTTATGTGCGACCTCCGCTAACTGTGACAATAATAGAACTTCTTAGAACCAGCCAATCACGGAACAGTTTGCTTGCTGAATGTCAGCTTTAATTGAAAAGAAAAAAAGTCATTAATTGTTCGGAGAAAACGTTTCCGTGAGTTTGAGAGTTTTTTTTGTGTTGTTGTGGTTTGTTTTTGCAAAGAGTGATTAGATGTTTTTGTAAGTTAAACGAAAATAGAAATAATAATAGTTTATAAATTATTTGTTTTTTGACATTGTGGTTGTAACTTCAATTACTTCATTAGTATCGTTGCTACATGATATAATAATAGTTATTTGTATAACAAAGGAAGACAGTCAGACATTTCTTCTTAAAGATGTCGTTTTATTTTCTCAGAGATATAAAGCACCTGAAAGAAGAATAACACTTTCTTCATAAGGCATACATATAATTTTATGCATAACCGGGCCTAAAAGCATATGTTTTAACCCTAAAAAGCGGGCTTAAGCACTTCCTTTTGGCCCATGGACCAAAAAGAAATAATTCTTATGGATATATAAATAAAAAGAGAATTTAAGTTTATTGTGAATTTATTTATTAACTGATTAATATATTGTTTTATATCAAATACTAGCTATTATCCGCGACTTCGTTTGCGTGGTCTACAATTTAATGCGAGTACCCGGCATGCGTTGCATTGCAACTCAAAGAAAGAAAGTGTTTAATTCTGTTTATTGAAGTGCTTTTGGATACACAATTTTTTTTTTCTCTTTGGTACGTACACGAATATATCAGAAGGTTTTCCGACGCGCGAGCATGCCACATACAGCTGTCCATGTGAGAAGCATAGCTTTTCCAAATTTAGTCCACACACTTGTAGCGATTGTCCCTGTGATTTGTTGATGGTCATTGCAAATGCGAGTTGTACCGGAAACAGCAAACGTTTGAATTCGAATGGCATAGGACTGAAGCTTTATTATACCTATATGTTAAGATTGGTTGTCGTCTATGCCTATACCTAATTTGAATCGAATCAGTGCAGTACTTTTCAGGATAGCTAGCGGCCATTTTGTTTCAAGATGGCGGACTGGACTTGCGCTAAGTCAGAAACCTTCGCGGGCGTGCGCACAACAACTTACCAAAGTTGCGTCGCTATCGGATGAATGATATAGGAACGCATACAGGACAAACAAACAAACATTCATTAATTTTTGTATATATAGAAGATAAATACAAAATGTATTTCAATTAATTGGGGTAGTGTTCTAGTCCAGCTTTTTCGCTACCTCGCCCTTACAAAACCTTCGATGGTTTGAGAAGACCATACAACCACATAAAGAGTTAAACGATTCATATTTCTATTAGCTCGCTTAAAAATAAATACTAAAAGCGTAGGTAGAGACAGTGTGTGTTCATAATTCTCGTTTTAGAATAATTTAAAGTTTGTTCGAGGTTTGGTGAAGTTCACAGCGAACTTTTAATGTATTTACTTCACGAAGTTGAAGTTCCACTTGGACAAATGTCGCATGTATTTAAAAAGATCGATGTTGCGGTTTTCAGTAGCGCGAAATCGAATTAAACTCCAGCTGTGCATAGGGAATTTTGGTTTCTTCACTTTTTTACAAAAAAAAAGTATTTGCTTATTTCAGTTCATTTAGTCATGTGGTCTTATTTGTTTATTTATGCTACTCTGTATAACAAGAACTTAAACCCAATTACAATACATGATCCAGAATTAATGAACTGCAGTGTGATAGTTCATTCCGTAAGTTTATTTTAAGGTAGTACTAGCGTGAAAATTTTTTTTGCAGATCTGAATGAAATTTGGCGCACGTAAACATTGAATAGTCATACGCATCCTGTTAAAATATGAAACACATTCATCGTTTGTGAACAAATATATTCGCTTGTAAAGTTGAGTTCTTATACACGGAGCTTATGGCGATCATCACTCAGAATCGCACATATTTGGTTTGTGTACCTCTAAAATTTTGCAGTTTTATTTGACAAACTAGTATGATGTTCTAGAACTATCCATGTATATTGTATCAGAAGGAGAAAGTTTTTTATCGTTTAGTAATGGATATATAGCCATGCAAAGCCTTGTTTTTAACGAAAAATTAAGAATCCCAATTTATAATGGCAACACCATATGGTGGTATGGTATTTGCAAATTCACTAGACCAACAACCTGTCAACAATTCATGATATTCAAATCATAATAGTTATAAAACACTTATTTTATTCAATTTTTATATTTTTTTGAGCGTCAGTTTCGCCACTCGACTACCGATGGCGCCATCGTCACACTAGTACTACCTTAACTAACAGGTAGTAGCACCCCTACCAAGACTTGTAAAACCTCTCTTTACGACGTCAAAAACTACAGCCAAATATTTTTAATCTTAGGCAACATAAACAAAAGAAATATTTTGAAGTGTATAATAATACTTGTTGCTACGGTAATGTTTGTTATTCTGTTATTTTAATCCCTTCGGAATTAAAAGTGACACTTCAGTCCTCGAAAAGAAAAAATAGGTCATTTACTCTCTGAAGTGCGAAAACTAAATAAATAAAGATGATTCAAAATGTAGATTAATCCGCATAATAATAATAATGATTATATCGTGTAAGTTACTTCAATTGAAAGTTACAATTAGCACAAACAGAATAGGTAATTTTAGTGCGTTTATAAGCCAGTAACAAAAACACGATAGCTCAACTTGGCGTGAATTAACAATGTAAATAGACAGCGTTTATAAATATGGATAGGAAGTCTGTTTCTCTAGCGCTTGTTTTCAGTTGAATGGGCATTGAGCAAGAGGATCTAAAACAAACCATGAATATTTATCAGAGTTGCGCTAGTGCTGCTCTCGTGGAACACGGATAGTTTCAGAACTTGCAATGTAGCTGGCAAGTTTCAATTGTACACAATAATTGGGTTTGCAACTTTCGGTCATAAATAATGAAGTAAATAGTGTACTATGTTGGTTTAATTGCTATTTTAAAACTTGCATTAGTTTTGTTACAAATTCAAATGCATTTTGTAACTGCTTTTTAAAAACATGTTTTCATGTTATGCTACATAACAGGAAATTAATTATATTTACAGTACAGGAAATAGATTGCTTTTTGTTCGTACTGCAAAATAATATAGAGTGATCAAAAGTAAGTGTTTCAGTTGGTAATACAATTCTGGGGAACTTTTTATTCCACAGTTGGTACAACGCCAGATAAAGGCGGAAATATTATTTGACATACCTTTTTTATAATAAATACAAACATAAATAAATAAAAAATAAAAATAAAAATATATCATCACGCCTTCTACCCATTGCTGGGTGTGGCATTCTGCTAAAGCAGATCTCGATAAGTGATATATTTTTGCACGTGAAGTGCGGTTACCAGTCGTCAAATCACGGCCCCCAAACATGTTAGTGGTGGAGGAGCCACAGGGATAGCTTTTTCAAATTATGAAAATATGTCGCCTGTGGGAATCGAACCAGGGACCTCAGGATCCACAGGCCGACTTCATACCACTACTAGCCATCCCATAAATACAAACATAATCTCCTTGTAGCTCGATACACTTCGTCCAACGTTTTTCTAATTTTTCGATCCCTTCCAAATATACGATTTTGGCAATCCTTCAAAATAGGCGTTTGTCTCAGCGATGACCTCATCGTTGGAGCCAAATCTCTTTCCGCCGAGCCATTTCTTCAAGTTTGGAAATAGATAAAAATCGCAGGAGGCCAAATCTGGAGAAAAAACTCCTTCTTATTGCGCTTGAACATCGCCAAACACTCCTTTGAACTTGTCACGCGGTCGCGCTTGTTGTCAACAGAGAGCAAATGCGACCCCATCTGGCAGATAGCTTTCTCATATCCAAAAATGTATGCAAAATGTTCCGTACCCGTTCGGTTGAGATGCTCATAGCCTCAGCCAACTCGTGCATTTTAACTCGCCGATCGTCAGCTATCATACCATGGATTTTATCGACGATTTCTGGCGTTGTAACCTCAATTGGACGACCAGAACGTTCGGCGTCCTTTGTAGTTATACTACCACAACGAAAATCAGTAAACCACTTGTGAATCGTTCCAATCGATGGTGACGAGTCCCCATAATGTTTAACAAGCGATGTTTTTTCCACGCAAGAAATAATGTTTAATCAAGACGCGAAATTCACTTTTTTCCATGTTTTCAAAAATCTTCAAGGTTGCTTGCTTTCGATGGGTGTCAAAACAGAACTGAATGACATATCAGTTTGAAAATTTTAATGCGTTCTAGTTAAAGATGATACATCACAAATGTCACATGAGATTTGCGATTGAGGTACCATCTGTTTTATTTTTTAGGGACTTTTCACTCTGCTCTCGTAATGTTGTTGGGGCTATTGGAAAATTTGACACATTTTCTAGTAATTTAATGTGGTTCCCAAGATACAGCCTGTATATTTTAATACAGATCCTATTTGGCCTGAAGCCATCGTCTAAAAGCGCTGGTCTATCTACCATATTATTAAATACACCCAAAAATTCAATAACAAAAAAAAGTAATTGTTCCTTATGAAAGATTATAATCACAAAAGTGTTTCCCATAAAAAAATCCCGTCCAATTACTTCAAACATCTTTCAGCAATTCCTTAACCTCCAAATAACAATTTCCAACTTTCGCTTGTCAGTTGTTGTCAAAACAGAAAAAAACCATCTGCAGTAAAAAACAATCTAGCGTCACGACACACAACTCTCGCTGTGATTGGTGCACGTAACCGCCGCCGTTCAACTGTTTAACAGCGCACGATCTCCGACGAGGTCCGTGAACTTCATCGTTGTAATTTTATAAATATTAAAGCGGTTTCTAATGGGAGGCCGTGCCTGTGCTTAACCGTTGGGCGTGGTTAAGAAATATGTAGCAAAACGACTATGGGTTAAAAACGTTCCACGGCGCGGTTATGACCGGTTGCGGGAACTGGACCGGATTCTGTAACCTGGTTACGTGACAACCATCAATTTTATGTTGAGTTATGCGAGAGAACGAGAACTCACACGAGGATAAAACTGTAGCGGATTAATTAGACTTGTTTTCATTTGTTTTGCCGGATTAATTTAAGACGAAACTATGTCTAATTATTGGATAAGTTTGAAGGTGACCCTGGACTTTTCAGTTACGTAATTGTTTCACAAATTATGCTGAACAAAATTATTTCAAAGATTTAATTAACGGGATATGATAGAGACAGAAAATTATTCACAAAATAGTTATTTAACTGACAGACCTACCTATTGAGGATGATTTCGTCCTTTTATTTAAGTGTTTTGAATTACCGGCAGGATACTTACTGCAATTCTTTTTATTTTTTTGTACGATCAATGCATAATGAAATTGAAATTTAGATATAAATATGTTTCAGAATTATTTTGATATTTAAATTTGTTTTTCCTACAACTGTGCGATTTCATTGTTATTATGTAACTATTATTGCCTTGGTAGCATATAGAAAGTAGACAAATGCAGACTAAGTGCGTTTCTGTAAGCAAAGAAACACTAGTGCCGAAAGTAATTTGTTCTTTACGCAATTGTCAAAAGAAAATATAAATGAGAGCGATTTAAATTTCGCGCCAAGCACGGAATTTCATATTTTAGACACATACGCTTATGGAAGAAGAAGAAATATGCAGTGGTATATTTTAACGTTTATAAACATAACATGCTGTATATCTAATTTGTACACAATCACATTGAGCAGACAAGAAATCAAGTATATCATTATTAAATATGAAGTCGGCCTGTGGATCCTGAGAACCCTGGTTCGATTCCTATAGACGACAAACAATTTTCATAATTTAAAAAAAAAACTACCCCTGTGGCTCCTCCACCACTAACATCTTTGGAGGCCGTGATTTGACGACTAGTAACCGTACTTCACGCGCAAAATATATAACTTACCGAGATCTGCTTCGGCAGAGTGCCACACCCAGTAATGGGTAGAAGGCGGGATGATATATTTATATTTAGTTATAAAAATAACTATTCTAATTAGAATATTTACTGAACTAAATGAAGCGAAGGTAGATTTTTGCTTGTTTCCTATTTTAAAACATTGATCACGTGACACCATCTTAACCATACAGTACAAATAGTAATTCTGAGTGAGTCACCTCTTCCTCATCCATCCGTCTTCACCATCCTCGCTTTCTCTTCATCACAAGAGCATCTTACCGACTCCTTGCCTAGTTCCCAGGCTTGACTATTCACTATCCCGTGTCTGAAGCTTGATGCCGGTCGGTGTTCGGTGGCTCGGATGCCGGTCTCTGCCGAGAACCGAGAGACGAGGTCACAACATAACGATACCAGACGTAATTATATCTGAGATCATTAACTGCTTCGAGCTGGAAGCTGGAGCCGCTGCAGCGGTCGTGGTCGAAGAAAGAGAGGAGTAGATGTTGTGTAATGTGGTTGTTGCAGTTTACTTGTGAATTGGATGAAAAGGAAGTTATGGTTGTGAAAAATGTGAGAGAATGTCTCGTAAATTGAATCGTCTTGTTGTTAAAATAAATAAATAAATATATCATCGCGGCTTTTACCCATTACTGGGTGTGGCACTCTGCCGAAGCAGATCTCGGTAAGTGATATATTTATGCGCGTGAAGTGCGGTTACTAGCCATCAAATCACGGCCCCTAAAGATGTTAGTGGTGGAAGAGCCACAGGAGTAATTTTAATGTGGTGAAAATTGTTCGTCAGTTGTGGGAATCGAACTGAGGTTCTCAGGATCCACAGGCCGACTTGATACAACTGAGCCACCAAGCCCATACTTTGTTAATGCACTAGTGCTCTAATAAAGTACTTATCTCACTTAAAATGAATGCGATAAGTGTCATTTATCGCACGGCCGTAGATAATATAATACCTGTATACAATTATTTATGGGGTGGCTAGCTCAGTGGTATGAAGTCGGCCTGTGGATCCTGAGAACCCTGGTTCGATTCCCACAGGCGACAAACAATTTTCATAATTTCAAAAACTACCCCTGTGGCTCCTCCACCACTAACATCTCTGGAGGCCGTGATTTAACGACTGGTAACCGCACTTCACGCGCAAAATATATCACTTACCGAGATCTGCATCGGCAGAGTGCCACACCCAGTAATGGGTAGAAGGCGTGATGATATATTTATTTATTTATTTAGAAACGCTAAAAAAATAATTTAAAATCTGTTTTGTCAGTTTTTCTGTTTTGAAATTTACTTTAAAATGTTGACTGTTTTCATATATCTGTGGATACGATGTTTTACTTAATATAAAAAAAACTTACATTCCGCACGTTTCCTGAAAATGGTACTTTCTATACGAATATACAGCAAATGACAACTCTCATGACATGAAATAAATGCAAAAAAAACTATTTTCTGTCGTATTTATATAAAAAGTACTTTGCAATAAACTGTATTGGAAACGGCCTCTTTTAGAAATACACTCTCGAAATAGAAGGAAAAACAAAAATATTATCCTGTTTAAAAACGATCATTATTCATGTGCCAACTACAGATTCATTTCAGTAGAACATATATTTAATTGGACAAACATTTTTCCTTCTGTAAAATAGTTTTCGGCTGCTAAAATAATATTTTAATTAAAAGAATTTCTTACAAACGAATAAAAAATAGTGTAAGACAGATGGACGAAAAGATTTTTCTTATTCATACAATCCGTCTCGTCCAATATTTTCTTTCATTCGTCCAAAAAATTGCATTTTTCGTACTTATATAAATAATAGGGTGGGTAGCCTAATGGTATAAAATCTGCCTGTAGATTTGAGAACCCGGGTTTGATTCCCACAACCGACAAACAATTTTCACTACATGAAAACTACTCCTGTAACATCTTTGGAGGCCGTGTTTTAACGGCCAGTAACCGCATTTCACGCGCAAAATTTTATCATTTTCCAAGATCTATTACGGTAGAGTGCCACGCCCAGGAATGAGTATAAGGTGTGATGATATATATTTTTCATTTATTATCATGTATAAATATCTATTTTGTAAATAAACAAGAACAAAACTTTGCTTCCATTTTGATCTTTGATGTGAGATCGTTCTTGAAATGCTCTTCTAAATCAGTCATAGGTTACTCATCCACTTACTAAGTAAACACAAGCGTAGACAGTAAAAAAGCGCATAAAATTTCGGAGTAATTTACGTAGATCATGACGTATATCCAGGCGCAAATTCTTAAATAAACCTTTCACTGGAGTGAGTCGTGACTCGTGAATCGTGAGTCAGACTCACACACGACACATACGTATTTATGTTTCAGACATAAATCACAGGTAGCCGCCATAACTCACTTTTGACAGCAATGGCGCTTGCGCTAGTGTTAGCGATAGCCTGGAATATTAATGATGTGCCAACGATTCGCTTTTTTCTAAATGATACTGTTTTGTTTAGAAGTTACGCTCGACAAAAGACTGACGGCTTTGTGGAGATTCCTTTCTTAGCAACGTTGCAACAAAAAATAACAAATTAAGATCATTTATAATTTGATGGTTCAATGGTGGTAATCTTTGTATTAATACTCTGGTATCGACCTCAAATCTTTGGGGAGATATAATCGGGAGCCAACAATAAACAATGGCATGTTAGAGCCAAACGGGAATTCTATAGAAGGCAAGCATCCTTATCTAGAATTATATAATCTATGTGACTTCAATTTATATCAAAAGAAAAATTGTTTCCCTGGTAAAAAGTTTATAAAAAGCAGTAATTAATTTCATGTATTAGTATTTGCCAAGGACGTTGAAAGGAGGGGATATGGCATGACGATACTGTAGTATTGTTTGAAGTGAGGCTTGGGCAAGGGAAAGAGACAACAATAGTTTTTCTGCACCGCGCTTAGCCAAATCTCTTCTTCTTTCAAATATTTTGAATTTTTATGTAAGAAAAGTGACGTTTAGACGTTGTCAGGGAGCGTTGTTTTATGTAAACATAACCACCAAGTGTCATTTGTGTTTCAATTTTTGTGTTGTATGGAATTGGACATATTTTTTTGTGGATAAAATGGTAACAAAGTGTTTATAATTTCAGTTTCCTTGTAAAAATGTATAATCTTTTAGAGAGAATGATTCTGTTCTGTCTATTTAAATTTCAAATCTCTTTATGACACATGTCAATCAATAGCAGGCTAAGCACGGTACAGAAAATAATACTTCTGTCTCTGTCAATCTGCCGAGCCTCACAGTCTTGACTTGAATGCCATAGCCCCTCCTTTCAACGTCCATGGTATTTGCTTACTAACGTAGAAACTCATGAAAAATAACATATTTAAATTTCATTAAAATCTGTTGAGATAGTACCACTTTAAGGATTAATTTAAAATAATATGATACTAGATGCGAAGTTGAGAATTTCATCATTCGATTCCACATATATTTTTGCGTAGATATGCATATTTCGATCCTCCAAATATATTTTTTAAATCGTCGGAATCATGATTGCAAAAATTTCGGTTAATGAAGAAAATGCATATTTTTTTTGTTGAAACAGTATAAAACACGAAAAAATTTAAATATATTTCTATATAGTTCAGACTACGAGAAATCGAATGCCGTTGAGCGCATCTTTATATCTTTTTTAGTTTTCGAGTTACAGCGATTTTTGTCTTTTTAAAAATCTCAACTTTGAAGACCCATATCTCGAAAACTAAAAGAGATATTGATTTGCGGTTTGAACGTGTGTATTTCTCGTGCTTTAATTCACTTATACTAACATTTTGAAAATTTGGAAAATTTTGCTATTATTTTCAAAATTTTCTTTTGCCCATATTTGAAAAACTGTAGAAGATAATGAAAATCTGTAAACACCAATAGATTCCTCGCAAAAAAATACATGTGTATGTGTAATTTCAGAATTTTCGCTCCACGGATACAATTTTTAGAGCAAAAAAACTAAAAATGGTTAAAATTTGTAAAATTCTTAAGGGGTACCCCTTCAAAAATAATTAAAAAACAGTGATTTTTCGTTTTTTTGTAATAAAAACTTTATCTGCGCTAATTTTTGGCTGAAAATTTGCATACCTATGTACTTTTACGAGAGAAATTCACTGGTGTTCACAGATTTTCATTATTTCTTCATGTTTTTGAAATATAGGCAAAAGAAAATTTTGAAAAAATAGTAAAATTTTCAAAATTTTTAAAATTTCTTTATAAGTTAATTGGAGCACGAGAAATACACTCGTTCAAACCGCATTTCAATATCTCTTTTAGTTTTCGAGATATGAGCCTTCAAAGTTGAAATTTTTAAAAAGTTAAAATCTCCATAATTCGAAAACTAAAAAAGTTATGAAGATGCGCTCAACGGAAATCGATTTCTTGTAGTCTGAACTATATAGAAATATATTTTTAATTTTTCAGTTTTTAAACTAATTGAACAAAAAAAATTTTTGTGATCACGACTCCACATACAGGTTGTTAAAAAAGTTCCGGGACGGTGAAATATCTCGAGAAAAACACATCGAATCAAGAAACCAAAAAACACGTGTTTCATATTTTGCAAAAACCTATCTAAGCACACCAAACACAAACCCCAACCCCCACCCCCAGGGGGTGGGGCGGGGGGCAACGTTGAAACCTTAAATGGGAACCCCATTTTTTATTACAGATTCGTATTCTGCGAAAAAAATTTTACATATCACAAGAAATAAACATTATTTTATAAAATCGTTTTGCAAATTTATTTCAAGCATTGGGGGTTTTCATTTAAAAAAATTGAGTTGACCATGATTTAGCGACAACAGCGCCATCTAGGACAAAACCAATATTTCGTTATTATGGCCCCCTTTTGTACGATTGTTTTTCGTCTAGGTCATTTTTGCCTAAAATTTATAGTTTCCGAGATATTTCCTGATAACACTTTAAATGGACCATCCTGTATATATTGAGGATCAAAATATGCATAATAATGTAGAAATATATGAGGAATTAGATGGTGAAATCCCCAATTTCATATCTAGTTTCATATTTTTTTAAATTAACCGTAAACAGAAACAAACATGAATTTTTCAATTACTTTTGAAGCACTAGTGCGTAAAATCAAACTTTACTTCAGTTTCCAGGGTAATGTAAACCTTATTTTGAATGATGCGAGTACAAAAAGTATAATATTTTATCCTGTAAAATAAAAATGATTCATTTGACGAAACTTGCTCGGAGTCGATAAGCCTCTTCAAATTGCCACACGTCACCATTACTTTCTTACCAATAAAACCTATCCATAATTAATTAATCCCCTACCAGCATCTTCATCTGAATCCACTTAATCACCATCATCCCATTACTGCAACCTTGACAAAATCACCTTACAAACATCAGCTGCACGTTTTACCAGCTGCAAAATTCCCAAGTTGCACCTGCCTCTCATTTCGCGAGAGGAAACAAGGCAGAGGACATCTACCATGCAAGCTGTGTCGAGCATCAACACCGGTCGTACTTCGTGGATCGTGTTCATAGCTTGAAAGTTGACCGATTAATGTTTACGTAACCGCGGTAACCGGCGGCGAAATGAGAGACCTGATGTGTTGTTGCATAATTCATGTGCACGAGATGCTGTAGAGAGGAGAGAGGAGAGAATGAGGAGTGTGGAATGGAGACGTGGGAGAAATTATGGGATGGTAGTGAGAAAGTAGGAAGGATGATGATGCATGCTTTTAGAAGAGAGAGTTTAGAATCGTTTAGACTTTAGAAATTATAAGAATAGAGTTTGTTAATGACATTTAGTGATGCAGTCAACTCAGAAGTGAGCTGGGAGTTCATAAGTTATGTTGATGAAATTATTACTAAACTTAGAATATATACATACATACATACATACATATCTTCACGCTATATCCCAACAAATGGGGTAGCACGAACCCTAAAATCACTCATAAAATATTCACTAATTCCATTCATCAAATAATCAACCCTCGTCAAACATTATCATCCGAACACATCACCCTCACTTAAACCACATTCATAGATCACTCCATATAAACTCAATCATTTATTACACTCGAAATCATTTATCACACAACAAACCTTCAATCAATTTGCCACTTGGTTCACTTAAGGTGGTTCTATCATGACAGTCTCATACACAAGTATAGGTAACCTAAAAAGTTTATAAAAATAATTATTACATTTTTGTATGGTATAGGTTATTAACAGAATTAACATTTCGCTGCAAATATCGTATAATTAACAATAACATTGAATATATTAAATCAAACTATTTAACTAGTTTATGAAATTCAGTAACATACCAAAATTTTTGCAAGTGAATGTTTCATGCCAACCAATAGCAGTGTAAGATTTTACACAGCAGAAGCTATGACAACAAGGCGAGAACCACAAGCAACATGATATTACCAGTCGGTACGAAACGTAACTGTATTATCGATACACCCTGTTGACAGTTCATAAGAAAAATGAGAAAAATGCACCAAAGCAATTATTATCAACTGTAACAACAAATAAATAAATATAAAATGCTGTAATATTTTTTTTTGTATTAAAATTAATATATTTTTCTGATTGAAATAATAACTTTCATAGTCCTTGCTTTGTCATTCGTGCGACCATCTCTGTCTACGCCTGCGACCATCTCTGTTTACGCGTGCGACCATCTCTGTCTACCCGTGCAACGTTGCCAAGCATCTCTGACAGTTTCATTGAAAATCATAGAATATCCAACTTTCATCGTCAATTTCTTTGAAACTAATCCGGTAAGGCATGGATTTTTAAATTCTCATACCTTTATCTGTGTGTTAGTTTTTTGTTAAAAAATAACTACAATATACGAATTTATTACGCAGTAAGCTGCCTCGCGACGTACAGTTCCTATAACGCCAATGCATTTTTGGTCGACTTTAACTTTACATTAATCAGATTAACAACGGTAAACTTTTAAAAAAAATTTGCTTACTAGTGTAGAAACACATGAAAAATTACATATTTACATTTCATTAAAATCCAGGTTAAATGCTTCCATGATAGTACCACCTTAAATCTTATAGCTTCTTCACCACCAATATCTTTGGAGGTCATGATTTGACAGCTAGTACTCTTACTTTACGCGTAGGAATATATCATTACATCAGAATACCACACCCAGTAATGAGTAAAAGGCGTGATGATATATTTACATCTATTTAAAATATTTAGCCATTAATCCAATTCATTCAAAGCATAAACACGTTGTTAACCAGCACATCCACAGGAAATCAGTTCCACCGCCGTCGTTGGCACCGTCCCCTGTGGTGGGCAGTGCGGGAGGCAGGGGGCGGCAGATGCAGCTCGGCTGACCGGGCACCGGGCGAGCCGCCAACTTGTCATGTTCCCCATGCAGAACCAGGAGATTTGTGATCATTGCCCGGTTCGAAGGACTAGCAGAGAAAGCGATACCATCGAGAGAGACAGAGAGTGAAAGAGAGAGAGAGATAGAGAGGATGGTGAAATGTTATACGTGATAGACCGCCGCGCCGCGTAGCGAGTAACGCGTAACGGTATGAAAGAAGGAAGGTCATGTTTGGAGAGAGGAATGAGGATGATGAGTTCCGCATTTTTGGTGATTTGAGTGATTTGATAAAGAGTTGATATTGATGTTTGCACAACAGGAAATTAACCCCTATTGCAGTATAGGCAGAATCGGTCTTACATATTTTGATCTGAAGTACAGGCAATAGTTATTTTTATAACAAGTGCCGAAAAAGGCTTATTACGTGCAAGTGCAGAATTTAACTTTTTTCGGCACGTGTTATAAACAACATTTTTCCTGCAACTGTGCGATTTAGGAAATCACTAAAATATTATCAGAATTTGTATAATTCTAATGATATTACACGAGAACGATGTTTTACGGCGTTGCTATGGTTTGTTTGTTGATTGCTTGCACATTGTTCTACGTTATTTAAAAATATTTCACTAATTTCAAGATAATTTCTTCAAAATCGTCTAGATTGAAATACTACACTGAGTGATTCTTCTTTAAATTCTGCACTTGCACGTAACAAACCTTTTTCGGCACTTGTTTTAAAATAGTTATAAAAAATATTTTTCCTACAACTATGCGATTTAGTAAATCACTAAAATATTATCCAAATTTATAAAATTTTAATGATATTACACGAGAACGATGTTTTACGGCGTTGCTATGGTTTGTTTGTTGATTGCTTGCACATTGTTCTACATTATTTAAAAATATTTTACTAACGTCAAGATAATTTCTTCAAAATCGTCTAGACAGTGAGTGATTCTTCTTTATCATAAATACCTCCAAAGATAATTGAAGCTCCGGATCATGTTATGTTGCATCTATTTTCGACATGACAATCAACCTGCTGCTGGTACTTCTAAAGCCTCCGAAATTGATGTCAATAATATTACTGTTATTAATTTGAACAGGTACGGAATAAATGAATGTTTCTTTAGACAATACAAAAGTTTCTACTTTACATTATGTCAATATAAGCAACTGTAACAAATATGTTAGTAATATACACACACAATAAATATTATGTAGTTCACTTACTTAAAACCATTTATCGATATATTTTACTTTGTTCGGTTCTTTTTATTAGTTATGTACAGATTAGATATACTGCAATTTAAGGTTATGTTTATAAACGTCAAAATATACTACTGCATATTTACTAGCGCTGGCTCACTGCATCTTCTTCTTCCATATGCGTCTGTGGCCAAAATATGAATTACGCGCTTGGCGCGAAATTTAAATCGCTCTCAAAAAACTTTTTTTACAGTTGCGTAATGAAGCACTTTCCGCACTAGTGTTTCTTTGTTTTCAGAAACGCACTTGGTCTGCATACATCTACTTTCCATACGTAACCAAGGCAATAATAGTTACGTAATAACAAAGAAATCGCAGAGTTGTAGGAAAAAATATTTCACTAATTTCAAGACAATTTCTTCAAAATCGTCTAGATTGGAATACTACACTGAGTGATTATTCTTTACTTGCACGTAACAAACCTTTTTCGGCACTTGTTATAAAAATTTATTTATTCATTTATTTAGAAATACAAATTTCAAAGACTATCAACCAAAGTTACAGAATCCCACATATCAACTATTTACAATCTGTTAATTACAAACACATATATATTTATCTTCGATTATATAAGACTTCTTCATTGATTGATCTTCCATCAGCATATTTACAAAACATCACAAAAGATCAAAAAGATTTCATCTCGTCTTCAGAATCTCGCTCCACAATCACATGCATCGAGGCCAGTTCTCCGTCGTAGCGGAGTTCCAGTTTTTGCTCAGATCATCAACCTCTGCGTTTAGGTTTCAATATTTTACATCGGGCACTCGGTGAATACACAAACCAGCAGCCAGCCGGCCTCGGCCGAGGCATGAATAACAAATTCGCGAGGATTTTCTACGAACCAACGAGCCAGCAAGTAATCAAGAGATACGAAGAGGCGAGTCTGGATGTTTATTTACTTGGTCCAGATGCCTGCGTCTGTAGCAACCGTCGTTATGGGCCAATGTGTGAGGTTTTAGGGTTTTGTTTGTGTTATGAAATATATGAAGAGGATATGTGGAGAAAAATTTTATTAAACAAATTAACTTGAATATGCGGTGTTTTGATACAATATGGTTTTTATTTTATTTTGGGATTCTGCACAACAGGAACTTAATTCAAGCGCATGAACCAAATTTATCAAATTAACAGTTACATGTATTATGGATATTTATTTATTTTCTACGTTGCATAACAGGAAATTTTAATTATAGTAAAAATGTATGAGGTGGTATGAAGTCGGGATTTGAACCCAGAACCTTTCACTCGCATGGTGACTGCTCTAACCAATTGAGCTACAAACACTCGGCGAATACTCAGGCTTTGCACGAAAAAGCATGAGTATTCGCTGAGTGTTTGTAGCTCAATTGGTTAGAGCAGTCACCATGCGAGTGAAAGGTTCTGGGTTCAAATCCCGGCGAACGCTCATTGCTTTTTCAAAAATTATTTCTAATATACTATTTATATCTTGTTTAAAAAGTTCATTCTTCTGGTGCCAACTTCATACCCAATTAGTCTCATATTATACAATATTTAAAACAAAACAAATTAAACTTGTCAGTTAGCATTTACTAAACATTCCCCACTCATCCATAATTCACCCAACCTCACACAACTTCCGTCTGTTCGTCTGGAAATTAGGTTAGATGTTAAATGTGTATAATCTGTCAGGTTTGAAGAGCCCCTAAACTTGTCCTAAATCCTCCCCTGATCCCCGAGCGGCACTTGTCTCCCGCGTCATCTCACCCTGCACTGCACGCCACGATGTAGTGCTATTCATCATTCAATTCATCGTGCAGCACATTCCTTTGTGCGGCTGCGAACTGCGAACTGTGCGCTGTGAATCACCCTCGGTGTTTCTGCCCTCGGCCGCTGCTTGCTGGCGGCGCTAGTGGTTGCGTGGGGTGCAATGTTACCAGGTCTTTCATGAGGAACATGTTAGGTGAATGTGGTTGTTGTATACTGGGTGGAAATGGGGAATCGATAGTGGTTGGTAGGCTGTTTATAAAGGAAAAGTATTGAAGTTGAGAGGTGGATTAAATCTTTCGAGTTATGTGTTTTAATGATGCAATGGAATAGGATTTTTACTTTTAACAGGCCCTGAAAATTATTAAATAAAAATAAATATAAATATATCATCACGCCTTGTACCCATTACTGGGTGCGGCACTCGGTAAGTTATATATTTATACGCGTGGATTGCGGTTCCCAGCCGTCAAATCACGGCCCTAAAAGATGTTAGTGGTGGAGGAGCCACAGAGGTAATTTTAAATTGATGAAAATGTTTTGTCGGCTATGGGGACCGAACCAAGGTTTTTAGGATTCACAGACTGATTTCATATCACTGTGGCATTAATAAATATATATATAAATATATAATTATGACTTTTACCCATTACTGGGTGTGGAACTTTGCAGTAACAAATATCAGTAAGAGCCAAATCACTGATTAATATTATTTATGATTAACATTAATTGATTATTTTTTGACGTTTCTCAAAACCAATGAAATGCTTCATTGTATGTCACGTGTCTGCGTTTTAACCAATCCTATCATTATTATACTGAGAATAAAGCTCTTGTGATTATTCCCGGGAATAATCTCTATAGGTGCTTTTTTGTTTGTGACAAATGATGGGTAGTTGTCAAATAATTATTTAAAACTGTTAACGCATCAAGTAAAATAGGTGACAAAAATCGATTATGTTCCATTACAGATACAGAAATACACCAACAAATTTTTTAAACTACTTCCAAGAATACATTAATAAGTAATCAATCGATATGAACCCAGTTCAAAATCTTTAGTTTGGATGAAACGACCTCAACAGCTAAGTCAAAAAATAATCTAATTAAATATAACTCGAGAGTTGGATAAATTAGAAAATAATTCTCCAGTATCTTTCTCAAACTAGTTGCCATTTGACAATAGCCATTTAAGCCCTACGGGCTTTCGTGACTATTGCCTAGCAACAAGTTTTCGAAAGATCTGTCAAATTATTTTCAATTTATTCTCACTCTCGTTATACTGAAACTAAACCGACGATTGAAAAATTGGCCAAAAGTAATATATTTATGGACGTGGAGTGCGGTTACCAGCCGTCAAATTACGTCCCCAAAAGATGCTAGTGGTGGAGAGAACTGCAGGTATAATTAAAAAAATTAAATAAAAAAATATATCATCTTGCCTTCTCAATAAGTGATATATTTATGTGCGTGAAGTGAGGTTACCAGCCGTCAAAACACGGCTCTCAAAGATTTTAGTGACGGGGAAGCCACAAGAGTAATTTTAATGTGGTGAAAATGTTTATCTGCTATGGGAATCGAACCAGGATCCACAGGCCGACTCGATACCACTGAGCCATCTACTCCATTAAGATGGCGGCGATTTGTTTAGGTCACATGGTAAAAATTATAACCATTAATTACAAATACATATCAAAATCTTACCAGACATGCTACTTTTTAGTCTGTGATTTTAGTATCACACCAGACAATTAAAACTAAAATCCCTATAATAATCCAACATCCCCAAACTACAATCACCATCATACTAATCACTCAATAACCTCATCAAACCTACTCCACATTAAAACAAATTCCCCCTAACAACATCCCAATATCGCTACAGTTTCATCACCCTCAAAATCCACTCCTCATCACCCCTCGCGGGGTGCGCAGCGCCTGCGGGGGCGCTACCTCCTGTCCGGGGCTCGGCACACGCGCAGCCAACACTCCGTGCTAGGCGCTCCACCCTACGCGACCAGAGCGCTGAACGCCGCACGCTCTGTCTGTCTCGAACACAACCAGGACGCAGGATACACTTCTAGGATTTAGTGTAGTGTAGTGAAAAGTGTTAGTGGTGTGAGGTAGTGAGCAAGTTGATGTAAGTACCCCCCACCCTCTTTTCAGTAGCTTGGGAGAGGGGATGTCTCCCATTGGGGGTAGGCAGCTGAAGGTCAAATTTGCAGCTAGTTTCTAATCTTAGGCTAGTCTCATTTTAAAAAGTTAATTTAAATCACTTTACGAAAAGTAAATGGTATGAAGGTTGAATTAAAGTTTGTTTATAGTTTTTTGGGAATATGGTTTAGCTTAATTTGACAAATTCAAAATTCAAGATTAGCGCGATTCTAGCTAAAATTCTTTTGAGAATTGGGTTGTTAGAGTTTTTGTTGATTGTTAGCATAGTCAATAGCGTTGGTGATAATTAACTAATGTTTAGTTGTTGTAGCAATATGGATGCACCTGTCGCTTTAAAAGCGAGAGTTCGCGGATTTAAAACTTGTCTTCTACTTTAATACAATCAAATAGTATATTGCGTGCCATGAACTGTAAGTGACAGTTTTTAGATCAGTAGTTTGGGAAACATTCATGATCTTTAAAATCACTTACAGTTTGAGGTTAGTAAGCTATTTTTTTACAATACCTGCACAAATATAAGGGAAAATTTGGTTTCAAAATTAACAGCTGTCAAATTGGGGTGGCTAGCTCAGTGGTATGAAGTCGGCCTGTGGATCCTGAGAACCCTAGTTCGATTCCCACAGGCGACAAACAATTTTCATAATTTCAAAAGCTACCCCTGTGGCTCCTCCACCACTAACATCTTTGGGGGCCATGATTTGACGACTGGTAACCGCAGTACACGCGCAAAATATATCACTTACCGAGATCTGCTTCGGCAGAGTGCCACACCCAGTAATGGGTAGAAGGCGTGATGATATATTTATTTAATTTTAATTTTAAATTGTTGTCAAAATAAACAGGACCTTGATCTGTAATAGTTATTTACTGTCCATGGTGGATGGTAACTCAATATTAAAGTCCTGATGTAACCATGGAAGCCAACTGTGCAATAAAAGTTCCTCTTACTCTGTTTATATGTTGTCATTAATGAGCAACTTACAGTAAAAGTATTGTAAAAAGGTAATTGTAATCCAGTCGCTAAAACAGAAATAAAACTTCAACTGAAATTTTGAACAGTTCGGCAGAACAATGATGTGTGTAGCGTTCAGGTATTCGAACCCAGAGATCACGAGTTTAAATCTCACTCAAAAATATATGAACCATCACACTGCGACTCCGTGAGTACCGTAATAGGAATTAATTACCTCCCATCTCTTTTCTGTATCTTGGAAGGAAAAGTCACCTTTTGGGGGAAGGTAGTGAATCTATTTGGAGTTTTTGTTGCTAGGCAACCGCGTTGGTGATAATTAACTAATGTTTAGCTGTTGTAGCAGTCTGGTTACATCTATCGCTTTAGAAGCGAGAGTTCGTGTAGGTAATTTTAGCCCAGTCGCTAAAACAAAATAAAAACTACAACTTCAATTTTTTTAAATCGGCAGTACGGTGGTGTGTGTAGCATTACGGCATTCATATCCAGAGATCCCAGGTTCGAATCTCACTCAAGCTACAAATATATGAACTATCAGACTGCTGCTCAGTGTGTCCGAACCCTGTACTGTAATTGGGATTAAGTTCCTGTTCTAAAGACTAGATAAATAAATAAATATGATTGTGTTTGAGCTTTTGTTATATAAAAAAAAAGTAATGATAACTCACTGACAGCTTCATAAAAAGTGTGGTTAAAAAGTATTATTTTATATACTAGCAACTTCGTACAACATCAAACTGCATCAAGTAAAATAGGAATAGGTAACGGAATGAATTATTTTGGTCACAGAGTAATCAAGAAAAATAATAATTGTCATGTGTCGATCGATGGCAGAATAGGGGAAGGGTGATGTCTCGTGAAATGAAATATCGCGAACTTTTGAAATATTGACTGAATATTATTTATTCATTAAATTCTTTACAACATACTTGGGTTTGAAACAATAGTAATTTATCTTTGTTGTTGCTGAACTGAGGAATTCAATTAGTTGGTCTTTCTTTTCGCCGTTCTTCGTATTTCTATTCCATTTATTTATTTGCTACGCTGCACAACAGGAAATTAATCCCAATTACAGTACAGGAGTCATAAATCTTCCGGAGGAATCAGAACCATTTGCGTCAGAGTTGTATAGTTGTAGTTATAAGTTGAAGTTAGGCGGTTTCACTCTCGTTTGTGAATTGAAGGCGCTACCGTGGTGTTAGAACTATCTGTGATTTTATTTATTTTATCCATAACTCATATATTATGATGACATAATTACACTGATTTCAGTTGAATTATAAGGTCATAAAACACTGTAAACAACTTGTTACTTAGCAACCACTTCATGATCTACCGTATTTTGAGAAACTATATATAACTGAATCAACGTTAAATGTTACAACCAATCTTCTTCGATACCTATAATTATGAGTTGTGGATACAATTTTGTATTACATTCGTGTTTTATTGTTATTGTTCACTTGTTATGTAAATAGCTATTTGCGCTACCAGTCTATATTATCTTGTTTTCCGCACTGTTATCTGTCATGGTAACTTTACCGAACTGACAGTTGTTGTCATGGAAACAATGCAATAACAGTAATCTTCCGGTTCATAACAGTACCCTTTAGATGCATAACCGTACCTTTCCGGTAGAAAGTTTTTATTTAATTGTCATTTTGTTATTAGGTCATTATAGACAAAAACAATCGCATGCGCTTTATCAAACTTCTAACATTACAATAATTAAATACATTTAGAAAAACGAGATCCGTAGAAATTAAAAAATATATAAATAAAATACATAAATATATCATCACGCCTTCTACTCATTACTGGATGTGGCACTCTGCCGAAGCAGATCTCGGTAAGTGATATATTTTGCGCGTGACGTGCGGTTACCAGTCGTCAAATCACGGCCTCCAAAGATGTTAGTGGTGGAGGAGCCACAGGGGTAGCTTTTGAAATTATGAAAATTGTGTGTCGCCTGTGGGAATCGAATCTAGGGTACCAGGGTTCTCAGGATCCACAGGCCGACTTCATACCACTGAGCTAGCCATCCCATAAAAAAATATATAGTAGTAATGTAATAAATGCTGCAGTAATTTCGACGCGATATGTTGTCACTTATCTGACAGACAAACGGGTTATCTGTCACTTAAACCACCATTAATAAACACGCCCTAAGTAGACTTGCAGAAACAAGGGGGTTGCGAAACTTGGGAAATACAGAATCGGATGAGTCTCGTTGTGTGAATTTCAGTATTTCCCTGCTGAGCTGACGTAAGCACTTTACCCCCACTACCACTGTTACAATCTTCCCCCACCCTAGTTCTGTTTGTTTTCGACCAGTTATGTTCAATTATTAAATTTGATTGTCGTCACTTGTATTTTTCATTTCCTTTCAGACAATTTGTGTTTGCTTCTACTAAAGTGATTTGTCATCTAGTAAACAAATGAAATTTCCTGAGTTTACGTGGAGAATAAAAAGAAAACTGGCGGCGTTGCCAGTTTTTCTTCTTCTTTTCTTCTGCATTCTTTCAATATTTGTTTTATTCAATTTTGTTTGAAGAAGTGAATAAATTATATTGACTGTTGTGAGTCAATGACAAATTTTAATATTTCTTCTTTTTTTTTTGATAGAAGGAAATTAAATGGAATTATACTAATGTTTAATTAACTTTAATAATCACAGGACAATAAATAATCACTTGAATATATTTTAATAATTGCTTTATTAACCTAATAAATCAGTGAACTATTTTTACGCAATAATTAATATCTTGTAATTGGCTATTTTCTAGTCTTATGTCGGTGTCATACGATCAATGTTTTCATTTTCAAAAAAAGAAAAAGTGATACCACTTCATACAATTATCACTCAGAATCGCACATATTTGGTTTGTGTACCTCTAAAATTTTGCAGTTTCATTTGAAAAACTAGTATGATGTTCTAGAACTATCCATGTATATTGTATCAGAAGGAGAATGTTTTTTATCGTTTAGTAATGGATATATAGCCATGCAAAGCCTTGTTTTTAATGAAAAATTAAGAATCCCAATTTATAATGGCAACACCACACGGTGGTACGGTATTTGAAAATTCACTAGACCAACAACCTGTTAACAATCCATGATATTCAAATCATAATAGGTAGCAAACACTTATTTTGTTCAATTTTTATATTTTTTTGAGCGTCAGTTTCGCCACTCGACAACCGATGGCGCCACCGTCACACTAGTACTACTTTAACTTACTCCCAAAAAGTACGATTGTATCTAACCATGGCCAACTTCATTGAATTGCGCTACGCCTATTATGGCCGTTTCATATGTCATTAAAATTCCTAGTTTCAAATTTACAGAGCGGGCACGTCAACTAGCGCCTCTAACGAGATACGTCGTAACTAAATTTGAAAATACTACCGCTTGCATTGATTGAAAAAATCCTAAAAACAAGGCATTGTATATTTATTTTCATACGATCTTTACAGTAAAATACTAACCGTTGGCACGAATAATTTAATAATACTTCCTTCTTTTGACCGATAAACACTTCAAACATTTTAAATAGGTAGACAATATGGCGGCATTATGTACCTGAAGTGACAGATAATGCTACGTTGCCAAATGAAATTCACTTAGTCTAGACTATCTAGTCACTTTATCCGAAAGCTCAGAATACTAGTCATAATATTTAATAATATTGAATGTATGAATAAAATACTCAGTTCCATTAAATGTATTTAATTTGATTACATAAACTTCAGTTTTCAAATATTTTAAGGTTATTTTAGTAACTTGACAACGTTGTCACTTTCCTTTAATAGAAATAAAAAGCACTAGATGGCATTACTTGACGTACCAAAACTGTAAAAAACTCACGACCAATTTTTATATGGCAAAACGATGGAATGAAACGGCCATAATAAGCGGAGCGCAATTTTATGAAGTTGGCCATGATCTAACTGGATCGGATTCCACTCTAAGCTACTATAATTGGGATTAAGTTCCTGTTGTGCAGACTAACAAATAAATAAAACACATTTCATCTTAAATTGTCTTAATAACTCATCAAGAACTGCCCTCATCTATCCATAATTCCCTCATATTCCTCTTTATCCTCCTCTTATCTCTGTCCTCATCCTGCGTTGACAGATTCCTCTTTAGTTTTTGTCTGTTTTGTGTTGTGCGCAACGAGGAACTCCCCTGAATGGCGACGGCGGCGTCGCCGGCGACCAGCGTCGGTTGTAGAGAGACGATTACATCTCTCAAACATTAATCGCGTTCGGAAAGTTTTCCAATTTGGTGCGGCGAAGTTTTAATGTAGCAACGGCAGCGCGGTGGTCGCGCATGCGCACCAAACAAACTTACCGTTATCCTGGGAGCGTAATTAATTACAAAGTTAAAATGGTTTCGTGTTTGTTTTGTCATTGCGACTGTCCATTCAGCTGGAGTTAGTCAAATCGGGTTATTGCTTTAGGATGGAATGATTTTATGAAGTTTTTCTTTCTGGTTTTGGGTGGGGAATTGGTGGAAGGAATATTAAATATTCCTTTGGTATTTTGACAGTTCGATTTGATTTCATAGCTGTTATTTATTTAGGATATATAAATATACAAGATCAATTCACAAATATTTTGAAATCAAAATTCTCGCTGAGTTCAACTTATATCCAATAAATCCGGCAGTACGGTGATGAGATTAAGTCGAGACAGAGTAATATTAAGAGTAAAGCTACATTCACAAATCGAAATTAGTTTTTGTTTTGTTTTCCATTTTTGTTTTAATAACCTTGTAGACATGTTATCTTATGCAGCCATACAAATCAGTATTTAGTTTTGGTTTTAACACAAAAGTTTGCAAACTCCAAACTTATGTTTTAGTTTTACGTTTTATACTTAGGAATAGACCAATAGGACGAAGCGTAGAATGATGTAGTGATATATACTTGTCTCTTTCTATCATCCTTCGCATTGACGATAACCTAAGTTTGTTTTTATTCGAGTGTCAAAATGATTGAAAATAAAAACAAAATTTTAATACCTACTTTCTTATTGTGGTAATATTTAGCTTGCTCTTCCTAAAAATACGAAAGTAAACAAACAACATATGACAGCATGTGTAACTTGGCACATCTGACAGTTAAATTTACTGTATTACAGATCTTCTAAAATTTATGATAGATGTCACTACCAACTAAAATCGACAAAACATACTAAAACAGAAAGCATAAATCAAAAACTAATTTCGATTTGTGAATGTAGCTTAAATAAAAAATTTGAAGTTTGTAAACATTTCACTTAGTACTTACAATAAGGGATGGCAGCTCGGTCAATTGGCCGGTCAATAGTTGTCAATTGACGGTCATTTAGACCGATGTTGGATTATTTGACCTAATCAATTTGACCAATTAAAAAAGAATAAACTGCATAAAACAATAGTTTATTGTATAAAAAATAAAATCTTTCTCGAAAAATAAATAATATATATATATATATATATATATATATATATATATATATATATATATATATATATATATATATTAGGGTTGTTGATTTTACGAATATTCGAGACTTCGATTGTTCGGATTTATTGAACCTTCGAATTTAGATTCGAACTTTTGAATTTTAGAATATTCCGAATTTTCGAATTTTGGAATATTCCGAATTTACGAATTATTCGAATTGTGAATCTGGACCCTAACGCATGTTGATATGAATTATTTTCAGAATAAACTCATGTGCAGAGTTTTGTATTAATTCGTAAGTAATTATTATTAATTATTATTATTTGCAAAATAAATTCAATTTAGACTTAAAATTTCGCTACACGGTCAAAAACGTTTTAATTAAGACGTTTTTGTATCCTTTTTATTGTCATTTTAAAACGTTTTACTAAAGGTTCATAGCATTTAGATGGGCTGTAAGAGAGTAGATGTCTTAATTAAGATGCATAACCTTGCAGAGTTTTTGTAAGACACTTCGCCGAGTTTATTATTTAATTCGTGGCTGACTTTTCACGTATTATGCGTGAGCGTGTTTGGAGGTGACAGATGGCGTTAATTCAGAGGTAAAAAATTCGAGAATTCGTAGCTTCGAAAAATTCGAAAATTCGTAAATTCGAAGCCTCGAAGTTTTTCTGACGAAGTTCAAAACATTCGAACATTCGAACGTTTAGAAATTCAAACTTCGGTGGAAATCAACGACCCTAATATAAAATATATATTCGTCCTTAATTTTCGATATAAATTGAATTCATTGAGGTTGATCTTTCTCAAACTTAGTCAGTAGTAAATTTAAAAAGCACGTATTACTTTTTCTCCTCAGTAATTTATTAGCCTTTTAGATAATCTGTTCTGTACATAATCACATATCTAACTTTTCCACAGAAACGGAGAAATTGTATAAAAGAAAGTAAAACGCTATTAGTGAAATCTCGTTAATGCATAGTAAAAAATGTAATAAAAAATATGAAACATTAAAACACGATTACATTAATATCTTTCGGTTGACTATCAATTATAACCTTAAATAAAAAACTTTAACCTAGAAAAATCCTACACAATTAAAATCTCATATATACGAGTATATATATATATATATATATATATATAAAAATTCAAGTTTGTGAAGTTTACTTGTGAAGCAAGAGCGTTGCCCATTTAGCTACAATGTTTGGCCGATGAAAAGAAAGTATGTTATTATACACTAACTAAATAAAATGTATTTCTCTCACGAGGTGTATATAGTATTATTTCCATGATTATTTTTTGACGTTTCTCAAAACCAATGAAATGCTTCATTGTATGTCCCGTGTCTGCGTTCCAACCTATCTTGTCATTATTATACTGAGAATAAAGCTCTTGTGATTATTCCCGGGAATTATCTCTGTACATGTTTTTTTATTTGTGACAAATGATAGATAGTTGTCAAATAATTATTTAAAACTATCAATGCGTCAAGTAAAATGTGTGAAAAAAATCTATTTAGTTGTATTTTAGATACAGAAATACACCAACAAATTTTGGAAATAACTTCCAAGAATACATTAATAAGTAATCAATCGATATGAACCCAGTTCAAAATCTTTTAAGTCGGATGAATCGACCTCAACAGCTAAGTCAAAAAATAATCTAATTAAGTATAACTCTAGAGTTGGATAAATTA
Organism: Pterostichus madidus; assembly: GCA_911728475.2. Lineage (NCBI taxonomy): Eukaryota > Metazoa > Arthropoda > Insecta > Coleoptera > Carabidae > Pterostichus > Pterostichus madidus. The sequence goes on along the minus strand of OU452308.1, from coordinate 2,998,970 downwards.
GAGAATAATTCTCCAGTATCTTTCTCAAACTTGTTGCCATTTGGCAATAGCCACTCAAGCCCTACGGGCTTTCGTGACTATTGCCTGGCAACAAGTTTTCGAAAGATCTGTCAAATTATTTTCAATTTATTCTCACTCTCTTGTTATATTAGGCGTATTCCATTTGCCATTTGGATCAGATCTAACTTACATTTTTTGAACCAGATCACTTATTTGTTTTGTTGGATTACTTCGCAGACTTTATTTGGAGTGTTAGAATTACAGATTATAATTTACTTTGAAGTAATTCAACCAAATAAATGCATCAGTTTACTTAATTTAGTTCATTTATTCTTTTGTAGAATTTATCTGAACTGATTTAAATGAACCAAGTGGCAAATGGAATACAGCTATTATTACTGACAATTTTAACTAAAAAACTGATTAAAATTTATTTTTTTTTCTTCCCTTAGCAACTAAAGCAATATCGACATCAAAAACCGTTACTGTAAGATAAAATGTATTATTTCTATCACTAAATTGATGCCATACAACTTTAAATTCGTGGAAAAATTGATTTAATTAGTACCTCAGACATAACAAATACACCACTTATACCAAACGATAATAACTTGTAGTTAAATCAGTTCAATAATAAAGTCATTCAAGATTACTTTGTAACCTCTTCTATTAAAAACCCAACGAAAAACAAAAGAACTAATGAAAATTTGTGCCACTGAAGGCAACATCTGGCTGTAATTATCTCGCCTATAAACAAAGACAAAAGAACTACACTCCCTAAGAGAAGTTAATTTAAAAGAAGCACGCTGCCGCTACAACCAAACGAAGAGAAATATCCGTGAGAAGAAATAAAAGATTTGTTGACATGTTCGAAAACATTTCCTTTACTTTATAGTTAATGTAAATTCTTTCAGAGTTATTTATATCATCTGTAGTTAAGAGTGAAGATGAGTTCATAGCTTTGATATTTAATGATCTATTGTTTTTCAAAGGTCAACTTGTATTTATTTTCTGACATCAACTAATATTGTTCTATTGTCAGTATTTTATTAATAAGTTATTTTGATGGATTGATCATATGTCAGCTTACAAATATTTAGTAAGTAAATTGGGCGAGCAATACATTGCCTATGTTTTGTGCAGAGCGCACATCTTCAAAATTTGCTAAGTAATCTTTGAATTGATAATGTAAATGAATACATTCATTCCCCAATGTCTCTTCTAAGTCGTCAGGATACTGACGAGTTCATTTGCTTGGATTTTCAACTCATTTGTATCAATTTCAGATAAATTATCGAAAAAATTTAAGTTTACATAAAGCTTATCATATGCATTTTTACGTCCAGCTAATTGTATACTTAGAGTATCCAAAATTGGGTAATAAATATTTATACGAAAATTTTCTTGTCCAGAAATAGGTGCTCTTTCATTTACTCGCGACTAGTCTGACTGAAGCTTTCTGATTTTTCTGCAACAAGTATCATAACGATAATAATATTGGAATCCAAATAATGCTTTGGCTTTTTCTTCATATTCACAGAACTGTTTATCTCTCATATCTTGAAGAAAAGAAGCCTGTGAATCATAAATTTGGACAACAGATGATAAATCCACTTGAGACTTTTGAAGCTCTTTACTGGCATCATTGAAACGATCTAAAATCACATTCCAAACCATTACTAGAATAGCTGTATCCAAATGCTGTAAATTTCGATTTTTTATACGTTCAAAGAGAATCTAATCTAATCGATTTTTGAATTCGGAATGCCCTTTAATTTTTTCGTCTTTAAAAATTTGTCGTCCCGATGTCCCGAAAATGTTGCCGCCCATAAAGTTATTCCGCCCTAGGCCCGGGCTTCACGGGCCTAGGCGTAAATCCATCATTGGAAGTCAGTAAAATTTGAACGCACGTGCAATTTTTAAATCATCGAACTCTCGCTTTAAAAGCGACAGTACAACCAGACATCTACAACCACTACCCACTATTCTACAATCACCATTACATTCATTACCCAGATGACATTCCTTCTCCCATCATTAGCGTATCTCTTCCGGTCTATCTCGTCTTGTCTGACATTTCTCCACATTCAAGATCGCTCACCGTCTGTTCACATTTGCCATTTATGTCAATTCCGCCGGTCTGCAAACAATTCCACTGACCTTAAAAGGAGAACGGTTCATTCCTGCTCGTGCGCATGTCTCGCCTGGCGTGCACGCGCCTGCGCCAGACACAACCGGAGCCATTATACACTGGTATGGTAATTAGTCTCCCCGACGTTAATAAATGGTTCTTGCTCCGCGCGCTCCGGGCCCGGACTTCGGGCTACGTTTGTCTAACCTTTGCTGTAATGAAATCATCCAGTTTTAAACTGAGTTATCTGCGAGGAAGGCGCTGCATTCGCGATGATCTCGGCTAGGTTGGAATTTCGAGGATTTTCTTGCGTTTTCGGGAGGACGTGACTTGGATTTGGTATTGGATTATTGAGGAGGGGAAATAGAGGAAGTGGGATTCGATTTTTGATCGTGTTTTCAAATTGTTTTGAACTTTTAAAATAAATGTAAATACGAAGGCAGGGTGAAAAGTCCCTGAAAAATAAAACAAATCGCAAATCTCATGTGACATTTGTGATGTACCATCTTTAACTAGAACGCTTTAAAATTTTCAGACTGATATGTCATTCAGTTCTGTTTTGACACCTATCGAAAACAAGCAACCTTGAAGATTTTTGAAAACTTGGAAAAAAGGAATTTCGCGTCTTGATTAAACATTATTTCTTGCGTGGAAAAACATTACGCAAACCAAAGCATCGCTTGTTAAACATTGTGGGGACTCCTCACCATCGACTGGAACGATTCACATGCGTTCTGGTCGTCCATTTGAGGTTACAACGCCAGAAATCGTTGATAAAATCCATGGTATCATATTGGACGATCGGCGAGTTAAAGTGCATCAGATTGCTGAGGCTATGAGCATCTCAACCGAATGGGTACGGAACATTTTGCATAAATTTTTGGAAATGAGAAAGCTATCTACCAGATGGGGCCGCATTCTCTGTTGACAACAAGCGCAACCGTGTGACAAGTTCAAAGGAGTGTTTGGCGATGTTCAAGCGCAATAAGAAGGACTTTTTGGCCCCCTGCTATTTTTATCTACTTCCAAACTTGAAGAAATGGCTCGGCAACAAGTTTGAGAAAGATACTGGAGAATTATTTTCTAATTTAACCAACTCTCGACTTATATTTCATTAGATTATTTTTTGACTTAGCTGTTGAGCTCGATTCATCCAACTTAAAAGATTTTGAACTAGGTCCATATCGATTGATTACTTATTAATGTATTCTTGCAAGTTGTTTCCAAAATTTGTTGGTGTATTTCTGTATCTGAAATGGAACTGAAGAACCTACAGAGATTATTCCCGGGAATAATCACAAGAGCTTTATTCTCAGTATAATAATGACAGGATTGGTTAAAACGCAGGCACGTGATATACAATGAAGCATTTCATTGATTTTGAGAAACGTAAAAAAATAATCGTAACGTGATGAAAAATGGGTATATAAAGTAATAATTGTTTTTATAAAAACCACCGACATTCGAAAGTGGCGACAACATAATCTATCTCAACATATCATTACATGAAATTCCAAATTACAGGTTTCATAACGCCATCTCTATTCGTTTAATATCCGTATAATTACTCTATCCTTCTCTCCGCTTTTTTAATTCCCTCTCTCACACGTTTTAATTGCATGATAGAGTTTATAGGGCGTTTTCACTTTTTTGCAGTGAATTAATCGCAACTAATCCGCATCTAATGATTACTTGATGACGTCACTCGCGGAATGTTTCGGCGCAATGACTTTTAACTGACCTTGAAGACGCGATGTGATGTTGGCTTAGGGATTTTTAACTTCTGGGGGTTTTTGTTTTCTTAGGAGTTTAGTTTGAGTTGAAATTCACTGTTGAAATATTTGTTCTGTAAACTTTGTTGTTCAGTTAAACTTGTGGTTTGTCTTTTGGAACTTTTGAGGGTTTAGTTTCAAAGAGAAATTTGGAAATTTTGTTAGGATATTATACTAAGAATTAGCTAAATATTATGGCAAAATTAGTTGCTGGTTCATCGTATAATTAACTAAATTTAATTCATAATTAATAAATAAAATAAATATAAATATATTATCACGCCTTTTACCCATTGCAGGGTGTGGCACTCTGCCGAAGCAGATCTCAGTAAGTGATATATTTATGCGCGTGATGTGTGGTTACCAATCGTTAAATCACGGCCCTCAAAGATGTTAGTGGTGGGGGAGCCAGAGGAGTAGTTTTAATTGTTTGTCGACTGTGGGAATCGAACCCGGGTTCTCAAATCTACAGAGCAACCGAGTCTTCATCGCAAATACTGTCACAGTTAAGATATGATTGCTATTTTGATTCAAGATAGCTGTCAGATAAAACGACAAAATTTATGAAATAGTCGCTATTTTGATCCAAGATGGCCGCCAGACTTCACAAGGTTAAAGGCTATACAAAGGTATACGTGATAACTTAATTTCGGAAAATTGAGAAAAAGAAATGAAATAAGAGAGGAAATGACGAAAAGAATCAAGCCAAAAACGGAACGTAATAATATCAAAATTAGGGCACTGGCGCCATTTTGATTTAAAATGGGCGCTAAATTAAGCTGTCCTATTAAGAAATGGATCTCATTTTGATTTAAGATGGCAGCCAAATAACAGAATCTGTCAAAATTATGGAAAAAAGAACGGAATTTTTATTTAAGGTTCCTGCCATATAAAGGAAGTAATTAGAATTAGAAAAAGAGCCACCATTTTGACTCAATATGGCCGTTACAGACGTTTCTGGTTCAGTGAATAAAATGCAGGTAAAATTTGCGTTCAAATCTCACTGACATCGACATCCAAAAAAATTTGGTTCGGTTTCTACTATAAGCTGTAGGTCCATGGGCGTCCGCAGGGGGATGGGGCAAGCCGGGGCGCACAACATATTAGAAAATAAAAACTGTAAATCGGAATTTATTGAAGAAATGGTGTCAATTTATGGAAGAGTTATTCGAAGATTGTCCTTCGTCTTCAATTTAAACCCAGACGACAAAGACTAGTCATTTATTTCACAAATTTAAATATTTTTTTGTCTATTTGTTATGTGTATTTGTATTTATACTTTAGAAATTTATGTCTATCTGAGAGTTTTTTGTGACCCGCCCTCCCATGGAAAAATGTCTGTGGATGCCCATATGTAGGTCCCTGTACTGCAGAGCTGAGCAGTAGCTAGCTACTTTTGTAGCTTAGCTACTAGCTTAGCTACATTTACCTTAGCTGTAGCTGTAGCTTAGCTAACTGTGAAAAAATATAGTTGTAGCTTGTAGCTAGCTACTTTTTTTTCTATTAGATTAAAAATAACAACTGATGCTACTTTTTGTAGCTTAAAGCTACTTTTTGTAGTTTCAAGCTACGTTTGGAACTTGAAGCTACTTTTTGTAGCTTCAAGCTACTTTTTAAGCAGAAGGTCAACAAAGTACGCATGCGTACAAGCTAAACCCACACAAAATAATTATTTGTTGCCGGTTCTAACTGGCTCTAATACGCAAAAATACACAGTAGGTGCCAGATGTTATTTGCTATTTTTGATATTTATGTACGTAATAGTAAATTAACAGTCATTATAACAAAAGACTGATCATATGACAATGGCAAATTTAATTGTTTCACAATAATTTAAAAAAGTAGCTTTAAAATTTAACAGCTACTTTAACGAAAGCTTTTAGCTGTAGCTTAGCTATATTTTACAAAATATAGCTTATAGCTGTAGCTTAGCTACTTTTTTAAAGAATAGCTGTAGCTGTAGCTTAGCTACTTTTTTAAAGAATAGTTGTAGCTGTAGCTTAGCTACTTTTTTAAAGAATAGCTGTAGCTGTAGCTTAGCTACTTTTTTAAAGAATAGCTGTAGCTGTAGCTTAGCTACTTTTTTAAAGAATAGCTGTAGCTGTAGCTTAGCTACTTTTTTAAAGAATAGCTGTAGCTGTAGCTTAGCTACTTTTTTTAAGTAGCTTGCCCAGCTCTGCTGTACTGTAATTGGAATGAAGTTCCTGTTGTACAGAAATGAAATAAATAAATGAAAGAAAATTACCAAATATATAGTATATAGACTCAAACTTGACTGACTTTAGCATCTATCAAAAAATACAATTATAACGAAATGGTTCCGAATTGACAATACATTGTAGGTTCCTTTTCTGACAGTAGAATTAATATCCGGCTGTGTAGCGTAGCAAATAAAACATATTTATTTAATTTAAAAGTTCAGCAAAAGTTTGAGTGAAAGCAGAAATGGAAATTTCCAAACATAACCTCAAAGTTCCAATTCAATAGAAAATCAAATTCAAAGACAATAAAACTCCGAAACCGGCACGAAGTTAGCTCATTCAAAACACATTGTCACATTTTATAAAACAGGAACTTTGTACAACACAACACAAACAAAATAAAACAAAAAATAACCAATTCACGTCGGGTCGGCCGCGCCAGACTGGTTCAGTCCTGCTTGTAATTCCGCGCGCATGCGCTGCAGTGTTGCCAGCCGTGCGCGAGCGCGTGCGCTGCAAGTGAAAAGTAATCTAGCTTCCGGCGGAATTCATGTTACATCGTGCGTTCGATAATGTGAGTGGAGGGGGTGAACTAGTCTCGGCAGGTGTGGTAAGATGTAATGAAATGAAAATTTACATGTGCCAATGAGGAGCGAGATGATTGGTGTTTTGTATTTTCACTTGTTTGTTTTGGTATTGTTGGGAACGAGTTTTATTGATGATTGAAGTTTCTTTTTTGTTTTTGATTTTATTTACTCGACATGATTTCTTCGTTGTTTTCTGCTGTTTTTTTAACAAAGACAAAAAATGATATTATTTATGTTATTATCTGTAGAGGAATCATAATTCTTGTTTTTATAAAAGTTTTTGTAGATTTAAATTTCACTTTTTTGTTTGGTTATTTTTGTTTGTTCAACTATAAAAAAATGTTGCTTCAGGTGATAGAAAAAACCTGCTAATTATGGTAAACATGATCAACAACTTTAATGGAACAAATACTTACAATAATTATGTAACTAATATTTTTTTATGTGAAAAATAACAAAATATACAAAACAAGCAAGCGTGTTATAAATATAAATATCATCACGCCTTTTATCCATTTCTGGATGAGGCACTTTGTCGTATCGATGATACACAGGGTGATCAGCAGAGCTGGGCAGTAGCTAGCAACTTTTGTAGCTTAGCTACTAGTTTAGCTACATTTACCTTAGCTGTAGCTGTAGCTTAGCTAACTGTGAAAAATATAGCTGTAGCTTGTAGCTAGCTATTTTTTTTTTCTATTAGCTTAAAAATAACAACTGAAGCTACTTTTAAAGTTACTTCTTGTATCTTAAAGCTACTTTTTGTAGCTTAAAGCTACTTTTTAAGCAGAAGGTCAACAAAGTACGCATGCGTACAAGCTAAACCCACACAAAATAATTATTTGTTGCCGGTTCTAACTGGCTCTAATACGCAAAAATACACAGTAGGTGCCAGATGGTATTTGCTATTTTTGATATTTATGTACATAATAGTAAATTAACAGTCATTAGAACAAAAGACTGATCATATGACAATGGCGAATTTAATTGTTTCACAATAATTTAAAAAAAGTAGCTTTAAAATTTAACAGCTACTTTAACGAAAGCTTCTAGCTGTAGCTTAGCTATATTTTACAAAATATAGCTTATAGCTGTAGCTCAGCTACTTTTTCAATGAATAGCTGTAGCTGTAGCTTAGCTACTTTTTTTTTAAGTAGCTTGCCCAGCTCTGGTGATCAGAAATAAGTATTTCAGTTGGAAATAAAAAAATACTGCAAATTGGTAAGACTGATACATAAATAAGTTTCATATTGTCGACAGTGACATTTGAAAGTTTAAATTAATAAAAATCGTTGTTTCCCTTACCCACATCCTTTTATTTCTTAACTGGCGTTGTGCCAACTGTGGAATAAAAAGATCCCCAGAGTATTGCCAACTGAAACACTAATTTCTGATCACTTCGTATTTGTACTTAGAATGAAAATTGGTACCTGATCACTGTTTTTTTTTAAATCAATATATTATATTATTATGGGGTAGCTAGCTTAGTGATATCGAGCCGGTCTCGGTTCGATTCCCACAGCTGACAAACAGTTTTTACCACATTCAAATTACTCCTTTAGCTCCCGCTCCCCTAACATCTTTGGTGGCCGTGATTTGGCGGCTGGTAACCGCACTTCACGCGCATAAATATATCACTTACCGAGATCTGCCTAGGCAGAGGGCTACATCCAGTAATGGGTAAAAAGCGTGATAATATATTTATTTATTTTTATATAATTTACAATTTTGAGAAAAAACTATGAAATTTGCAAAAAAAAAGCTTTATTTTTATTTTTTCCTCAAAATTTTCGTGTTGGAAAGCAAATAAAAATTTATGAAGGTACAGATTACTATATTTATTTATAATACTCTGCACAACAGGAACTTAACCTCAATTGCAATACAGGATTCGATCTCACCGAGCCTTAGTATAGTATTCATATATTTTTTAGTACAAACTTATAAATATACTGAATTGTTTATTAGCGGTTTCGTTAAAAAACATAAAAGATCAAATTAACATAAACTTAATTCTAACAAACCATTTTTTTCCGTTCTAAAGCAATCAATAAACAAGTTGACATAATACCATGTTTTCAACTCGCAAGATATTAACTCAATCAACAAAAAACAGAATTATTTACATCGATAAAATTTCCAAACGAGTTTACCTGCAGGTGCTGTTATAAATAAATTAATATCTAATTAATATTCATTCCAAAACAGGCAATAAACTTCGCAACACAAAAATCCCCATCTTGACAATATTCAAATTACTTTGAATACTTAGTAACTTATTAATCAAAGCAGGAATTCCAAACCTGTTTAGTAAAAGTAAAAAATCAGCGATAAAAAGACAATAATAGCGTGTAAAAACACAGACACTGGTATCATGTATGTATGTATGTTACGGTACGAGTGAAACATGTATATTAATGACCTTGGGAAGGTCAACATTCCGATGCAGGAACGTTCTCACACGCACAATAGAATTGCAATGCGATAACTGTACCAGACAACTAATTCATTGTTATCAATGTGCGTGGTTGATAAAATAACAAGAGATGGTATTGTATCGTGTAGTTTCCATGGCAACATAACTTGAATGTGGGATTACCATTCGGTTATTATAATATCTAATATCTATGGGAGCCATGATTTGACCGCACTTCATGCGCAAAATATACCACTTACCAAGATCTGTTGCGGCAGAGTGTCACACCCAGTAATGGGTAGCAGGCATGATTTATTTTATTATAGTTTATCTAACCATAACTTCATAGTGGACGATTTACACAGCAAATTATTCTAAAGAAATTATATTGAATTATAAAGAGAAAAATTGGAACACTGTTAGCATTTGAACCTGGGATCTATGAACTCCGGTGATATGCTAAGCTACAGTCGTCCTGGAGACGATTCTTGTGTCAAGTGTTTCAGTATATAAAAGAGACATAGGATCGAGGCTATCTATGACAACATAACAAAACAGAGAGAAATATTGGAATAAAATCAGAAATGAATCCAGGGCGATCATAGCTTTGTTGGTTTAAACGGAGGTTCATAGGTCCCTCGTTCAAATTATGCTGGTATTCCAATATTTCTCTTTATAATTCAATTAATGTGGTAGATGGCTCAGAAGTATCAAGTCGACCTACGGATTAGAAAGCCTGGGTTCGATTCTCACAGCCGACAAACAATTTTCACTATATTAAAACTACCCCTGTGGCACCCCCTTCACTAACATCTATGGACGCCGTAATTTGACGGCTGATAACAGCACTTCACACGCAAAATATATCATCTTTTGAGATGTGTTACAGCAGAGTGTCACACCCAATAATGGGTTTAATTTGATGTCATCCACTCTTAAGTTTTCATTTCAATTAGTACCTATATATTCTTGTTTTTCCAAATAGTTCCGAATATATTCCCAAAAAGTATATATCCGGACATTTTGCATCACTAATAAGGGAGTAAAAGGTGTGTGATGACACCCCTATTTGAATGGTATGTTTGTGTTTCTGTTACAGTCACGTCTATCTCGTGGCGCGTGTGTGTCGGCACACAGCGCTGGGGCCCGTGGTCAGCACAGCGCCAGCCCAGCGGCGTCCGTCGCGCACCGCAAGCCCCGCGCGCCACCTGTCACTCGCGCCGCTGGCCAGGCGTCGCCCACACCCTCACCGCCGCCCGCCCTCAACACCAGGACCAGCACTCCGCCGGCGTCGCAGGACAGCGCCACAGACAGCGGCAAAGGTTAGAAGCATTTCAATAATTTTAATTGGTTTCGGAAATCGGTTATGTTACCGTACATTATAATGTTATCTACCGGCCTCGGATTCCTGGAAATTCTAAACAAAGCTTGAATTGAAAATTTAAAAACCTTAAATATCCTTCGTAATATTTGGCAACAACATATAATTGTTTAATTTAGTTTACATTTATCATATTCAAAAAAAATCATTTTTACGCAGCAAATTCCTTCCAATAGGAACTTATAATTTTGACATTACATACAGCGAACTCCTCTCCACACAATTTTGTGTGAAACAACAAATGTGTAGAAAGAGCGAGTCGATGCTTTCTACTTTCAGCACTTCTCCCTGCAGATCTGTTGTTCAGTCAACACAGGATTTTTTAAGTTTAACGTTTTGGATCACGTGATAAACATCAAACTATAAAGCTATATCATGTCCGGCAGTACGGCAGAGTGGGTAGCGTTACGGTATTCGAATCCGGAGGTCCCGAGTTCGAATCCCACTTGAAGCTAAATATATAAGAACTGCCACACTACGGCTCAGTGAGAGCGGACCTTGTACTGTAATTAGAATTAAATTCCTGTACAGAGTAGCGTAAATAAAATAAAATAAAATTAAATTAAATGTTCACTACATAATAAATTATTCAATTCTATTTTGCTCACTAGATGGCAACCGAAAAATTTGAAGTGTGTAAGTCTGCATTAATTTAAAAAATAGCTTCTTCCGGTAATTTTTAATCCAGTTTGTTAGGTAGTTTTTGGTACACTAATATTGGGAAATATTGTCGATATATTTTATATAAATCAATTACCCCTATTGTTCCCTCTCCACTCCCATCTTTGGGAGCCGCGATTCGATGGTTGGTAACCGTACTTTATGTGCATAAATATATTATTTACCGAGATCTGCTATAGTAGAATGTCACCCGAAGTAATGGGTAAAAGGCGTGAAGATATGTTTTTATTTTTTTATATTAGAGTATCCCGTTTCATGTCTCCACCACATTCTCTTCCTTTTCAAAATAGCCTCATACGGTGTCCTTTTTTCTCCTACTCTTTCCAGTACTTGTTCGTTGCTAACTCCATCAGACCAATAAATACCAAGCATTCTCTTCCACATCCACATTTCTATCAATCCTTTTCCTATCTTTTTTATGGAATACATGACGAAAAAATGTTTAATTTACTGTAAAGATAACGCCATCATCCCCTCAATTCCACATAATTGCCCTTCTTCCAAACAAATCTTTAACAAAAACCCTAAAAAACTCAAAACAAAACCTAGCAAATACCCTTATCATCTTTCAATTTCCAACTCAGAGATGAAATTTTAATCAATACTTCCCGCGATGCAAACTCGTAACACAACACCGATGTTTAATCTCCCTTTAAGGGGTGGGGGAACGGGGGTGTCAGGTTCCCCAGGAAAACAAGCAACACGTGGCGACTGGAAATCGATTTCCCCCTTCTACGCTTTTGTGATGGGATGAGACAAGCGGATAGCTTGTTTAATATTGATCTGGCGGAGGATGTCTGATGCTCTGATGTTTGCTGGATGCTGTTGGGGTGGGGGGTGACCTTGAGCAGGGAGTGGGGGATGTTTACGGACGTTTGAGAGTGATGTGATGGAAGGAAGTGTTTCATTGGGGTGGTATTGTCAAGGAAATTGAGTTGGAATTTGATGGCATGTACAAATTATTTATTTGGAGCTTGGAATAATTTAGAAGTTAAGCTTTCTAATTAGTAATTACAATTAATGTTTGTCATATGTCTAATATATGGGGTAGGTGGCTCAGTGGTATCGAGTCGGCCTGTGGATCCCGAGAACTCCTGGTTTAATTTCCATAGCCGACAAACATTTTCACCACATTAAAATTACCCTTGTGTGTGGAGGAGTCCACTACTAACATCTTTGGAGGCCGTGATTTGACGGCTAGTAATCGCACTTTACGCGCAAGAATATATCACTTACCGAGATCAGTTTCTGCAGAGTGCCACACCCAGTAATGGGTAAAAGGCGTGATATATTTATATTTATTTATATGTCAAATAACGTTGGCGTCACACCAACAAAGACATTATTGAATCGGTCATTTCAAAAACATCATAACTCAGAAAACTTACATTTTAAATAAATCAGTTTTAACTAGCTCAGTGGTTTGAAGTCGGCCTGTGGATCCTGAGGTCCCTGGTTCGATTCCCACAGGCGACAAATTTTCATAATTTGAAAAAGCTATCCTTGTGGCTCCTCCACCACTAACATGTTTGGTGGCCGTGATTTGACGACTGGTAACCGCACTTCACGCGCAAAATATATCACTTATCGAGATCTGCTTCGGCAGAGTGCCACTCCCAGTAATGGGTAGAAGGCGTGATGATATATTTATTTAACTATTTAACTTTATAAACTGCAACCTTATATCAAATAACTATACTAATTATTATTCCTGGGATTTATAACAAGGTGAATTTGCCAAAACAGCATCCCAGTGTTGGACCATCCGCCTTATTCGCCGTATCTTGCACCGTGCGACTTCTGTCTGTTTCCTAAGGTTAAATTTGCCTTAATAGCAACAAGATTTGAGCTTTGAAAGAGAAATCGGCTCGCGTTCTGAAGGACCTGACAGAAGAAGACTTCCAGCACTGTTTCGAACAATGGCAGATTCGCATGGAGCATTGTAGGGATAGAGGAGGGGTGTATATTGAAAGTGATAATATGTAAAATAATTTGAGAAGCCTATGCCCGATATGTCATAAATTAAATAAAAATATTTTGAATTTGTGAATTTAAATACGTTTTACCATGGAAGTAAATTTATTCTGTCTTTTATAAAAGCGGGCTATTGACGGATAAATATATTAGGAGCTTGAAATATCGGTCCTAAATTTCATTAAAGGATTACTAAAAAATATTCATTAATATTCTTCTAAAAAACAAATGAAAAAATCACAGTAACTGTCAATGTACCAATTCACTCTCCAAACTCATTACCTGCCCAGCAGTGGCAAAGCAAAGCAACCTTTGATATTTCTTCGACTATTTCCAATTCCGTGGATATCAAAGCGTGATTAACGTTCATCGTAAACTTTTGTTCCTTTGTGCTTTCTGCTACTCGGTGGGAATGGGAACGACCGTGTGGGGGGTGTGCGACGTCAAGGGGGGTGGTGTGGCCTTGACGCATGTCTGACAGGAGCGTGCGGGGGGTGGCAACTTCCGCACAACGGGGCGTAAATCGATTCGCGCACGTGGACTTGTTAAACATGATGGGTAAATAACAGACGAAAATAGAAGAGATATTTTATCGATATCGTTTTTTTTTTTGGTGTGTGACGTATGTCAACTGAAAGCAAATGTTTTTTGAGGGGAGGTTACAATAGTCAAGCAATTTTGAAGCGAGTTGATGGAAGTCAATTTGACTTGACGAATACAGTTTTGTACTGTACTCACAAAATGGTAAATTAATTATTTACGAGGGCAGGGTGCAAAGTCCCTGAAAAATTAAACAAGAAATGATTTATTTGGTCTAAACATATTTTATTTCTCAACATAATCTCCTTTTATCTCGATACACTTCGTCCAACGTGTTTCTAATTTTTCGATCCCTTCCAAATAATACGATTTTGGCAATCCTTCAAAATAGGCTTTTGTGTCAGCGATGGACCTCATCGTTGGAGCCAAATCTCTTTCCGCCGAGCCATTTCTTCAAGTTTGGAAATAGATAAAAATCGCAGAGGGCCAAAAAGTTCTTCTTATTGCGCTTGAACATCGCCAAACACTCCTTTGAACTTGTCACACGGTCGCGCTTGTTGTCAACAGAGAGCAAATGCGGCACCCATCTGGCAGATAGCTTTCTCATATCCAAAAATTTATGCAAAATGTTCCGTACCCGTTCGGTTGAGATGCTCATATCCTCAGCAAACTCGTGCATTTTATCTCGCCGATTGTCCAATATCATACCATGGATTTTATCGACGATATCTGGCGTTGTAACTTCAATTGGACGACCAGAACGTTCGGCATCCTACCACAACGAAAATCAGTAAACTTTCTTCCACGCAAGAAGTAATGTTTAATCAAGACGCGAAATTCACTTTTTTCTATGTTTAAAGCAAGCAACGTTGCTTTCGATGGGTGTTAAAACAGAACTGAATCACATATCAGTCTGAAAATTTTAATGCGTTCTAGTTAAAGATGGTACATCACAAATGTCGCATGATATTTGCGATTGTGGCGCCATCTGTTTTATTTTTCAGTGACTTTTCACCCTGCCTTCGTACGAACGAATGAGTGCTAGAATTGCCTTCTGTAAAGAATGTTTTATACTATTTTCTGTTTCAACTTTCCTTTACATAATTTCTTTATAAAAATAGTTGACATTTGCCATTAATGGCAATTTTTGGAAGAATAGTTAAGTTGGTGACAGTGATTTACAATTGATTTTGTCTGTTGCTTAGATATTTGTACAGAGTGATCAAAACGGATACAGTTGGCAATAAAAAAAACTACTTGAAATCGGTAAGCCTGATACATAAATTCATTTCCTGTTGTTGACAGTGACATTTAAAATTTAAATTTGAGTACATTTATTATTACATTTATTTCTAAAGTATTTCTATTACCTAAAAAGTCAAAATTCTATTACCTGTCAGACTCCTGACATAACCTATTTGTATTTACTAGAAATGTCAAAAAGCATTTCCGCCTTTATCTGACATTGTGCCAACTGTGGAATAAAAAGATCTTTGGAATTGTATTGCCAACTATAACAATTCCTTTTGATCAGCCTGTATAAATTATGTAAAATAAAAATAAATATATCATTACGCCTTCTACCCATTACTGGGTGTGGCACTCTGCTGAAGCAGATCTTGGTAAGTGATATATTTTGCGAGTGAAGTGCGGTTACCAGTCGTCAAATCACGGCCTCCAAAGATGTTAGTGGTGGAGGAGCCACAGGAGTAGGTTTTGAAATTATGAAAATTGTTTGTCGCCTGTGGGACTCGAACCAGGGTTCTCAGGATCCACAGGCCGACTTCATACCACTGAGCTAGCCTTCCCATATAAATTATGTAAATAAAAATAAATAAAATAAATATATCATCACGCCTTCTACCCATTACTGGGTGTGGCACTCTGCTGAAGCAGATCTCGGTAAGTGATATATATTTTGCGCGTGAAGTGCGGTTACCAGTCGTCAAATCACGGCCTCCAAAGATGTTAGTGGTGGAGGAGCCACAGGGATAGCTTTTTCAAATTATGAAAATTTGTCGCCTGTGGGAATCGAGTAAATTTAAAAAATCGTATCGGAGACGATCAAATTGTACAAAATATTATAGGTTTTAAATATTTTGAGTTTTTAAGCCCTAAACATTGAAGTCAAAGCGTTGAAAATTGTTTGTTAGTTGTGGGCTTCGAACACGAGTTCTCAAATCCACAAGCCGACGCAATACAACTGAACCATCCTTAATGAATAAAATACTTACGAAAGGGTCAGTTAAATAAGTCTAAACTAAATTGAATATAAACATTCCACGACTAACTAAACTAAACTAAAGTAAACTAACTAGGATGAATTGCTCGTTGATAAGGTGTAGCGGTGTATTTAGTGTAATACCTATCTAAATTGACGTCAACTCGCAACTTTGCTAACTCCTCGTTCAAACTTTCCGAGTTTGTGAATAGTCTGGTGGAACTATTATATGACTACGTTCACTGTATACACAACACTCGCTTCACGTCACACTAAATGCTGTCAACATTCAACATCAGTGCTGCCAACATTACCAATCAAAATGCGAATAAAACAACTGGCAATCTGATGAAATGTCGATGTCAGTAAACTAACTAATATGACGATTACGTAAGGAGGGAGAAATTGATGATCAAAGCATGAGAAACTATAAACAACGAATTTAGAACTGTGTCGAAGTAATGTTTACAGATTCTGTGATTCAGGAAATATTTTAATTATTTGTGTAATTAAGGTACATACATAGCTGATATTAATCATCAAAACAAATCTGAACAGAAGTATTCTTTATGTACCCGTAATATTTGAGGTTCAAACTGTTCTAAATAATGCAGCTTACGAGGGCAGGGTGAAAAGTCCCTAAAAAATGAAACAAGAAATGATATATTTGGTCAAAACATATTTTATTTCTCAACATAATCTCCGTGTAGCTCGATACACTTCGTTCAACGTTTTTCTACTTTTTCGATCCCTTCCAAATAATACGATTTTGGCAATCCTTCAAAATAGGCGTTTGTCTCAGCGATGACCTTATCGTTGGAGCCAAATCTCTTTCCGCCGAGCCATTTCTTCAAGTTTGGAAATAGATAAAAATCGCAGGGGCCAAATCTGGAGCAAAAAGTTCTTCTTATTGCGCTTGAACATCGCCAAACACTCCTTTGAACTTGTCACACGGTCGCGCTTGTTGTCAATAGAGAACAAATGCGACACCCATCTGGCAGATAGCTTTCTCATATCCAAAAATTTATGCAAAATGTTCCGTACCCGTTCGGTTGAGTTGCTCATAGCCTCATTCAGCTCGTACACTTTAACTCGCCGATCGTCCAATATCACCATTTCAAAAAGTACTCTTGTGGCTCCTCCACTACTAACATCTTTGGGGGCCGTGATTTCACGCCTGGTAACCGCACTTCACGTGCAAAATATATCACTTACCGAGATCTGCTTCGGCAGAGTGCCACACCCAGCAATGGGTAGAAGGCGTGATATAAATAAATAAATAAATATATCATCACGCCTTCTACCCATTACTGGGTGTGGCACTCTGCTAACGCAGATCTCGGTAAGTGATATATTTTGCGCGTGAAGTGCGGTTACCAGTCGTCAAATCACGGCCCCCAAACATGTTAGTGGTGGAGGAGCCACAGGGATAGCTTTTTCAAATTATGAAAATTTGTCGCCTTTGAGAATCGAACCAGGGACCTCAGGATCCACAGGCCGACTTCATACCACTGAGCTAGCCATCCCATGATGATATGTTTAAAAGATTAAAATATGACATTTTGCAGAATCAAATATTGACAATATACAAAAATTGTCATTTTATTTATGTATTTATAGGAATTATTTTTTACGGCCCTAGGGCCAAAAACAAATGTTTAAGCTCGCTTTTTAGGGCTATTTTAGATTTGTTCATTTTTCAATTAAAGTACGAACAAAGAGCAATATCATTTAGAACAAAACGCGCGATGATTTACTTCCTGTTTGTTTTCTGTGCCAATACTGCTCGTAAAATATTTAAAAATTCTAAATAATTCAATATCTTCTCGATTGTAAATATCTCATACATTATATATGTTCCATACGATACACGAGTACAATGTATTAAGTATACGTTACGCGTTGTATTTCATTAATTAAAGTAAAGTTCAAATGTCACCGCCAACTATTTTCGTTTGAATTCTTTAGAAGTTATTATTAGAACCCGTATAAAATCTTTGGAATTCCAACAATAATGATATAATCAATACAAATTAATTTTTTATTAGCTATAAAACAGGTTAACATAGAAGCTCTGTTAGGTCATTCAAGGTCAGAGATAAAACAAAGTAACTTTAGTAAACAAATGAATATAGTAAACGTAAACTGTAATCATTACATTATATATTTATTTATGTTGTGATAAATAATTTATCACTTGGAAAATATTCATAAAATATCTGAATTAATAAAAAGTATTTCTCGAATATTACTGATAACAGACGATAAAAATGTTTGCACAGAGATTATGAGTGTTTTTTACTATTCATTTATCATTTATTTACACATTCATTTACATAGTTTTTATTACGTCAACAATACCAGAACTTTCTACATTTAAATAACATATGTTTTTTGTATAAACAATTCAAGGATGTCTCCTTTTTTCCATTTATTAATATACAGGCTGATCAAAAGGAATTGTTGTAGTTGGCAATACAATTCCAGAGATCTTTTTATTCCACAGTTGGCACAACGTCAGATAAAGGCGAAAATGCTATTTGACATTTCTAATAAATCCAAAGAGGTTATGTCAGGAGTCTGACAGCTAATAGAATTTTGACTTTTTAAGTAATAGAAATACTTTAGAAATAAATGTAATAATAAATGTACTCAAATTTAAATTTTAAATGTCACTGTCAACAACAGGAAATGAATTTATGTATCAGGCTTACCAATTTCAAGTAGGTTTTTTTATTGCCAACTGTAACAATTCCTTCTGATCACTCTGTATTATCATATAAGTTGTGGAAATTTAAATTCTTCATTTAAATAAATAATATAAAATATATATATCATCACGCCTTCTACCCATTACTGGGTGCGGCACTCTGCCGAAGCAGATCTCGGTAAGTGATATATTTTGCGCGTGAAGTGCGGTTACCAGTCGCCAAATCACGGCTCCCAAAGATGTTAGTGGTGGAGGAGCCACAGGGGTAGCTTTTGAAATTATAAAAATTGTTTTCCACCTGTGGGAATCGAACCAGACTTCTCAGGATCCACAGGCCGACTTCATACCACTGAGCTAGCCACCCATAAATAAATAATAACTATTTAAAATAATACAAAAACAAAATGAGCAATTGCGATGTGGAACTGAGCCTTAAAAAATAAGATAAAATAGGAAAAAAAAATTTTCCATCACTTATCAAAGTTCCACAAAAATTTACAGCACGTTTGAATCAACTTATCAGGTCATCATCAAACAGCTGGTCAGTTCAGCTGTAACTATAGACGCGTTTCGTCCTTTAGGTACTCATCAGTATGATGCGATCAACTATCCAACTAGACCAACTAGAGGCTAGTGAACTGTGATACTGTACCCAAAATATTAATTCCGTGCTCGGCGCGAAATTTAAATCGCTCTCAATACAACTTTCTTTTGACAGTTGCGTAACAAGGTACTTTCCGCACTACTGTTTCTTTGCTTACAGAAACGCACTTGGTCTGCATTTGTCTTCTTTCCATACGTAACCAAGGCAATAATAGTTACGTAATAACCCAGAAATCGCACAGTTGTAGGAAATATAATAATAATAATAATAATATATTGGTTCAGGAGCCCATTACCGAGATATGCTACGTAAAAGGCGTGATGATATATTTATTTATTTTATTTTATTTGTATTTGTAACAAATCTAGCTATATATATAGATATATATATATATATATATATATAAATTAATGTTTGTTTATTTGTTGAATCGAAAAAAAATGTTCAGACAAAACTTACTTATTTTTATGCGTAGAATCCAAATATGAAACAAAAAGTGGGGGTCCGTATTTAAAATTTCAAAGTTACACCTCTCTCCGACCCCGTGGGGGTGAGGGGTGGTGAAATTATTACAGCATCGGGTGGCCCCCTCAAAACCAATACACTTTTGTTTGAAATATTTTTTTGTCTGATGCATATTTTTCGAGATATTCCAGTGGATTATTTAAAATGGGTCACCCGGTATATTACATAACAATTTATTTATGCATTTAATCGCCATTAACTTATCTGTTTACATTTATTTATTATGAAGGACATTTGAAGACACGGAACATTTATCTAAGATCTTTAAACGTATGCATTTATTTTACTATGGCGGAATAAAACGCTTTTTAAAATGCATCGTGTGAAGGTTACCACTTGCCCAAGACTAACAAAAGGTTATTTAATTTCAAGGAGTGAATCATAAACATAAAAAAATATTTATTGTTCAAGCTAAAAATATAGTTTTGACGTAACAAACAAGTTTGAAATAGTTGTTGATAATTTTAATTGCCTACTCAACCTTCAACAAAAACGTAGTAATAAATTTCACGAATAGTTTCGCTTTAATTGATTTTCAAAGTTTGAAGTTCGTGCTTCAAAGTTGAACAAAGACAAAGTGGGAGAGGATAATAATATTCGTTTGTAGTTGAAGTACAAAGAGGTTAAAGGAGTAAAAAGAGAAAGAAGAGAGTAAAAAGAAGAAGTGAGGTTATGATACGCACGGGTGAACTCGACTGCAGAGAACGCAGAGGTTACAAGGTCACTATGCGGTCATTTGGGCACAAAGTGCTGGCTTGCCAGCAGGGGGAGGCTCAGGAAATTATCAATCATCGCTAGAAGAGATGAGAGGTGGACCGGGCACAGGACCGGACTTATTTAATTTGTTCTAGTGAAACAGTAACAGATAGCTTTATTTTAATTTCTTTTTGGATTTGAAATAATAGTTATTTACGTTATAAGTCCGGTAAATAAGTTTTTACGGTACGAGTCAAATAGGACCGGACTTATTTTGTTTGTTCTAGTGAAACAGTAACAGATAGCTTTATTTTAATTTCGTTTTGGATTTGAAATAATAGTTATTTACGATATAAGTCCGGTAAATAAGTTTTTACGGTACGAGTAAAATAGGACCGGACTTATTTTGTTTGTTCTAGTGAAACAGTAACAGATAGCTTTATTTTAATTTCGTTCTTGTTTTGAAATAATTGTTTTCTACGTTATAAATCTTGTAAATAAGTTTTTATGGTAGGAGTAAAATGTTTTGAAATGAGTATCGTAAAAAAATATTTTCTGAAACCGGCAAGAAAGTGCCTACTTTCCTGACCAATTTTAGTACGGAAAGTATATTTTTACCATAACAGTCAATTAAGGTACGTATCCAAGGCTACAACAAAAATAACAGTCTGGTAAAGATGTTACCTGACTGTTTTGTATTTTACGTGACCTTTTTTTGTTGTAACCTTGGATAAGTAGTCTGCTGTCAATACAATTAATATATATATATATATATATATATATATAAAAATAATATTTAGAATTATTTATGATGAATTATTGATTAAATTAAACGGTTTCAGAAAAATTAGTATACATAATACGTCAGGAATAGTTATTTTTGTAACAAGTGCCGAAAAAGGCTTGTTACGTGCAAGTGCAGAATTTAAATCTGCACGAGCACTTAACCTTTTTCGACACACGTGTTATAAACAACATTTTTCCTACAACTGTGCGATTTAAAAAATCTCTAAAATATTATCAGAATTTATAAAATTTTAATGATACTACACGAGAATGATGTTTTACAGCGTTGCTATGGTTTGTTTGTTGATTGCTTGCACATTGTTCTACGTTATTTAAAAGTATTTCCCTAATTTCAAGATAATTTCTTCAAAATCGTCTAGATTGGAATACTACACTGAGTGATTCTTCTTTATCCATATACACCTCAAAAGGTAATTGTTGGATCTATTCTTGACAATGACAATCAACCTGCTGCTGGTACTTCTAAAGCCTCCGAAATTGTTCTCAATAATATTACTGTTAATAATATGAACAGGTACGGAAGAAATCAATGTTTCTTTAGACACAAAGGTTTCCACTTTACATTATGTCAATGTAAGCAACTGTAACAACTGTGTTAATAATATACACACAAACAATAAATATTATGTATTTCACTTACTCTTTAAATAAAACCAAATATATCATATGATATGAAAGTAGTACCACACCCAGTAATGGATGATATATTTCATTATATTACAAGATATTCAAATAAAACTATCTTGTTCGTAAAAAGCGAGGTAGCAGAATCTATATTTCTGTATCATTAGCGCTGGGTCAGACGAGGTCACCGCGGTCAAACAACGGTAGGTCAATGCTTCTCTGATACCGCGATATAACCAACCACATTACTGATTACCTACTAGTGGTTACAGCAACCAGGTTTTGTTACCATCAAACAAAAGAACCAAGAACCGAGTTATTACTTTAAACTCAGTGGTTTTCAAACTTTTCGGAGCTATGACCCCCTTTGATGCAAATATCACAGTACATTCTTTCGCGATCCCCTTTCTTTTTATGTGATCAAAATTGCAGTTTGTAAAAGGCTGCTTTAATAATGTACATCACAAACATAAAACTACAATTTCAGAAATTAGTAAAGGAAAATTTTCTCATTAAGGTGGTTCTATCATGACTGTCTCATAAAATTATAAGTAACCGAAAAAGTTTATAAAACCAAGTATTTGATTATATGGATGGTAAATAAAACAACAAATTTGCATATTAATGTAGAAACTCATGGAAAATAACATATTTAAATTTCATTAAAATCTGTCGTAAATTCTTCCATGATAGTACCACCTTAAGTATTAATTTAAAATAATATAACACTAGATATGAAATTGAGAATTTCATCTTTCGATTCCACATATATTTCTGTATAGATATGCATATTTTGATCATCAAAATATATATTTTTTAATTACCGGAATCATGATCGCAAAAAATTAGGTTAATGAAAATGCGAATTTTTTGGTTGAACTAGTTTAAAAATCGAAAAAAAATCAAATGTGGTTCTATATGAATCAGACTACGAGAAATTGAATGCCGTTGAGCGCATCTTCATATCTTTTTTAGTTTTTGAGTTACGGCGATTTTTGACTTTTTAAAAATCACAACTTTGAAGGCCCATATCTTGAAAACTAAAAGAGATATTGAAACGCGGTTTGAACGAGAGTATTTTTCGTGCTCTAATTAACTTGTACTAAAATTTTGAAAATTTCGAAAATTTTATATTTTTCTCAAAATTTTCCTTAGCCTATATTTCAAAAAGTTGAATAGATAATGAAAATCTGTAAAAACCAGTGAATTCCTCTCGTGAAAGTACATATGTATGTAAAATTTCAGAATTTTTGTTCCACGGATACAAGTTTTAGAGCAAAAAAACTAAAAATGTCCTAAATTCGTAAAAATCTTAAGGGGTAGTACCCCTTCAAAAATAATTAAAAAACAGTGATTTTTCGTTTTTTTACAATAAAAACTTTATCTGTGCGAATTTTTGTCTGAAATTTTGCATACCTACGTACTTTTACGAGAGGAATACATTGGTGTTCACAGATTTTCATATACTTTTAAATTTTTTGAAATATTGAGAAATGAAAATTTTGACAAAAATTGTAAAATTTTCAAAAATTTCTAAACTTCTGTATAAGTTAATTGGAGCACGAGAAATACACTCGTTGAAACCGCATTTCAATATCTCTTTTAGTTTTCAAGATATGGACCTTCAAAGTTGAGATTTTTAAAAAGCCAAAAATCGCCGTAACTCGAAAACTAAAAAAGATATGAAGATGCGCTCAACGACAATTGATTTCTCGTAGTCTAATTTATATAGAACCACATTAAAAAAAAACTAGTTTTAAACTGGTTCAACCAAAAAATTTAAATTTTCATATATTTTTGCGATCATGACTCGGGCGATTAAAACAAATATATTGAGGATCAAAATATGCACAATTATGTAGAAATATATGAAATCTCCAATTTCATATCTAGTTTCATATTATTTTAAATTAACCGTAAACAGAAACAAACCTGAATATAACATCTAAATAAATAGTATATATTATATTGTTTGATGAGTGTGATGAGTGAATGTTTTATGAGTGATTTTAGGGTTCGTGCTACCCCATTTGTTGGGATATAGCGTGAAGATATGTATGTATGTATGTATGTATGTATGTATATATTTCATTTCATTAATCCTTAAAATTTAAATAAAACCTTGCAACTAAATGAATCTTTGGAAACATGTATTTTATAATTTGTAAATAGCATCCAACGACCCTCGTCCAATGTCAACGCGACCCTCTTAGGGGTCGCGACCCACACTTTGAAAACCACTGCGCTATATCATCACCGCGAACTCTCATTGAAGAACGAAAATTCTACTTTCTGATAGCATCGTCGGAGAACATGTTTTAGGGTTGTTAACCCTAACAGGTGTTATTATATTAAAATAATAAATGACACATACTAATAATTATTATAAAAAACCAATCCAGATAATGGATAATCTATGTAACCTAGTATACTAGAAAAAGGTATATCTCCACGTAATCGCGTATCGCGTGAGCAGTAACAAAACTCATAATTCTTGGAATTTTCAACGTAGCTAGATTTATGTGCCAGTAATTTATGTTATCTCGAGAACATCTAAAATAGGATTTGTCATTTATTGCGCGTCTGAGACTGATATATGAACTGGAAATATCACTTTTTACTAAATGCGGAACCGACAAACACAACTTTCTCAATTGCGTCATCTCGGCTAGTGTCGAGTGGCACTGTTGCCAACACTATAGATGTAAATGTGATGTGATGGTTTCCTAAATGAACTGATTGACCTATGAAATGCAGTAACATGAACATGAGCTTAACTCGTACAAGGCTGTCGGGTGAACTCTGACCCCGCATATGCAAGATTTGTGACATTGAAACTTAAATTGAATATCTTATTTATGTTATTTAAATAGTATTTACTAAGTAATAGAATACTAGATAATACAGTGTTATTTTGTATTCTGCACAACAGGAACTTAATTTTTCTGTAACTCGATCAATATCTGTTAATTACAATTTGCTATACTGAGACCTATTCTGTAACACAAATAAAACGTCTTTTATCCATTACTGAGTGTGATACTCTGCTGTAGCAGATTTCGGTAAGTGATATATTTATATGTATGAAGTCAAATCACGGCCTACAAAGATGTTAGTGGAGGAGGAGCCACAGAGGTAGCGATTTGACGGCTGGTAACTGCACTTCACGTGCATAATATATCACTTACCGAGATCTGCTATGGCATAGCGGCACACCCAATAATAGGTAAAATACGTGATGATATATTGTAGAACTCTGCCGAAGCACTTCTTGGTAAGTGATATATTTATGCGCGTGAAGTGCGGTTACTAACCCTCAACCCCCAAAGATGTTAGTGGTGGTGGAGCCAGAAGGGTAGTTTTAATGTGGTGAAAATTGATTGTCGGCTGTGGGGATCAGGTTAAGTCAAATAATCTTTGTTGAGTACTACAAATATATTTTTTCCTACAACTGTGCGATTTCTTTGTTATTACGGAAGTATTATTGCCTTGGTTTCGTATGGAAAGTAGATGAATGCAGACCAAGTGCGTTTCTGTAAGCAAAGAAACACTAGTGCGGAAAATGCTTCGTTGTTTTGAGAGCGATTTAAATTTCGCGCCGAGCACGGTATTCATATTTTGGCTGCAGACGCTTATGGAAGAAGATACGGTAAACCAGCGCTAGTAAATATGCATTAGTATATTTTGACGTTTATAAACATAACCTTAAATTGCAGTATATCTAATCTGTACACAATTAATAAAAAGAACCGAACAAAATTAAATATATCGATAAATAGTTTTATTTTAAGAGTAAGTGAAATACATAATATTTATTGTTTGTGTATTATTAACACAGTTGTTACAGTTGCTTATATTGACATAATGTGAAGTGGAAACTTTTGTACTGTCTAAAGAAACATTGGTTTCTTCCGTATCTATTCACATTATCAGCAGAACTATTATTAACAACAATTTCGGAGGTTTTAGAAGTACCAGCAGCAGATTGATTGTCATTGTCAAGAATAGATCTAACATAGCTTGACCTGGGGCTTCAATTATCTTTGGAGGTGTTTATGATAAAGAAGAATCACTCACTGTACTATTCCAATCTAGACGATTTTGAAGAAATTATCTTGAAATTAGGGCCGGTTTTTCTATGTCCGGATAAAGTTCCCGATAACAATCAGCAGGATAATTTTAAAAATATCGCATCAGAAAATAACATTCAGTATTATTGTTACCATTTGTGCTAGGATTTCGATGCGATATTTTTTTATTTATCCTGCAGATAGTTATTGAGAACTTTATCCGAAGATGGAAAAACCGGCCCTTAGTGAAATATTTTTAAATAACGTAGAACAATGTGGAAGCAATCAACAAACAAATCATAGCAACGCCGTAAAACATCGTTCTCGTGTAATATCATTGAAATTGTATAAATTTTGAGTGATTTTCTAAATCGCACAGTTGTAGGAAAAATGTTGTTTATAACTATTAAATGTATGTAATTTGATTTCATAATAATTAAAATATTTGATCTGCATTTACGTCAATTGAAATAATCTGTGGTAAAAAGTAAGCAGTCCAAGGCCACAAACTGAATGAACGAACTAACAAGCATTTGATCCGTTGCTTCGCAAGCTTTCTAATTCGTAACTTTCATACTCAATCGCATGAATGGGCTATTTTTACAACATAATCGCGATATGGTGCAATTGTGGCGTGAAGATTAAAATAGAAAGGTATTTGATAAATGGTTTTTTGATGCTAATGTAATCGATAAACTATTGTGTCGTGACTCACACGATTAAAAAATGTTGATGGAAGAAATTCATTGTCTGTTTATCGATTATCGACTGTTTTCAATTCAATGCTAACCTATTTATTGTGATTGTTATCGGAGAGTTGAAAACACTAACGTACTATAGACGTTTGTTTTGTAGAGATTAACAAACTGTTGTTTGATTTTTATCTTTGCGGTGAATTGGAAAATTGAGAAATTGTTTAATAATTGCAACGATGAAATGTATATGTACAGAATTTTTAAATGAACTTGACAGTGACATCATTTATAGGCATATCAATAGGAAATCAATCCGCGGGCGCTTCGATCAAATGGAGATTGTCTATAAAGGGTGAATAAATTTGCGAAATCTTCCAATTTAAATTATTTTATAAAAAAGTGCAAACATCTTATCAGAATAAACTCACAGTTGTATAGAGTAGCATAATAGCTATTTGTGTACGACCGTGTGTAAAATTGTGTTTTATGTGGCTATTTTCAGTTTTTAAAATGACTTTAATGACAAAATTTCATTATTCACGGATTGCTCAACAACGAGTGGTTAAAACTTTTAATCACGCAAAAATTTAACCCATTTGTGACTAGCTTTACGTACTAGTATCGTAAATAATTATTTTCTGAAACCGGTAAGAAAGTGTCAACTTTCCTGACCAATTTTTGTATGGAAAGTAGATTTTTCAAAAACAGTCAAGTAAAGTACGTATCCAACGCTATAACAAAAATAACAATCTGGTAAAGATTTTACCTGACTGTTGTGTATTTTACCTGACTTTTTTGTTGTTGTAACCGTGGATATGTAGTCTGCTGTCAATACAATTAATATCAAAAAAATTAAATATTTAGAATTACTTATGATGAATTATTCATTAAATTAAACGGTTTCAGAAAAAATAGTATACATAAATACGTCAGGAAAGTATTTTACTTGATTCAGAAATTTTTTATTGCCAACTGAAACAGTTACTTCTGATCACCCTGTGACATAGTTACAAAATCCTTATAAAACCAATCGAAATAAATTAAAACAACTCATTTCAATTCCCAACTCATCAAATCACGACAAAGACCAAACTCACCATTACCCAACCCAATCAATCTGTTATTAGAGCTCGCGTCACGCTCTGAATCCATTCCCGGGTCACGAACTCACGCTTCATTCACGCTCACACATTCACGTTCATGCTACAGTCACGTACACACGTAGGGCAACGTTGCCAGATCTGGTTCGGTGGCCTAACTAGGACCAGCAGCTAGAAGCGCTGATGGAGAATAACTTTTTCAGCAATTACTGGTAATTGGATTCCAAGTTGTGAGGGAGAAACGGAGTTAAAGACCTTTAGGGTGCGAGCGAACCCGAACAGGGTGTTAAATGTGCATTGTAAGGGTAGGACTAGATTCACAGATATTGGACTCTGTTGGTTTGTAATATTTGAAATATTGTTTTCAAATTAGTTTAACTGTAAAACATGCCTGAATAATAAGGATGATTATTTTTATGGGGTAATGGCTCAGTGGTATCAAATCGGCCTGTGGATCCAAAGAACCCTGGTTCGATCCCCACAGCCGACAAAACATTTTCACCAATTTAAAATTACCTCTGTGGGGTATATCATCACGCCTTCTACCCATTACTGGGTGTGGCACTCTGCCGAAGCAGA
Source organism: Pterostichus madidus (assembly GCA_911728475.2). NCBI lineage: Eukaryota > Metazoa > Arthropoda > Insecta > Coleoptera > Carabidae > Pterostichus > Pterostichus madidus. The sequence goes on along the minus strand of OU452308.1, from coordinate 2,970,659 downwards.
TCTCGGTAAGTGATATATTTATGCGCGTGAAGTGCGGTTACCAGTCGTCAAATCACGGCCCTCAAAGATGTTAGTGGAGGGGGAGCCACAGGAGTAGTATTAATGTGGTGAAAATGTTTGTCGCCAATGGGAATCGAACCAGGGTTCTCAGGATCCACAGGCCGACTACATCTGCCCATAAATTGAAGTAATTCCGCAAACTTATTAATCAAATATAATTCGCAAAGCCATACAAAATAATAAGAATCTCTGCTTTCATTAAAAAATGAAATCTTTGAAGCACCTTCAATAAAAATAATATAAAATTCCTTGAAATCATTCCCGTTCACCGATTCTTATTATCAGCGAGCAGATCGCAAAATGAACATCAAATCTTCATCGTATCTTCGAGCAATCTTCCTCTCTCTCTTCCTCAATGAGGAAAGAGGTAGAGGGCGGCAGAAGAGTCTGCAAGAATCACTGCAGATTGCGAGCGGAGATCGATTGAACTCTATCGAGTGTAATCTGGGAGATTAATCGATATAGGAAGCAATTTGTGAACTTCCACTTTCTTTGCTTTCTTTTAATTTTCGGAAGATACACTGACGCGGAAAAATGGAAAGAATAACCTCGAGATAAGAAGGAAAATAGAACAGTTTTACTAATGTTTATTTACTTTACGTTAAACGTGGGAAATCAGTTTTTATATGTGTCACTAAAAAATTTAACAAAGCAATTTCAGATACACAGGGTGTTTCAGTATTTCAAGAAAAAAATAAATAGCAGATACAACTTGCTATTTATTTATTTATTTATTTATTTGTTACTCTGCACAACAGGAAGTAAATCCCAATTACAGTTCAGGGGACCTACAGCTTATAGTGGAATCCGAACCACTCAGACACAATCGTATTTTGTGGATATAAGTAGAAGTCAGTGAGATTTGAACGTACGACCTCTTACTTGCTAATTAAGAAACGCAAGTTTTACCTGGCTTTTATCCACTGAGATACGATTGCCTGCTATATATTGATTTCGGATCAAAAAGATTTTTATGCCCAACCAGACTGAAAAGCATATGTTTTAGCCCTAAAAAGCGGGTTTAAACACTTCTTTTTGGCCCACGGGCCAAAAAGAAATAATTCCTATGGCTACATAAATAAAATGACAATTTTTGTTTATTATGACTACTTGATTCTGCAAAATGTCATTTTGACATATAACTATTTACATATTTTAATCTTTTGAACATATAATTAAATATTATTTTGTTGTGTATAAAATATTGTATATATCACGGGTGAAAACAGGCGTTTTTGACCCTGAGAATGTTATTAGCCCTCGGTACTTTGCGCCTCGTGCTAATAATCATGCCACGGGCCAGAAATGCCTGTTTTTACCCTTGGTACATAAATAACTATTTTAACTTGCAAAATTCTAGGTTGTTTACTTGGGGTACATGCTTTTAGTACCACTGGTTTGATAGTTAACCCTTAAAGTCCACATTTATTTATTTTTAATTTTTCAATTGTTTTGTTTTTGTATGAACTAATAAAAAGACAATATTTGCGATGGTCCAAAGCAAAATATGACAAAAAAAAAGTATGTACATAATTATAAATAAAATAAATAAATAAATTTATCATCACGCCTGTTATCCATTACTGGGTGTGGCACTCTGCCGAAGTAGATCTCGGTAAGTGATATATTTATGCGCGTGAAGTGCGGTTACCAGCCATCAAATCACGGCGCACAGATATGTTAGTGGTGGAGGAGCCACAGGGGTAGTTTTTGAAATTATGAAAATTGTTTGTCGCCTATGGGAATCGAACCAGGGTTCTCAGGATCCACAGGCCGACTTCATACCACTGAGATAGCCACCCTATCAATATTTGTTAATAAATAGAAAATATTTCATAAAGTCATAATTTTCATTGCGATTTTGTTTATCATTTATAGCTTTACGGATCGACAAAACTTCTGTATTTACCCAGAATTTCAACATTTGTTAAAATTTCACAACGAGAGCAGTTAAAACGAAAAAGTAATGCTTTACAAATAACAATTCGAATACTCCGTAGGTCGTGAATTAAATATCTTCACTAACTTCAAGAGCTGCAATTGCAGATCTGCTTCGCTCATAATTGGATAAAAGGCTTGACATTTCATAAATTTACATACTGTTCAAATAAATTCAAATTTAAAATTCTTAAAACGGTTTTATTTTATCGCAGCATTAATTCAAATTGTCCGTGTAACTTTGTAGTTACAGCGGGCCTATTTAGGGGCAATTGTGTTGGCAGCATTGTGAAAAATCCTCAACGCGTTCTCCGCTCTGATTGGCTGCAGAGCACTGCGTGGCGCCTCTGCGTATAATGAAACAGTTGAAAGTGCATAGTCATTAATCACTCGCTCGACGATGTTTCTGTTTCGTTTCGTTTTATTTTTATTTTGTTTTGCGTGCGCACGTTTATATGTGTGAGTGTGTAAGTTGAATATGTTGCCTGACGTTACACTTTTACTCACAGAATTTGATCGTCTGTTGTTTTTATTGTGGCGTAAAGAAATGAATGAAGAGATAAGTCTGCATATTTTTTACAGCGGAAGTTGGTTTTTGTTTTACATTATAAGCGTGACATTAATGGTTTAGTTAGTAAAAAATTTGTATTTTTTTTTCTTTTTATTTAATCATCACTTCATCTTGTCATTTTTAATAAATAAAATACCCAGTCCCATTAAATGTATTTTGTATTTTGATCACATAAACCTAAGTTTTCAAATATTTAAAAGTTGTTTTGTAACTTGACAGCGTTTCCACTCTCCTTTAATAGAAATAAAAAGCACTAGATGGCATTACTTGACGTACCAAAACTGTAAAAAACTCACGACAAATTTTTATATGGCAAAATAATGAAATGAAACGGCCATAATAAGCGTAGCGCAATTCAATGAAGTTGGCCATGACTAATGTCAAAAAACACCTTTGTTTTCCAGTTGCCATGAGTATGATGTTACTTTCCTTCCATAGGGAAAAAAATATACTTACTAGGGATGAAAAGTGTCACTTCTTTCTCTAAATGCAGAGAAGAAAATTTTGTTTTCTGACAAAGTCGTAAAAATGTTATATTTTGTCATATATTCCTGTCGTAAACAAGCTGTAGCTTCCCAATACTGTAATTAAAATTAATTTCCTGTTCGTAACAAACTACCCGATCTTAACACAGTCACCCTTATTGAATAAAAAAAAAACCAGGTGTAAGTTAAACAAATTAACCCGAACCGAAGTTTGACAGAAGATACATCTTCATTGGAAACATGATACCAACCTGAAAAAAACTTTCCTCGATTTCCCTAGGTCTTATTCTGCTCAGGTTATGTCGTAACGCAATCCATCTTTGATGCGGACAAACACCGTTCCCTACTCTACTTTCTAAAAATAGCGGCAGACCTTCAAACCATCCCCGTGTCGTCCCTGGCATCCTGGGACCCTTCGACGGCACGCGGGAAACTTCCGCGAGCACTGGGAACGTTTGATGGCAGAGAAATCAATAATGGGTTCCAGGAGACGGATACAAGTGAATAATGAAATTTTATAGCTCTGTTTTTCTTTTTTCTTTTCACCCCCAGACGGGAACTTTAAACGAGTTAATTTATTTGCTTTTGAGGGGCTGATAATTGGATATTTGATAGGTTTATGCCACGTGGTGCTACGTAATTTCATTTTGAAACAGCGGCCTTGGATTATCCTTTATGCGTTTACCAGTACGGTAAAAATTACTTTTTCTTCGCCTACTACGTGCTCATTGTATGCTTGTTGTTACTATGGAAATTTAATACTTTGTAATCATATTTTCATTTCTCAAGATTACCAGGGAAATATGAATATTATAGGTTTCTAGAAATGCTAGAATCCTAATTTTGAATTGACAAAGGAATACTGAAATATACACACACTTATTATTAAAATATTAATTAATAGAGTCATGAGCGTCCGCAGGGAGGGGGAGATAGCCGGGGCGCGCGCCTCCCCCTGGATATTATTAACTAGGGTGGTGACCACGACACAAACATAAACTATTAAAATAAACCTATGAACTATATATTTAAATTTTATATCTAAAAGTTGAAAACCAAATGAAATTAATACTAAAACTACAAATAACGACAACACAGGACTATATTCTATATAAATTAATAAAAAAAAGCTACTAACAAACATAAAATAAAAGAAAAACCAAAGAAATGCAAGTGATAGTCATGGGTGTCCGCAGGAGGGGCAAGCAATATTAGAAAATAAAAACTGTAAATCGGAATTTATTGAAGAAATGGTGTCAATTTATGGAAGAGTTATTCGAAGATTGTCCTTCCTCTACAACTCAAACCCAGACGACAAAGACTAGTTTATTTCTCAAATTTAAATATTTTTTGTCTATTTAAATGAAAAAAAATATTTTAGAAATTTATGTCTATCTGAGAGTTTTTTGCGACCCGCCCCCCCCTGGAAAAAGTCTGTTGACGCCCATGAATAGAGTAATAATATCGTAGTTGTAAAAAGCATAGTGTACAACTTGCATGGAATGTCCATTTCTCATTAGCATCATACTCATGCGAAATGAGTACTATTCCATGCTTGTTTTACAATATATAGGAATTCATAAACATTTTGGAAAAAGCTTGGAATTGAAAAACATGACTTGAAATTCTTAAAAATCTTTTAATTTATATATATAATACTCGTACCTGAATTCATTTAAATAAAAGCTTACAACGAGATGAATCTTTCGACTAACATCTTTGAGGGCCGTAATTTGACGGCTGATAACTGCACTTCACGCGCATAAATACATCACGTACCGAGATCTACCACGGCAGAGTGCCACACCCAGTAATCGCTAAAAGGCGAGACAATTACAATGACAATAAAAAATCGAAATATCGTCTCTGAATATATCTACATAGTAGGAATGAAATAACTTTGAAACTACTCTGTCAATATTTCTCGTGACATGTGTAACAGCTTAATAATTTAAGCATTAAAATGAGTTCTGAGAAGACATCAAAATTAATACCACTTATACTGATTTATTTACGTCGGTAGTATAAACAAAACTTATATTTAGCCTCCGTTTCTGACTGCATGTAACGATGAAAACAAATTACACAAAATCGTGATGACAAGTCAACCTGTTAAATATTGAAACGTTGAATTATCTAGTGCAACGCAAATTGGCACAGTTTCAAAGCACATTAGTGCGAGCGAGACCAACATCATCATCAACGAATGTAACAGTAAATATACCGCAACCTCTTGCTAAAAGTTTCACTGCTCACTTCGATCTGCTGATTATCCTCAAAGGCTGTATACCAGAATGAAACATCACAAATACTTATTTATACTATCGTTATTAAAATGTCATTTAATGTATTGGTTTCTATGGGCTGGCTAGCTCAGTGGTATGAAGTCAGCCTGTGGATCCTGAGAACCCTGGTTCGATTCCCACAGGCGACAAACAATTTTCATAATTTCAAAAAAAACTATCCCTGTGGCTCCTCCACCACTAACATCTTTGGGGGCCGTGATTTGACGACTGTTAACCGCACTTCACGCGCAAAATATATCACTAGCTGTTGAGGTCGATTCATCCAACTTAAAAGATTTTGAACTGGGTTCATATCGATTGATTACTTATTAATGTAATCTTGGAAGTTGTTTCCAAAATTTGTTGGTGTATTTCTGTATCAAAAATGGAACTAAATCGATTTTTTTCACACATTTTACTTGACGCGTTGACAATTTTAAATAATTATTTGATAACTACATATAATTTGTTAACAAAAACAAAAAAGTACAGAGATTATTTCCGGAAATAATCACAAGAGCTTTATTCTCAGTATAATAATGACAGGATTGGTTAGACGCAGACACGTGACATACAATGAAGCTTTTCATTGGTTTTGAGAAACGTAAAAAAATAATCATTATTATTCTCCTTAAATAACAGTGTTATATATTTATGATCGTGAAATACTGTTACCAACCGTCAAATCACGACCATCAAATATGTTAATAGAGAAGGAACCACAGGAGTTATTTTAATGTTGTGAAAATAGTTTGTAGGCTGTGGGAATCGAACCCGAGTTCCCAAATCCACAGTCCTACTCGATACCACTGATCCATCTACCCCATACATATATTTTTAATGGTTAAAATATTAAACTGGTCGTTAAAATAAACAGATCAGTACGCCTCTCTACCTATGCATGTTATTCCTATCTTTATCTATTCACCCTGTATATTAATTTTAATAACGTACAAACATCTAAAAACAATACCCCGATGTTATGAACAAACAATGTTAAACCGTATTACTTTAATTTCAATTTACCCCGTAATGAAAACAACAGAACAGCGCACCCATTTTCACAAAACGCTCAAAATACTTTAATCAAAACATCCACACAAAACGCATTCATAACATAAACACACAGCAGGTTCACACACACACCACCAGTGGTAGTGGCGCTGTATATCTCTGTCATTAATTCCTGTGTCCTTCCTGTCTGCGCCCCCTGCACGGCGCGCCCCCGGGTGACAAAGCAGCCAGTTATGCAAATACGAAGGATATTACGTGGGGTGGTCGACATTCCACCCCTGCCATGAAGAGCCGCCCCTCAGCTATAAATATTTCACTTGCAAACAAACGCGACAACAGAAATGGATTTTGTAATGTGTTGGGGATAGTTACAGCGGGGGGAAATCATATTAGTTTGAGTAAATTGATTATTTAAAAAGATAGTTGTGTGTGTTAGGTCATCGTCTACATTATACAGGGTTTTCATTTTAAGTAGCGCACTATTGCTATCTCAAGAAGTATACAAAAATATAAAATATATCATCACGCCTGGAATTTATTTATTTATTTATTTTTTACAATACTTGTGCTGTAAGTTATCCATTAATGACAAAATTTAAACACAGTAAGTGGAACTTTTATTACACAGTTGGTTTCCATGGTTACATTAAGCCCCTGGCACATATAGCGTCAAGACTCCGAGTCTGCTACAAACTGCTGAAAAACTGAGAGTCACGTCCAAAACGGGTGACACATATAGAGTCGGTGTTTCTGACAGTCAGAAATAAATATTTGTTAATTTTAACGTGTTATTTGTTAATTTGTATTATTTAAAATATTTATCGACTATTAAGAAATATAAAAACTATAAACTACGAAATATAAAACAAAAAATTAAATTAAAAAAAATTACATGAACTATAAATGAAATAAAAAACTTAAATGTATTATTTAAAATATTTGTCGATTATTAAGAAATATAAAAACTATAAACTAGGATATATAAAACAAAAAAATAAATTAAAAAAAATTACTTGAATTATAAATGAAATATGAAAACTTAAAAGTTTCTAACTATGTATAAAGTAAATTAATTTAACTATCAAAATGTACAAAAATCAAACAAGAACATAAACAATAATAATTCATACGTCAAACAACAAAGGAAGATAGCGAAAAAACCAGCATCATAATGAAGTTGGTTTTCGGCAGTCTTGACTGCTGAAAATAGAGGCGTTTCTATTTTTGGCAATCAAATGGTAGACTCGGAGTCTTGACGCTATATGTGCCAGGGGCTTTAGGACTATAATATTTACTTCCTATCCACCGTGGACAGTAAGTAAATATTACATATCAAGATCCTGTTTATTTTGATAATTTGACAGCTGTCAATTTTGAAACCTATTTTCTTTTTCTTTTATTTGTGCAAGTATTATAAAAAATAACTTACTAACCTCGAACTATAAGTGATTTTTTTTGGTCGCGAATGTTCAGGAAATCTTGACCCTACAGGTCTCGATTTTCCAATTTACTTTCTTGATCTAGAAACTGTCACTTACAGTTCATGGTATGTAATATATTATCTCGTGTCACTGGTAACGTAAGTATAACTTACTTCCATAGCAACAGAAGTCGTAAGTGACTCATAACATTTATTATTTTGTTACCATTGTCACTGGAGTGTTATAGAAAATAATAGTCCTACTAGAGAGTAATTATAAAATTTTCTGACATCTTGTTTATTTTTACTTTTCAGTTATTTAGTCGTCTAGCAACAAGCAAAAATAACTATAAAAAGTTTAGTAGTATATTACTTAACAAGCATCGAAAGTGTAAGATAACGTGCGAGTGTACAAATTGAAAAACGAGGCGCAAAGCGCCGAGTGATTTAAGTACACGAGCACAGTTATCACACTTTCGAGCGAGTTATGTACACTATTTTTCAGACGACCACAAAATATTTCTAAAAAAAGTTTATAAGAGCAATGTTGTTACACTTTGACAGCTGATGCGTTTTTGAAGGTAAGCGTTGACGTTTGACGTTTGAGGTTAGATGTTGTGATACCAACTGTACTAACCGTAATGTCAAAATATTAAGGAATGCTAAAATATTAGTAAATAAGTAATTATTAATTTTAAAAAATAAGATTTATCTGTGCAAATGTGTTGAAAAATCCGCCAATTTAAATATAAAATAAATAAATATATCATCACGCCTTCTACCCATTACTGGGTGTGGCCGAAGAAGATCTCGGTAAGTGATATATTTTGCGCGTGAAGTGCGGTTACCAATTTAAATAATAATACAAATTCTTTTCGCCATCTGTTGTCAATCAGTGGAACTTCACCTGATATGTGAGAAGTGTGCGTTATACTAACATATCAATGTATGTTATTTTATACTTTCCGTAATAGTTTATGATGTTCTTATGCTTACTTTCATAAGTGGTCGTCTAAAAATAACTATTACTTTCATTTGAATCATTATCACTTTAATTTGTCTTCACGACCTTTGACCCGACCGAAAACCAGTAATCATTATCTTCCCCCCACAAATCATTCATCCATTTTCCAAATTATCCCTTACAAATCTATTCCGCTTGTATATTGTTTTATTATATACTCCAATAGTGAGTTTCGTGCGTGTTTGCAGTCAGAATTAATTCCGGTTCAGTGCGAACGATTCTATAAGTAGAATAATTTGAGAACACACAACAACACACGGAACTTTACAAACACCGAACAACTGAACACTGAACAACTGAACAGTAACAGAACAACTCGTGTAATAACAAGTTAGAGGGGCGGTGAACTGCGGAACTCGAACTCGCTATTCGGAACTCAACTCTTTGGGGATGCTAACTTTATCAGCGGTGGCGCTGGCGTGCTGGAGGTGGTGGTTGCGAAGTTGAATGTGGAACAGGGTAATTGCTTTCGATAAATTTTTAGGGATGAATGACTCGGAATACAGAGTAACTTTGAAGCTTTTGGAATTGTTTTGTAAATTTTAATTTTATTGTAATTTGTTTTATATTTTGTAGTTTTTGTTTTTAACGAGCGTTAAAAAAGTATTTGTCAAAAAACCCTAACTTTAACTATTTCTATAAAGCTCTGAAATGTTTTCTTTTTCTGGTTCGAAGAAAAACAATGTTTGTTATTTATGTCAACAACTGGAAATGATCCAATTCACATGACAAAGACAAGAACAGTGACTAAATTAAAAGCTGTGAATGAGGCTTAAATATTAAATTTGTACATACTTTCAAAAACAAGCGTAGGGCGACACTCCCTTCCTTTCTTCTCTTTTTGTTTCATTTTCAGTGACTGCATTGTCTGGACTTTTCTTTCTTTCATATACAAGTGCAGGCTATCGCTTTCATCTTTTCTAATCTTGTAGATTCGTTGTTAGTTTCGTTATTAGATTCGTTGTTAGGAGTAAGCGTGAGTAATTTGAGATGTTTTATGCATACGTTATGTACGTTGAAGAAAGAAAATGAATGAAATGTGAATAGGAATGATGTGATTTAAGGTTTGATTGTGATAAATGATTTCGAGTGGACTAAATGAATGAGTTTATATGGATCTATGAATGTGGTTGAAGTGAGGGTGGTGTGTTCGGATGATAATGTTTGACGAGGGCTGATTATTTGATGAATGTAATGAGTGAATATTTTATGAATGATTTTAGGGTTCATGCTATCCCATTTATTGGGATATAGCTTGAAGATATGTATGTATACTAAATTTAATTTTGATGCATTTGCAATATAAACTTAGTATTATTATACAACTATTACCAATTATATAACTATTCCTCTCCCCCTACCCCAACACAACCCCATCCAGCAAGCTGTTCAGAGTCACAAATAACAACAGAACCACCCTAGTGCAACTAGCGGATGCAGTAATACCAGCAGCGCCAGTTTCTGGTAATTACTGCACCTGGCGGCGACGGCGAGCGGCTCCGGTCTTCCGGGAAGATAACCGGAGCGACTCCGGGGTCAGACTGGCGCAGTGGCGGTGAATGTCGCCTTTGTTCGTGGGTAATGAACTGTGATTTGTGGAGGTTGGAATTGTGAACGTGTAAGGGATGAATACCTTCGGATTTAGGGTGGAATTTAATATATTGTTATATTAACTATCTTCGGAGGGTACAATTATGATATTTTTTAACTGCGATGGTGTAGACGCCTAACCTTGCAGAGTTTTTGCAGGATACTTCGCCGGGTTTATTATTTAATTCGTAGCCGGCTTTTCGCAAATTATGCGTGTGCATGTTTGGAGATGACAGATGGCGTTAATTCAGTGGCAAAAAATTCGAAAATTCGAAGCTTCGAAAAATTCGAAAATTGGTAAATTTGAAGCTTCAAAAAATTCGAAAGTTCGAAGCTTCGAAGTTTTTCTAACGAAGTTCAAAATATACGAATGTTCGAACGTTAGGAAATTCAAACTTCGGTGGAAATCAACGACTCTATTATTTACTAAAAAAATTTGAAAAAAAAACAAATGAATGCGATATAGGAAAATAGTATGAAAAACACTTGTTTTATGGCCATTTTTCAATATACTATTGCTGCAATTATCCGCCACTTAGTATAAAAAGCATTAGTTAAAAAATAATAAATTTTTTTTGACGGATGACAGCGATTCTATTGTCATAAATAAAATTCTATATGACGCAATTCGAGAGCTGATATATGTATAAGAAAATCAATTCGATTTATTAGTATACAGTATACAGGTTGTTACAAAAGTATATTTATACGTTTTGATGTCTTGATCAAAGAGGATTATTTTCAAAATTCGCAAAATTAAGGCATGGTTCTTGAATTATACATTTTTAGTACCACTGAATACCACTACAAACAGTCATTTATCTGATGTATAATGAATAAGTTGACTATGACTATTGTAGTGTTAAAATAAAATCATCACATCTTTTACCCATTACTGGGTGTCGTACTCTGCCATAGCAGTTACTCGGTAAGAAATATATTTATATAAATATAAATAAATAAATATATCATCACGCCTTCTACCCATTACTGGGTGTGGCACTCTGCTGAAGCAGATCTCGGTAAGTGATATATTTTACGCGTGAAGTGCGGTTACCAGTCGTCAAATCACGGCCCCCAAACATGTTAGTGGTGAAGGAGCCACAGAGATAGCTTTTTCAAATTATGAAAATTTGTCGCCTGTGGGAATCGAACCAGGGACCTCAGGATCCACAGGCCGACTTCATACCACTGAGCTAGCCACCCCATAAAATATATTTATGCACGTTAAATTACCAAATCACGGCCCCCAAAGATGTTAGTGGAAAAGGAACCACAGGAGTAACTATGAAATCTGAATAAAGCATACATATAAATAGCATCACAGAGCTCTGGGTATATTAACGACTCGTGTCTGTTCTAAGTTCTTGTTCAGTGACCTGAATAGAGAAACACTTTTGCTTGGAATTGTGGATATTTAATGAGCTATAAATTATGAGTAATTAGTATCCGAGTTAGACTTTCTGTTGTTTTTATCGATGTTTGTTTGTTTGTTGCGGTACGGTGCTGTTTAGCGAAGCGGTCATTCAATGAGAAATTGATTTGTGTTGCTTTTGCAAGGAAAACATTTGTATACTATACACTGAAGGTTGATTATTTTATTCATTTTGTAATTTAAATTCATGCACAGGTGCACAATGTGATTCATGTTGTGGTTGACACATTTTATACGTGTAGATATATACTCATTTTAATCGATATTTAAACTGTAATAAATGTACTCGTATACAAGATGTACGAAACGAACTACTTCAAATAATTTCTGTATTATAAAAGATAGAATGAAATATTTTTGAAACCAATGGTTCACAAGATGCAACACAAAATTGTATTTTTACTTTCTTATACATAGTATAAGGAAGTATTGGAATCGTGAAAAAAATAGTTGACGAGAGTTTCGCGGAAATACGTGTTTTGAGGTCCACTGAATCCGTTTTGATCATTTTTTCAGTGATGTCTGTCTGTGTGTGTGTGTGTGTGGATGGATGGATGGATGTGTGTCCGAATGTGCAATATCTCATGAACGAGATAAGATTTGATAACGAAACTTGGTAATTATAAATTTCATGAAAGAACAAACAGAGTGGAGTTATTTTTGAATGAAATTGAAGAATCGAAAGAGGAAGTTTACCGGACACACAAAACAATAAATTCCATTTATTTAAAAAATGGAATCAGTTACGAAAAAAGTTTCAAATAAAAGATGTTAGCAAAAATATTTGGAACATAAAATGTTATTTGCAATTTTCCTGTATATGCGTCTAATTTTGAGAAAAACTAATTTATATATTTAATAATATATTCCAATAACCATAGTAGCAATAGAAACAAAAAAACATAAACATGTTTAACATTTATATGTTAAATAATAATTGTCAAACGCAAGGAGCAAGTCAATTCAGCGTTTTTGATACTAGATCAATGAAATTGATCTATATTCGAAATATTAAATAAACTATGTATAAGAAAGTCGAATGGTGGCCACATCAGATTTTTCTAAATAGAAATCTGTAAGTCCATTTATGGGCTTTGTTGCTCAGTCGACAAACATTTTCACCCTGTGGCTCCCTCCCCACTAACATCTTTGAGGGACGTGATTTGACGACTGGTAACCGCACTTCACGCGTATAAATATATCATGTACTGAGATCTGCTACGACAGAGTGTCACACCCAGTAATGGGTAAAAGGCGTGATTATATATTTATATTTATTTATATTTTTTAAATTATAATTTTGTACATTTTTATAATTAATTGCTGCCGAAATAATTTTTAAAACTATCGTTTGAAGCATATTTGTTTAAAATAATTTGGGAAGCAATGCGCACGAAAAAACCGTTTTCCCAATAATTTAATAATGGAGTAGATGGGTCAGTGGTATCGGGTGAGCCTGTGGATCCTGAGAACCCTGGTTCAACTCCCACAGCCGACAAACATTTTCATCACAATAAAATTACCCCTGTGGCTTCCCCACCTTTAACATCTTTGGCGGCTGTGATTTGACGGCTGGTAACCGCATTTCATGCGCATAAATATATCACTTACCGAGATCTGCTTCGGTAGAGTGCCACACCTAGTAATGAGTAAAAGGCGTGATGATATAATTATTTAATTTATTTTATACTTATTTTAAAAAGTCAGGTTGCCTGGTGAGCCTCGCCATAACACTATCATAATTTCCATCTAAAATCCCCGTTACCCATTGTAGTCTCAATGTCACTACTCCCTCATAAAAAGTTTGTCACTGCACCCTCGTCCAAACAAACGACATTCATTCCACGAAGGTCAACTGTTTTTATCGCATCGAGTTTCCTACCTCGGTCGCTCTACCCTACCATTACATACTTCACGCAGCCGCCGTTGCCACCGCCCCCGGCAAGGGGTGCAGGGGTGGCACGAGGGGTAAATGACACACTGAAAGTTTTTACGCACAGACAGTAACCCGATAGGGGAGGAGAACACTCGACAAATGGTTACTAGAGCTGGAATTCCTCTTTCATTAATTATTTCTTTGGCAGCGAATGGTGGAAGGACAAAATGAGAGAATCATTCAATTAGGATTAGGGGAGGATTAGGATTGTTTAAAACTATTTGTGAGCGGAAAAAGTTTATTATTTTATTTTACGAAGTAAATTGAATGAAGGGAAGTTGAGTATCGGAAAGAAAAATCAATTTTGATACTTACGAACAATATATCTGAGGGTGGCGTTATTTGTCAGCTGGTAATTACATTTTACGATAAATTATATTGTATGGGGTACATGGCTCAGTAGTATCGAGTCGGCTTGTGAATTTGAGAATCTTGGTTCGATTCCTACAGCTGACAAACAGTTTTCACCAGAATAAAATTACCCCCTGTGGGTCCCTCTCCACTAACATCTTTGAGGACCGTGATTTGACAGCTTGTAACCATATTTTACATGCATATCTCTTACCGAAATCTACTACGGCAGAGTGCCACATCTAGTAGTGGAAAAGTCGTGACGAGTAAAATAAATAAATAATTATATCATCACGTCTTTTACCCATTACTGGGTGTGGCACTCTGTCAAAGCAGATCTCGGTAAGTGATATATTTATGCGCGTGAAGTGCGGTTACTAGCCGTCAAATCACGGCCCCCAAAGATGTTAGTGGTGGGGGAGCCACAGGGGTAATTTTAAATTGGTGAAAATGATTTATCGGCTGTGGGGATCCAACCAGGGTTCTTTGGATCCACTGGCCGACTTGATACCACTGAGCCATTACCCCATATATATATATATATATATATATATAATTCAACAACAACAAGTTTGCGGTCTGTGATTTGACGGATGGTAGCCACCCCCAATAATGGATAAAAGACATAATGATATCTTCATCTATTTATTTTTTGGAATGTAGAATTTGAGACCAAGTTTTATAGTTGATAACGAATATTTTTGTGGACCGTAATTTGACAACAAAAAACTACATTTTACAATTAAAAATATGTCTTTGAGATATGCTAAGAACAGTGCCACCCTCAGAAATAAGTAAAATTGAATTTTTTATGGGATAAACTCAGTGGAATCTCGTCAACCTGTTAATTTGAGAGGCCGAGTTCGATTCCCGCAAATGATAAACTTTATTTCATATTAAATTTCCTCTCCTCTAACATCTGTGGGAACGTAATTTGACGGCTGGTAACTACACTTTAAGCGCATGTGAGTGGAAGGGGAGCCACGAAGATAATTTTAATTGTCGATTGTGAGAATCGAACCCGAGTTCTCAAATCCACAGTCCGACTTGATGTTTAAATATACTGATTGCCCCTTTCTGGAAATTTTCCACCTCCGGCACTGTGCCGCCTTCTCAGAATTACTTTAGGGTTGTCAACCCCTTATGTCTACCGCTACCCCTGGTGCTACTGGCCTGCTATCGTGTTTATTCGACAAACATTCATTATCCTGAGGTTGATTTCTCCGTCCTTGAAGCTTGAAGTTGATGTCTGTCGTAATGTAACATTCTTGACAGTTTGATTAAGGGTTGAATGAATTAGGAAATGTTTGCTTTGACCTTGGGACTCTTCCGATATAAATTACAGGTCTGACTAACTGTTTACCTCATTTTTTAGTGACATGAAATTGAACAAAGCATTAGAGTATTTTTTGCGGCCTTGGAAGATACTTTGATATTAAATTATTCGTTTATTTTCGACTTTTTTATTGGAATGAACAACCGAGGTTTTTAAGGCGATTCCAGAAATCCTTAGTTCGTTTCTAGTAAATGTGTTTCAAATAAATGTTGAAATTTAAATACTTCAATTAAATTAAATTAAATAAATAAATATATCATAAGCTACAGCTACAGCTATTCTTTAAAAAAGTAGCTAGGTTGCAGCTATAAGCTCTATTTTGTAAAATATAGCTAAACTACAGCTAAAAGCTTTCGTTAAAGTAGCTGTTAAATTTGAAAGCTACTTTTTTCAATTATTATGAAATAATTAAATATGCCATTGTCATATGATCAGTCTTTTGTTATAATGACTGTTAATTTACTATTATGTACATAAATATCAAAAATAGCAAATACCATCTGGCACCTACTGTGTATTTTTGCGTATTAAAGCCAGTTAGAACCGACAACAAATAATTATTTTGTGTGGGTTTAGCTTATACGCATGCTTACTTTGTTGACCTTCTGCTTAAAAAGTAACTTGAAGCTACAAAAAGTAGCTTTAAAAGTAGCTTCAGTTGTTATTTTTAAGCTAATAGAAAAAAAAAAGTAGCTAGCTACAGCCCAGCTCTGGTTATATCTCAAAAACTAAAGAAGGTATGAAGATGCGCACAACGGCATTGACTTGTATACAAGTTTTCAGCATTTTCAATTTTTCAAAAAGTTTTCTTCAAAATTTGCTCATCGAGCAGTTTTTAACAATATTTCAAAAACTAGAAGATATATGCATTTCGGGATTTTACCATTGGATTCAGTGGGTCAAAATACATAAAATAAATAAATATATCATCACGCCTTCTACCCATTACTGGGTATGGCACTCTGTCGAAGCAGATCTCGGTAAGTGATATATTTTGCGCGTGAAGTGCGGTTACCAGTCGTTAATTTATGGCCTCCAAAGATGATAGAGGTGAAGGAGCCACAGGGATAGTTTTTGAAATTATAAAAATTCATTTGTCTCCTGTGGGAATCGAACCAGGGTTCTCAGGATCCACAGGCCGACTTCATACCACTGAGCTAGCCACCCCATAACTATTATATCTTTCTAAGAACTTGTAACAAAATAAAAAAAACAAAAATACAAATTTAATATTTTTTGTACGTCGTAGAAACTATTATAGAGTACAGCAAACCTACAGCTTATAGTATAATTTTACCACACAGACACAATCGCATTTTATTTAAAAGTTGAACTTCTGAACTCTTGTTAAAAGCATTCAAAACCTTATAATAATCTATTATTGATTTGAAATATCTAATAATCCACTAGTTAAGAACTTGAATAGCGTGAACAGAATATCTTTATAATTTTATTCAAAATAAAACGATAAACATTTTAGTCTTCGCCAGACAACAGACGTACTATTTGTATGAGATCTATACAATATTTTGCATAAATGAATAAATTTTCATTTATTATTCAGCCACGTGTATCTGACTTATTTGCAAAAAGAACTGTGTAATAATATACAACAGAATACAGATAATAAATAATAAACAAACACAAGACGGACGGTCCCTGAAGCTGTATTAAAGACGGTGTAGGTTGAAATGAATTTTCATTCGATAAACAGAAAACATTAATTTGAATTTTATAATATGGGGTGGCTAGCTTCACGCGCAAAATATATCACTTACCGAGATCTGCTTCAGCAGAGTGCCACACTCAGTATTGGGTAGAAGGCGTGATGATATATTTATTTTTTTTATTTTACATTTGTTTATAAAATAAAAATAGACACCGATATATAGTTTTTTATTGGGGTGGCTAGCTCAGTGGTATGAAGTCGGCCTGTGGATCCTGAGAACCCTGGTTCGATTCCCACAGGCGACAAACAATTTTCATAATTTCAAAAACTACCACTGTGGCTCCTCCACCA
The DNA here is from genome assembly GCA_911728475.2 of Pterostichus madidus. Classification (NCBI taxonomy): domain Eukaryota; kingdom Metazoa; phylum Arthropoda; class Insecta; order Coleoptera; family Carabidae; genus Pterostichus; species Pterostichus madidus. Next base: position 2,953,194 of record OU452308.1, on the reverse strand, counting down.
CTAACATCTTTGGGGGCCGTGATTTGCCGACTGGTAAACGCACTTCACGCGCAAAATATATCACTTATCGAGATCTGCTTCGGCAGAGTGCCACACCTAGTAATGGGTAGAAGGCGTGATGATATATTTATTTTTTTTGTTTAAGATATATAGTTTTTTATTGGGGTGGCTAGCTCAGTGGTATGAAGTCGGCCTGTGGATTCTGAGAACCCTGGTTCGATTCCCACAGGCGACAAACAATTTTCATAATTTCAAAAGCTACCCTTGTGGCTCCTCCACCACTAACATCTTTGGGGGCCGTAATTTGCCGACTGGTAAACGCACTTCACGCGCTTCGGCAGAGTGCCACACCCAGTAATGGGTAGAAGGCTTGATTATATATTATTAAAATTACCCCTATGATTTCTCGTCCACTAACACCTTTGGGGGTCGTGATATGACTGCTGGTAACCGTACTTCACGTCCATAAATATATTACGTACTGAGATCTGTTCTGGCAGAGTGCCATATCCAATAATGGGTACAAGGTGTGATGATATATTTATTTATTTACTAGCAAACAATTTTTTTCTAAATAACAAAGTTAATTTCAAAATATTTGTAAAACTGTACTTGTTCAACTTTCTTTACAGCCTGTACTTTTGTAAAAAACTACATATTTAGTCTGGACCTCTCAACAACAGCCATAAAAAAAATTAATGAGTTATAAAAATAAATTTAGTTTTCCTGTACACAGTAATTTGCAAAAGACAAAACAGTTTAGAAAAACTATAATTTACTAGTAAATAAACGTATCTATTTATGAAAGTCTCCTAGTAAATACTATAATTACTGGATAAAAATTCCAGAAACAATTGATAGTCAGTTCTTAGCACAGTCGATTATTAAGCTGTGTTCTGCGGCCGCGGCCTAAGTAATAACATTTTATTAACCATGACGTCTCCGAGCAGTGGCAGATTACGTGATTTATTCTAGGAAATCATGGCCTCTCTGATGTCTGCTGTAAATAAATATTTATGTAAACTACAAAGGACAAGTTATAATGCATTTGTAAATAATAATTCAGTATGCGATGCGTAACATCGCAGCAGGCCGTGGCGAATGGTGAAACAGATGACTCATTTCCAACAGTTGACAGTCGCGATTGATACTATGTATTTAGGTTGGAAACAAATGACATTCGATGTATGCGAAAATAGTAGGGAAATAAACTGTACTTTTACACGAATATTTAGGGCGCTATTTACATACAGATAAATTATGGTTGTTTTTTGTCAGTTAATGTAGGACAAGATCAGTACAATAAATAATAAATTTTACTAAGTCGCACAGCAATTAGTTATCTAATTAATACTAATTAGAGTATATGGAACATACAGTTTATAGTAGCGAAAGTCAGCGAAATATGAATTCGTGAATTCTCTCCTGTGAAACAAGAGTAATACCCATTTAGCTGCAACTACTAATGTATATATATATAAATATATCATCACGCCTTCTTTACCCATTACTGGGTGCGGCACTCTGCCGAAGCAGATTTCGGTAAGTGATATATTTATGCGCGTGAAGTGCGGTTACCAATTGTCAAATCACGGCCCTCAAAGATGTTAGTGGTGGGAGAGCCACAGGAGTAATTTTAAATTGGTGAAAATGTTTTGTCGGCTGTGGGGATCGAACCAGGGTTCTTTGGATCCACAGGCCGATTTGCTACCAGAGCTGGGCAAGCTATTTAAAAAAAGTAGCTAAGCTACAGCTACAGGCCATTCTTTAAAAAATTAGCTGAGCTACAGCTATAAGCTACATTTTGTAAAATATAGCTAAGCTACAGCTAAAAGCTTTCGTTAAAGTAGATGTTAAATTTTAAAGCTACTTTTTTCAATTATTGTGAATTAATTAAAAAATCTGCTACGGCAGAGATCCACACCCAGTAATGGGTAGAAGAAATGATGATATATTTATATTTATTTTATTACAATTATCCTTGTGGCTTCCTCTCCACTCACATCTTTGAGGGGACTGAGATTTGTCAGCTGGTAACCGCACTTCACGCCCATTAATGTATCACTTACCGAGATCTGCTACGGTAGAGTGCCACACCCAATACTGGACAAAAGGCGTAATGCAATATATTTTATTATTGTATAAATAGATGTTGTTTTCTGGTTGCCATGGATATGGCTACTATTTTCTTTCCTAAGGTAAAAATTTCTTTCTTCCCTAGGGATGAAGTGTATCATTTTCTACTCTTAATTAAAGGAAACAAATTTTGTCGTTAAAAAAAAATTATTAAATAGTCTTATGATGTATGTATACGTATGAAGTCATAGTTACAAAGAACGCTCGCGTTGCGGAGTGAAATAGGTATAATGACAAGTGATTCAGCAAGATTCTTGATTTTTTGAGCATGCCCATTGACTTATATTGAGTTTGGCTGTTTTGAATTTTTCACTTTTATAAGTACGATTATATTTTATTATTATGTGAGACTAATATTGATATATGAGACATATTTTCTTAAAAGCAATTAATTTTCTGTTAGGCGGAGAAGCAAATAAATTAATTTTGTTAATTAATAAGTAAATAACAATTATATAATTAACCGCAATGGATAAATATTATTGTATTTGGAAATGATTGGAAATATTTAAAATACGTTTCATATAATCATTATAAATTATAATAGAATAATTAATTAATGTTCTAATGAAAATACATTCATTCATAATAAATGATTATAAATATTATTATTCAAACAATAATAATAATTATGGTAATTACTCCAAACATATCATATTAATTAATACCAGAATATATGCAACAACTACAAATATGAACAAATATTAAATTTGGCACCACTGTATCCATTAATAAACAAAAACACATCAACCACATTAATTAAAATTCCAGAACTACCAAGTCGCTTTCCACTCGGAAACAATTAAAACAAAACAATCAATACACACAAAAACAAAACACGATCGTGTTTGCCCTACACAAAACAAAAACGAATCGTTTCCACAGCCCACTTAACCGACGTCAAATCGTTAATTAAACCTTCGGAAAGGGGATTTTTCAGCGAATTTTCCAAACTATCGATTTGGGTTTCTTGCCGTGGAAATTTACACTGACTGTGCAAATTTTTCCCGGAGTTACAGAAGCTCCGGATGGGGCTGAAGTGTTTGATAAAGTTTTATTGTAGGGGTAGATTCGATTTGCTACCCTTAGATGTCAGAGAACACTGTTGAATTTGAGTTTGCTCAATTTGACAAAAAGATTTCGTTTAGTGAAATTTATTTCATATTTTCTCAATAGTTTTCTTTGAAATATTACATACATTTTTATTTTATTTGCTACTTTGTACGTTAGAAAATTAGTTCAGTTACAGTACAGAGGATAACAATCCTGAAGAGAGTCCTTAGATGATGAATCTGTCTTGCCATTGTCCTTCGAATTAATTCTGCAATTTTTAACCGATTTTAAACAGGTCAAGACTGACCTGGAGGGTTAAATTCATGGTCGTAACTCACCTTCACCTCATCCTTATATCACACTCAAACTCTAAGTAACTAAGGCAACTAACTTTAGAATTAGCACAGTTTGAGTTAGTTGCCTTAGTTACTTTGACTTTGATTAGCTATATTCCATTTGCCACTTGGTTCATTTAAATCAGTTCAGATAATTTTGACACATGACTAAATGAACTGAATTAAGCAAACTGATGCTCTTATTGGGGTGAATTACTTCAAAGTAAATTAGAATCTGTAATTCTAGTACTGGAAATAAAGGGAGTGAAGTAATGCAGCGAAATAAATAAATGATTTGGTTCAGTAAATGTAAGTTAGATCTGATCCAAATGGCAAATGGAATACGACTAGTGTGACGTGAGGATGAGTCACCCGTGGGCTAGAAAGAAGGTTTTTTTTATTACGTGTGTGGAGTATTATAAAATAACCACGTGAGTACTAAAATACTACATTATATTACAAGTGGGTGAAATAAGTTATTTTATGCACAACCGGGCCGAAAAGCATGTGTTAATTCCTACGGATACATAAATAAAATGACAATTTTTGTTTCTTGCGAATACTTGATTCTAAATTAATAAAATTTGAATTACATTTTATGTATGTGGATCCTAAGAACCCTGGTTCGATTCCCACAGCCGACTAAACATTTTCACCAATTTAAAAGTACTCATGTGGCTCCTTCACCACTAACATCTTTGGGGACCGTGATTTGACGGCTGGTAATCGCACTTCACGCGTATAAATATATCACTTACCGAGATCTGCTTCGGCAGAGTGCCACATCCAGTAATGGATAAAAGGCGTTATGATATATTTATTTATATTTTTTATTTTATATGGGGTGGCTAGCTCAGTGGTATGAAGTCGGCCTGTGGATCCTGAGAACCCTGGTTCGATTCCCACAGGCGACAAACAATTTTCATAATTTCAAAAGCTACCCGTGTGGCTCATCCACTACTAACATATTTGGGGACCGTGATTTGATGGCTGGTAACCGCACTTCACGCGCATAAATATATCACTTAGCGAGATCTGCTTCGGCAGAGTGCCATACCCAGTAATGGATAAAAGGCGTTATGATATATTTATTTATATTTTTTATTTTATATGGGGTGGCTAGCTCAGTGGTATGAAGTCGGCCTGTGGATCCTGAGAACCCTGGTTCGATTCCCACATGCGACAAACAATTTTCATAATTTCAAAAAGCTACCCCTGTGGCTCCTCCACCACTAACATCTTTGAGGGCCGTGATTTGCCGACTGGTAAACGTACTTCACGCGCAAAATATATCACTTACCGAGATCTGCTTCGGCAGAGTACCGCACCCAGTAATGGGTAAAAGGCGTGATATATTTATTTATATTTTATGTGTGTCCTTTTAAAAACTCAATCAATACAAAAAGTTGTATTCGCCATTCATAAAACAAAGCAATCGAAAGATAAACAAACATTATCTAAACTACATTTATTTAGCATTTTACAACAATTCTACAAATAAACCATAAAACCTACAGTGAACAAAGTAAATAAAACAAAACATCCACTTCTGCATCTAACAGGTCCACATCATCTCTTGCTTTCTCTCTCTTTCATCTCTTTGCTAAGAATCACAATCATCGTGACACGAAATCACTCTATAGGTCTGTGCGCTTGTCTGCAGCGAGCAGGGATGCTGTGCGGCAGACAGAAACAGCCAGAGACAGAAAGACAGAGAGGGCAGCACCGGTGAGTCAGCTCGCAGTGCTGGGGGTCGTTGCTATGGTAACGCTGCCCGCGCAATGATGGTGATGGCGCGCTTTGTAGGGTGGGGGGAAGCAGACACATTGATTAACAGAAATGTTTGTTTAATGAGCGCAGAGTATTTAGAGAGAATTATGATCGAGGGTGCTTTGCTTTGACTGGAAATGGTGGAAGGGGAATTCAAGGTCATTTGTGTTGAATATTGTAATATGACAATTTGACAAGGAATATTGCTAATGGGAGTGGATAAGTACACTTGTATTTATCTAGTTTTGGGGTTGGGAACTGTTATGGCCTGTGGACCTTGGTTCGATACCCACAACCGACAAACAATTTAAATATAAATAAATAAATAAATATATCCTCACGCCTTTTATCCATTACTGAGTGTGGCACTCTGCCGAAGCAGATCTCGGTAAGTGATATATTTATGTACGTGAAGTGCGGTTACCAGCCGTCAAATCACGGCCCCCAAAGATGTTAGTGGTGGAAGAACCACAGGGGTAATTTTAAATTGGTGAAAATGTTTTGTCGGCTGTGGGGATCGAACCAGAGTTCTTAGGATCCACAGGCCGCCTCGGATATGACGACTGGTAATCGCACTTCACGCGCATAATATATCACTTACCGAGATCTGCTTCGGCAGAGTGCCACACCGAGTAATGGGTAAATGGTGTGATGATATATATATTTTTTTTATATGAGCTAGATATATAATTTTATGGGAATGCTGAATCGGATCAAATGTCACATTTTTTCTACGGTCGTATTAAGTCAACATATCCAGTGGCGTACCTAGAACTTTTGCCGCCCAGGGCGATCTCCAATTTGCCGCCCTTTCTAAGTCAATCAAATATATATTTTTTATAATTTAAAAAAATAATTATATCACCACGACTTTTACCCATTACTGGGTGTGGTACTCTGCCGAAGCAGATCTCGGTAAGTGATATATTTATGTTCGTAAAGTGCGGTTACCAGCCGTCAAATCACGGCCCACAAATGATGTTAGTGGTGGGGGAGCCATAGGGGTAATTTAAATTTGGTGAAAATTGTTTGTTGGCTGTGGGAATCGAACCGGGGATCTCAGGATCCACAGGTCAACTCGAAACCACTGAACCATTACCCCATGAAATTAATAAACATAAATAAAAAAATATCTAAATAAAATATATCATCACGCCTTCTACCAATTGTTGGGTTTGGCACTCTGCCGAAGCAGATCTCGGTAAGTGATATATTTTGCGCGTGAAGTGCGGTTACCAGGCGTCAAATCACGGCCCTCAAGATGTTAGTGGTGGAAGAACCACAGGGGTAATTTTAAATTGGTGAAAATGTTTTGTCGGCTGTGGGGATCGAACCAGAGTTCTTAGGATCCACAGGCCGCCTCGGATATGACGACTGGTAATCGCACTTCACGCGCATAATATATCACTTACCGAGATCTGCTTCGGCAGAGTGCCACACCGAGTAATGGGTAAATGGTGTGATGATATATATATTTTTTTTATATGAGCTAGATATATAATTTTATGGGAATGCTGAATCGGATCAAATGTCACATTTTTTCTACGGTCGTATTAAGTCAACATATCCAGTGGCGTACCTAGAACTTTTGCCGCCCAGGGCGATCTCCAATTTGCCGCCCTTTCTAAGTCAATCAAATATATATTTTTTATAATTTAAAAAAATAATTATATCACCACGACTTTTACCCATTACTGGGTGTGGTACTCTGCCGAAGCAGATCTCGGTAAGTGATATATTTATGTTCGTAAAGTGCGGTTACCAGCCGTCAAATCACGGCCCACAAATGATGTTAGTGGTGGGGGAGCCATAGGGGTAATTTAAATTTGGTGAAAATTGTTTGTTGGCTGTGGGAATCGAACCGGGGATCTCAGGATCCACAGGTCAACTCGAAACCACTGAACCATTACCCCATGAAATTAATAAACATAAATAAAAAAATATCTAAATAAAATATATCATCACGCCTTCTACCAATTGTTGGGTTTGGCACTCTGCCGAAGCAGATCTCGGTAAGTGATATATTTTGCGCGTGAAGTGCGGTTACCAGGCGTCAAATCACGGCCCTCAAGATGTTAGTGGTGGAGGAGCCACAGGGATAGTTTTTGAAATTATGAAAATTGTTTGTCGCCTGTGGGAATCGACCCAGGATTCTCAGGATCCACAGGCCGACTTCATACCACTGAGCTAGCCACCCCATAAACATAAATAAATAATTGTAATTGAGACAAACTATAGGCGGGGATCTTTTTTACCATTGGATGTCATATTTAAATTAGGCAGTAATAAAGGAATTTTTTGAGATAATCAACCCTACATTGATTTGACGATGAAGAAAAATATTCGAAATCATACAGTAATTCATAATTCGTAGAAATCGAATAGTAAACTTATGAAGTGAACAAGTTGTTTTTTACAACTAAAACTAAATATAAAAAATGCCGCCTCAAAATATGGCCGCCCGGTGCGGACCGCAGATTTGTGAACCCGGGTTCGATTCCCACGATCGACAAACATTAAAACTACTCCTATGACTCCTCCTCCACTAACATCTTTGGGGGTCGTGGCGCTTGGTAACAGCATTTCATGCACATAAATTCATCATATACCAAGATTTGCTACGGCAGAGTGCCACACCCAGAATGGGTAAAAGGCGTGATGATATATTTATTTATGTGACATAAAACTGTATCGTTCATATTTAATCATTTAAAAATAAGAACAAAGTATTAAATCCATTCTTTAAAACTTTTAAAACTTCTGAAATAATTAACAAAGTTAGTAATTACGATGATTCAATTTCATATCAATTAATTTTTAGATTGACTTGATTGGAAACGTACTTCACTCTCATTTTTCAAGACTGTTGGCTTTATCGAAAGGTCGAGTGGAATTTATCAATTAAAAAATCTGCATGAATTGCTCTTGATAATACTTGATTAATTTATATAATTAAATCTTTTATCTGATGTAATAGTAGTGTAAACAGGAATTGATATACGACAGCGTTTATTTAGTACGTATCTCTTTAATCATTAAACTAACAAGTATTACGAGAATTTCTGAGAATTTTATCAGCAACACTTGATTTTCTAAGAATAAATTATGTTGTTGAAATAAGAATTACTTCGTGGATTTAATTATAAGTGGTTTTAGAAAGAAACAGTTGCTAAAATGTTATCCAAACAATCCTTTTTTTTTCTGGTGAAATCGAGATGATGGATGATGATGCGTCGTTAGTTGTCACTAAAATCAAATGATTGTTATTAATTTCTTTAATGTCCGACAGTACGGTGATGTGGATAGCGTTACGGGATTTGAATCCGTAGATCCCGAGTTCGAATTCTACTCAAGACAAAAATATATGAACTATATTTCATTTAATTAATTTCACATACTTTGTAACGACACAAATTAGATTTGAAAATAACGAAAATTTCCTTAAAACTACCGATAGGCACGTAATTGAAACAAAATTAAACAAATGTTTGACGTTTTATAATAAATAAATGAAATAATAAATAAAGAATTTATTTTGTCAGTTTTGAAAGATTGAACGTGAAATATTTGTTTAATTTTGTTTCAATTTCATAGGTATTGATAGTTTTGAGACAATTTTAGTCATTTTCAATTCTAATTTGTGGCGTTACAAAGCATGCAAAATTAATTTCGTATTTCATTCCTTATAACTTTTATTTGAACCTTTTTTGTTTTAAATAATTATGAAGCTGGAAATTAAATCAATATGATTTTACATGTTAAAATCCTATGTTCGAGTGTCGCGGTCACCATCTTGTATATGTGTATATAAATTAAATAAAAATTAAATTATAAGTTTAAAGATAATACATTCAAGCTGAAACTTTTCAACAGTATTCTTATGGTCAGATAGCGACATGTTCTCTATCGTAACAATTGAATAATCTAAGTTTATTAAGTATACACGGACATAAAATATTAGAAAATAAAAACTGTAAATCGGAATTTATTGAAGAAATGGTGTCAATTTATGGAAGAGTTATTCGAAGATTGTCCTTCTTCTTCAATTCAAACCCAGACGACAAAGATTAGTAATTTATTTCACAAATTTATAATTTTTTTTGTCTATTTGTTATATGTAGGTATTTGTATTTATATTATATAAAAAAATATATTTTAGAAATTTATCTCTATCTGAGAGTTTTTTGCGAATACTGGTCGACGAATCACAAAAATAATAATAATAATGTTAAAACTTTGATATTTTTATCTATTTTAAAATTAATTAAAATTATTCACAAATAACCTCAAAAACGTGAAGAACAACTGAAAGTGTACCTTTGTTTCAAGTTTGACAATCGAGATCAACGCCATCTCTTAGCAGTACAATATCCCAATTGTTTGCCATAAAGATTTTATTTTCCACCTAATTTTCAAGCCAAATCTATTTAAAATACTAGTCACAAAAAATAAAAATAGTACTGTTAAAATTGACTTTGATATTTTCATCTATTTATAAATTAATCAAAATTCTTCAGAAATAACCTCAAAAACGTGCTTAAAACTATTTCAAAGTAAAACATATTTTTAACCCATCGTAAAGGAGAAAAAAACGAAATACTTTTCTCGTTGGTGGCATTTGGCACACTTCCAATCCTCGGTTAGAATCAAGTCGCCCACGCGAATACCGGCAGAAAAAAATTCACGTTATTCTATTTATAATAAATTACGCGATTCAGTGAATAATTTGAGTTCTTTGAACCCGTTATTATCTACAATGAGACCCATTTTCTTTGTCCTTGAGTTGATAACTCATGAAAAAATTCACTGTAGTTAATTATGCCAATGAGTATTTTTCTACGGTGCCATAAAAACCTGACTTGAATGTTGAATAAGTTGAATAACAACTTTTTGTGGCCTTCGCTTCGAATCAAGATAGCGAAATAGGTGCTTGTGTGTTGTTTTGCTATTGTTAATCACTATGAATTATTGTTTGATAAATAGCGAATCGCGTGTTCGAATATTATGTGGAATTCTGTTTAACATATTTTACATTTTATAATAACTTCTATTTATTGAATACAGAAGTACATTTTGTTTGTTGAGGTCGTTTACTGTATGTCCGGTAGATCCGGTAATCACGAGTTCGAATCCCATTCAAGATAGGAGGACAGGGTGAAAAGTCCCTGAAAAATAAAACAGATGGCGGCACAATCACAAATCTCATGTGACATTTGTGATGTACCATCTTTAACTATAGTCTGTTTTTTAATCAGGAGTAATTTAAATTTTAACCGCTAAAACTGACGCTTCTGATTGGCTAGTGCTTCGTCCAGTTTACACTGTACATAGATTTTACATTTGATTTATTAGAGCTGTCATAAGTTTTAAGGTTATCTGTTTTCTTGTTGGTTTTTTGCATTTCTGTGACATTAACATAAATCAGTTCTTTTAAGAGTGACGGAGTGACAAATTAGAGTTTATAAACGTCATTTGTATTTTAAAATAAATTCCATGAGACCTAATAAGTGCAGATGTGTAAGAAATTTTTGTATTTCCCGCGAAAAAAAATCTAGTAACTTTCTTCGGTAACTTTCTATAGTGTAAATCTGACTTGTGGATTTACTCCTCCTGGTTAAAAAACACTATAGAACGCATTAAAATTTTCAGACTGATATGTCATTCAGTTCTGTTTTGACACCTATCGAAAGCAAGCAACCTTGAAGATTTTTGAAAACATGGAAAAAAGTGAATTTCGCGTCTTGATTAAACATTATTTCTTGCGTGGAAAAAACATTACGCAAACCAAAGCATCGCTTGTTAAACATTATGGGGACTCCTTACCATCGATTGGAACGATTCACAAGTGGTTTACTGATTTTCGTTGTGGTAGTATGACCACAAAGGACGCCGAACGTTCTGGTCGTCCAATTGAGGTTACAACGCCAGAAATCGTCGATAAAATCCATGGTATGATATTGAACGATCGGCAAGTTAAAGTGCACGAGCTGGCTGAGGCTATGAGCATCTCAACCGAACGGGTACGGAACATTTTGCATAAATTTTTGGATATGAGAAAGCTATTTGCCAGATGGGTGCCGCATTTGCTCTCTGTTGACAACAAGCGCGACCATGTGACAAGTTCAAAATTGCATGAATTGCACTACGGATTAGTTCGTCATCCACCATATTCTCCAGATTTGCCCCCCTGTGATTTTTATCTATTACCAAACTTGAAGAAATGGCTCGGCGGAAAGAGATTTGGCTCCAATGATGGGGTCATCGCTGAGACAAACGCCTATTTTGAAGGATTGCCAAAATCGTATTATTTGGAAGAGATCGAAAAATTAGTATCGAGCTACAAGGAGATTATGTTGAGAAATAAAATATGTTTTGACCAAATAAATCATTTCTTATTTCATTTTTCAGGGACATTTCACCCTGCCCTCGTACACTCAGTTTATTTTCTCTTGTACATTCAATAAAAAAGTTAAAATTTCCCACGACTAATAACAAAACTAGATAAAATCTCATTCACAATACAATTATCCCAATTACGGGTCTGTCCTTGTAACAGGTTACAGAATTACACTTATCTATTTCCGGTTACACTGTTACATTCCATTCCGCGATTATCAGCATCACACAGTTGTACACGCTTATATTTATAAGTTCAAGGTCCCTCATAACATCTAACTCCTGGTTAATATTAGCCTCGAGTTAAACGAAATTCAAACCAGGATTACGCCCAGTACTGGATTATAAACTGTTTGCCATTTGTTTCACATTTCATAGCTGCTGTCTCTCTGTAGGATCTAATATCAAAGTAAAAATCAAATAAATATATCATCACGCCTTTTATCCATTACTGGATGTGGTACTCTGTCGAAGCAGATCTCGGTAAGCGATATATTTATGCGCGTGAAATGCGGATACCAGCCGTCAAATTACTGTCCCTAAAGATGTTAGTTTTGGGGGAGCCACAGGGGTAATTTAAAAAAAATAGATATAAATATATCATCACACCTTTTACCCATTACTGGGTGTGGTACTCTGTCGAAGCAGATCTCTGTAAGCGATATATTTATGCGCGTGAAATGCGGATACCAGCCGTCAAATTACTGTCCCTAAAGATGTTATTGGTGGGGGAGCCACAGAGATAATTTTTTAAAAATAAATATAAATATATCATCACGCCTTTTACCCATTACTGGGTGTGGTACTCTGTCGAAGCAGATCTTAGTAAGTGATATAATTATGCGCGTGAAGTGCGGTTACAAGCCGTCAAATCACGTCTCCTAAAGATGTTAGTGGAGGGAGATCCACAGGGATAATTTTAATTTTGTGAAAATTGTCAGCTGTGGGAATCGAACCGGGGTTCTCAGGATCCACATGCCAACTCGATATCATTAAGCCCAAGTATATTAAAGTAGGTGTTGTTTACCCTAAAAATGGAGTATGATACACTTTATCGATGACTAATATATTATATGTGATTATTGCTACATAATGCCATAGGGAATAATAACGATGTCATAATAACCAGGGAATAATAGTTATTATTCCCTCTTCTGTACCATTCAGAAAATTATTATGCCTAAATCAATTTGTCTGTGCAAATAAAAAAGCATCAAGATTGGTAGATAACTATGAAAAATCAAATAAACAAAAATAAATAAGTATAATATGTTCTACGACCGAGCAGAAAATAGACTTTTCTATCTGTCAGTTAAAAGCAGAAAGTTGACAATTCCTGCTTCCCGAGCAGCAATAGCAGTATTCCATATGCCACTTGGTTCACTTAAATCAGTTCAGATAAATTCGACTCATGACTAAATGAACTGAATTAAGCTAACTGGTGTGCTTATTAGGGTGAATTACTTCAAAGTAAATTAGAATCAGTATTTCTATTACTGGCAATAAAGTCAGTAAAGTAATCCAGCTAAATAAATAAATGATCTAGTTCAGTAAATGTAAGTTATATCTGATCCGAATGGCAAATGAAATACGCCTCTCGGAACAAAAGTGTCATTTTTCCCTTTATATTGAAAAAATTATTATAATTTAGGTTAACAAGTTCATCCAAAAATGCATTTAAAAATTAATCCTCATAAAAGATCCTGCCTTTGTTTAATTTATGCCTTCCAAAACAAGCAATTCATAGTAGCTAATTAATAAATAGGGCATTTATCTCACCCCTAGAACCGGTTCTGCACGCCCGTCTGTGTCTGCATCGTAAATATTGTCTAATCTAGAATGTAAACTGTAAACTGTTCCGGTTGTTGATGCGATGTTGTTTGCGAATGCATCTGTTAGTTGTGTTATGTTCAGTGGAGGGGGAAATCGCCTGGTGACGTCACTAGACACATGACAATCGGATAGCTTAAATGCAATGCGGATTTATGTCATTAAATTGGTAATTTATCGCAATGTATAAATAACAGAATTTGCATTTAAATCACATCGAGATAAGCATTGTTATAAATAAATTAAACAAGTTATTACCACTTTTTACTCATTCCTGATTCGCTACAGCTGATATTTGCGATATTCGGAATTGGTTTTTCCACTGTTAATTGGTTCTACATTAGTTTAGAGAAGAATGCTTCAAATACATGTGGTAGAAAATTAACGTTTCCACAACTTTTATTTAAACATTTTTAACTAAGAAAGTGAGACATTTCTTCCAGAAGGTGTCATTTCAAAGTTGGGTACGCTAATTAAAATTTTCGCACGCAAGATAAAATATTCAATCTTATTAATAAATATGGAGTGGCTAGCTCAGCGGTATGAAGTCGGCCTGCGGATCCTGAGAACCCTGGTACGATTCCCACAGGCGACAAATAATTTTCATAATTTCAAAAAGCTACCCCTGTGGCTCCTCCACCACTAACATCTTTGGGGGCCGTGATTTGACGACTGGTAACCGCACTTCATGCGAAAAATATATCACTTATCGAGATCTGCTTCAGCAGAGTGCTACACCCAGTAATGAGTAGAAGGCGTGATGATATATTTATTTTTATTTGATGATTGTATAATAGTTATTTGAATATCAAGTGAAGAAAATGAAACTTTTCTTCCCGAAGGTGCCATTTCATTTCCCAAGCGAGGGATATAAACACCTGAGGGGAAAATGACACTTTCTTCACGAGGTATACATACAATAAAATTTTTTGAAATAAATTGAAATTTAGATCAAATGTATTATTCTTTTGACAGATATCATTTAGATGTCACTAATGGCAAATCATACTATTGTTTTCCAGTTGTCATGGGTATTGCTTTATTTTCCATCCTTAGGGAAGAAATATTTACTTTCTACTCTAGGGATCCTAGGGATGAAAAGTATCTCTATCTTCACTCAATTGAAGAAAGAAAAATTTATGTTTTGTCAGTGTTGTGAAAATAGTTACTTATGTAGCAAGACCAGAAAGTTATACATTACTGTATGAGCTGGACACAGACAAACTTTGCAAGCTTGAGAGTCCAGTAAAGACACTTTCAGGATGTGTTACGTACAATATATATATATAAATTTTTTCTGTGACAATCAATGAATAGTACGAGTATATTACGTACCATGAACTGTAAGTGACAGTTTTTAGGTCAAGAATGTAATTTGGAAAATCGAGGCCCGAAGGGTCGAGATTTCCTAAATATTTGCGACCTGCTTACTGTTCGAGGTTAGTAAGCTATTTTTTACAATACTTGCACAAATAGAAAGAAAAGAAAACTAGGTTTCAAAATTGACAGCTGTCAAATTGTTGTTAAAATGAACAGGGCGTTGGTATGTAATATTTACTTACTGTTCATGGTGGATAGTAAGTAAATATTAAAGTCCTAATATAACCATGGACACCACTGTTCAATAAAAGTTCCACTTACTGTGTTTAAATTTTTTCATTAATAGATAACTTACTGTACAAGTATTTAAAAAAAAAATTTACACAAAATAAATAAATTTATCACTTTGAAAACATTCAATTTCTGATCTCTTTTTTGCATTATAGTGATCGGTAAAGTTTTCCCGATTCGTCAGATTGTACTTTTCGATTTAAATCGCTAAAAGCGCATTTTCCGGTCGAAAAAGTGATCAGGAAAATTTTTATGCAGCACGTAATAGTCTAGTAAAAACTCATTAACGGACATATAACGTAAATAACTATTACATGCTGTATAAAAAAGTATATATCTTTCCCGCCCAGAAAATTAGTCTTTTCTAATCACTTTTTCGACCAGAAAAGATACAATTCAGTAATATTTCGTTACGGTATTTGATACCGTAATAACTCATGTACTGAAATCACTCCGTTCAATATTCAAATGCAATACAGCATGAAAGAAAACTTTTTTACAGTCATTAATAATAAAAATCGTAGTGAAATTTTATTGAAATCATTTGAAGTGTGAGTCAAATTATTTACAAATTTATTTAAATATATTAATTAGAAAACAATAGAAATTCTAGTAAGTATTTTAGACAGGTGAAAATGATTACAAAACAATTGAGTGTCTAATATCTCGGACATCCGTGACAGTTGGGACAACTTTTTATCAACTTTTACTCTCACAACAACTGATGCACATCTAAAACTTTCTTAAACAAAAAATAAACAAAAAAAAACAAGCACATAACTGTATCTCCATGACTACCGAAGTGGCAGGAAATGATGTGTATGTAAATCAAAGAATAAATGGTTGAAAATGATAATTAAAATGTACCGGTTCGAATTATGAATGTCGGTCGCTCAGCCTCGTTAATTAGTTATAACTGCTGTGATTTAATTAGGCGAAGAGCGACTTTCATTTGTTATTGTGCAGTCAGATGTTACGCTTTGTTTGCAGTTATTATTTCACTATGAATTAGGACAAATGCGCGAAAATTGTTATTGTTTATGAAACAGACAATATGTTAGATTTTAAACAATTAATTAATTTTAATGGGGTGGCTAGCGCACTGGTATGAAGTCGGCCTGTGGATCCTGAGAACCCTGGTACCCTAGATTCGATTCCCACAGGCGACAAACAATTTTCATAATTTCAAAAGCTACCCCTGTGGCTCCTCCACCACTAACATCTTTGGGCGCCGTGATTTGATGACTGGTAACCGCACTTCACGCGTAAAATATATCACTTATCGAGATCTGCTTCGGCAGAGTACCACATCCAGTAATGGGTAGAAGGCGTGATGATATATTTATTTTATTTATTTTATAATATATATTATTATTATATAAATGTACTTATTTAAATTAAATAAATGTCTGAATGTTAATTCTAATATGTGTTTTTCTTCGCAGGTAAGTCGTTTTCATTTACAACATATTTTCTTGCGAATTTCAAGAAGTCCATTCAATAATACTGTAAGTAAAAGTTTATTTCATTAATTAGCAAATTAATAAGGGTTGAAATTAAATTTTAATTATATTGTAATGAGATAAAATTGGAAAACAGGAAGTCAAACATGTATGACATATGTTTGACATATGTAACATGTTTTCAACACTTATATCAATTAAAAACTAAATAAACTATGTTTAATTATGAATCTTAATACGTCAATAATTAAAGCCAATTGGAAATACAATCCCAAGGTAATAATAATTATTATTTTAGATTAGCTGACAGATATAAATTGACGTTGAAATTTTGGTAAATGGCTCAGTGACATCGAGTCGGACTATAGAATTCTTGCAACAGATAAACAATTTTTATCAATTTAAAATCATTCGTGTGACTTCTACACTAACATCTTTGAGAGCTGTAATTTGACGGCTGGTAACCGCACTTCACGCGTATAAATATATCACTTACGATAGAGTACCACAGCCAGTAATGGGTAAAAGGAGTGATGATATATTTATTTTTTACCGGTGGTGCCACATACTTATAAGTTGAAATAGAACTTGGGGTAGGTGGCTCAGTGGTATCGAGTCGGACTGGGAATTTTAGAACCCGGGTTCGATTTCCACAGCTGACAATTTTCACCACTTTAAAATTAGCCCTGTAGCTCTTTCTCCACTAACATCTTTGAGGGCTGTGCTGGTAACCGTATTTCACGCGTATAAATACGTAAATACACTTACCAAGATCTGCTACAGTAGAGTGCCACACCCAATAATGGGTAAAATGCTTGATGATATATTTATTTTAAATGTGACCTCTAGCATGATAGAAAAAGTTATATCAACAAATTAACAAATGCCTGTATGCCCAATATCTATTAAATGACATTATTTTTCATCCACCTTTCTGCACACCCCTAGATATATAGATTACAAATTCTCGTAATCCCGAATTCATCTTGTCCCTCTCTTCCTCTCTTCACATTCACTTCACCTTGAACGATAAACATTCAGTACATGAAGTCGATGTCGTGCGCTCCATACATAATTCACCATCCACGCCTCAGTGTCGGCACTTCATGTGACGGCTGGTTGCCACGTTGTTGCATGTACATACACACATACACACGCAGCGAAGCACGCACGAACTTTACCGGAAATTCACGATCCAGTTAACCTAGATTTTTTATCCGTTGGCGTGAAGTATTTTAAATATTTATCTCTAGCGTAAATAAGTAATTATATGGGTTAATATCTGTTTTAATGAGTTACTTGGAAACGTGAAATTTTGGCGTTGAGTAATATTAAGGATTTGGGTGTCATAATAATGATTATATTGCGGTTAAACATGCGTATAATTGGATGACTGAAATTTGTACCTGAACATGGATCTTTTTGAAACAAGATATTAGTGACTGCTGGTAACCGCACTTCACGCGCAAAATATATCGCTTACCGAGATCTGCTTCGGCAGAGTGTTATACCCAACAGAGGGTAGAAGGCGTGATGATATATTTATTTATTTATTTTATATTATTATGGGGTGGCTAGTTCAGTGGTATGAAGTCGGCCTGTGGATGCTGAGAACCCTGGTTCGATTCCCACAGGCGACAAACAATTTTCATAATTTCAAAAAAAGCTACCCCTGTGGCTCCTCCAATTTCATCAAATTATAATTGCCCCTGTGGCTCTCCCACAACTAACGTTTTTTGGGCCGTGATTTGACGACTGGTAACCGCACTTTACGCGCAAAATATATCACTTACCGAGATCTGCCACACCCAGTAATGGGTAGAAGGCGTGATGATATATTTATTTTATATTTTATTTTATATTATTGTTATATGGGATGGCTAGCTCAATGGTATGAAGTCGGCCTGTGGATCCTGAGGTCCCTGGTTCGATTCCCACAGGCGACAAATTTTCATAATTTGAAAAAGCTATCCCTGTGGCTCCTCCACCACTAACATGTTTGGAGGCCGTGATTTGACGACTGGTAACCGCACTTCACGCGCAAAATATATCACTTACCGAGATCTGCTTCAGCAGAGTGCCACACCCAGTAATGGGTAGAAGGCGTGATGATATATTTATATTTATATTATTGTTATTTCAGAGTGATCAAAAGTAAGAGTTTCAGTTGGCAATACAATTCTGGGGATCTTTTTATTCCACAGTTGGCACAACGCCATGTAGAAATACTATATGACATGCCATTTTTGAAATAAATACAAATAGTATACATATAAATAAATATATATCTCATCACGCCTTCTATCCATTACTGGGTGTGGCACTCTGCCGAAGCAGATTTCGGTAAGTGATATATTTATGCGCGTGAAATGCGGTTACCAGCCGTCAAATCACGGCCTCCAAAGATGTTAGTGGTGGAGAAGCCACAGGGGTAATTTTAAATTGGTAAAATGTTTTGTCGGCTGTGGGGATTGAACCAGGGTTCTTAGGATCCACAGGCCGACTCGGTTACCACTGAGCCACTACCCCATTATTATTATTAAATGCGCGAGCGGTAATAGACTACTTTCTGCATTAGATACACAAATAACTATTTTCTAGTAAATTGGGCTAATGTTTCTGTTGTGCAGAGTAACATAAATAAATAAATAAATAAAAGGTTGATTTAATTGATGGAATTCCTGTAGTTCCGGTTATTGTTTTGTTTATTTATTTATCATAAATTAAGATAAAAACAAATGAACATAAAATAAGGAAACAATAAACAATAAAACGTAATTGAAATTATGTTATAAATTCGAAAGTTGTTTTCAATTTAATTCGTTTGTTTATTTTATTTATACATTTCTTGTTATTTATTTATTAAATTTAAAACGAATAAAGTTATCTAAATAATACCAAAACATTATTATTTGTATTTGTCACACAAGCGTCATAAATATCTGATAAACATTATATAAAAAACACTCATATATAATTAATGCTAAAAATAAATACAAAATCTATTAGTATATGAAATACAAATATAAATCATGACACATATGACGTCACTAATTCCCGTTATTTTAATGCAAAGGTCAACAAAAAAAGTCAAATTTTATTTGTAACCTACGCGTAAAATATTTCTCCGCGGAACGTTATTCAGCTGTTGATATATCTTTGACATTTTTCCTGAATAGGGGAAGTGAGGGAAAGACGTGTCCTTGAGATTGTTTTCCTTTGTCCTGGCGAAGACGGCGCCCCTTTTTACTGTCTCACCTTTCTCTCTCTTTCAGCGACGCTCTCTTGGAAAGATAGAGAGAGATAGATTATCGATCGTTTGTGTGTTTACCTCTTATTGTGGGAATTCCTAACTGATGCTCGGATGTTTTTAGTTTAGTTTTCACTTATGTGATGTTCAACTTTGTATTATATTTGTATTTTGAACGATTGTGTTTTATTTTGGAATCTCAAGAACAATAAGAGACACAAAGTCGGTTAAATTACGAAATTGTGGCATTTTAAGGATTTCTATTGTAATGGTGGTCTTGTTTTCCCAAATAGAAATAGAAAATTGATGGTTAAAAATAAATAAGTTGAAATCCAAATCACATTAATTATTATTATTATTTTTTTTTTATGGGGTGGCTAGCTCAGTGGTATGAAGTCGGCCTGTGGATCCTGAGAACCCTGGTTCGATTCCCACAGGCGACAAACAATTTTCATAATTTAAAAAGCTACCCCTGTGGCCCCTCCACCACTAACATCTTTGGGGGCCGTGATTTGACGACTGGTAACTGCACTTTACGCGCAAAATATATCACTTACCGAGATCTGCTTCGGCAGAGTGCCACACCCAGTAATGGGTAGAAGGCGTGATGATATATTTATTTATTTATTTATTTTTATTAATTATTTTAATGAAAATGTATGACAGTTCTTACTAATACGAAAATTTATATTTACTTTGTTCACATTTATTTATAGCTCAGTGGTACGAAGTCGGCCTGTGGATCCTGAGGTCCCTGGTTCGATTCCCACAGGCGACAAATTTTCATAATTTGAAAAAGCTATCCCTGTGGCTCCTCCACCACTAACATATTTGGGGGCCGTGATTGACGACTGGTAACCGCACTTCACGCGCAAAATATATCACTTACCGAGATCTGCTTCAGCGGAGTGCCACACCCAGTAATGGGTAGAAGGCGTGATGATATATTTATTTATTTTATTTTACATTTGTTTATAAAATAAAAATAGACACCGACCTATGGTCATGATTTTATGATTTTCTCGCCTGTCATTTCTAAGTTTGTGACATTTTTGATACATAAATACAGACTGAGAAATAAGAAATGGCTAGAAAAATTTTGTGTAATCAAATGCAGAAATGCGTTTGTCATCTATGAAGTGCGGTTACCAGCCGTCAAATCACGGCCCAAAAAATGTTAGTTGTGGAGGAGCCACAGGGGCAATTTTAATTTGGTGAAAATATTTGTCGACTGTAAGGATTGAACCAGGGTTCTCAGGATCCACAGGTCGACTCGATACCACTGAGCCATTACCCCATAAATGATGGATGCAAATATTATTTTTTGGCAAGGTCGTGAACATTAGTTATTTGTATACAGAGCTGGGCAAGCTACTTAAAAAAAGTAGCTAAGCTACAGCTACAGCTATTCTTTAAAAAAAGTAGCTCAGCTACTGCTATAAGCTATATTTTGTAAAATATAGCTAAGCTACAGCTAAAAGCTTTCGTTAAAGTAGCTGTTAAATTTTAAAGCTACTTTTTTAAATTATTGTGAAATAATTAAATTTGCCATTGTCATATGATCACTCTTTTGTTATAATGACTGTTAATTTACTATTATGTACATAAATATCAAAAATAGCAAATACCATCTGGCACCTACTGTGTATTTTTGCGTATTAGAGCCAGTTAGAACCGGCAACAAATAATTATTTTGTGTGGGTTTAGCTTGTACGCATGCGTACTTTGTTGACCTTCTGCTTAAAAAGTAGCTTGAAGCTACAAAAAGTAGCTTTAAAAGTAGCTTCAGTTGTTATTTTTAAGCTAATAGAAAAAAAAGTAGCTAGCTACAAGCTACAGCTATATTTTTTCACAGTTAGCTAAGCTACAGCTACAGCTAAGGTAAATATAGCTAAGCTAGTAGCTAAGCTACAAAAGTAGCTAGCTACTGCTCAGCTCTGTTTGTATATAACGAAAATATCGAAAAAAATTATCAAAAATACATGTATTGACCTAGTAACCTCTGAAACTTAATAGTTTGTTGTTCACTTGTTTTTATTATTATTTAAAAACTAATTAAAAATATTATTTGTCTGTTCAAAAAAACAAGGTTATTTATACTTTATTTGAAACACAGTAGTTAATTTTTTGTGGTATTCAACTAATCCTTATCACTATGCAGATAACATTAATAAATATTTAAACAAGGATAACATGACACGTAAAGTTAGTTAATAACAAAAGCATAATAATGTTTACATGTGATAAAAATATAGTCTATTATCTAAATTAAAATTTGACAAGGTCATGTATTTAATTTAATAATCATTAAAATACCAGTGGGTGGTATTAAAACCAAAATATATTTTAATTTATCAAAGTATTTTAACCTTGTTAAAACAGCAAGAGCAGGCCATGAATAAATTTCCTAATCGTAAGTTTTTAAATGAAAATATTTCCTCGTATTCGTATCAAAATGTGTGGGAAAGCAGTTGTTAAATTTTCCTTGTGAAAACAAAAATAGTTGTATAAACAAGTTGGACATAAATTCATGTCAGTTTAGAAACGTAGGCGGCTGTGCTATGACCTTGGCAACAGTTGAACGTCGGAACCAGAACCAAATGGTTAGTTCATGTCTGCCTGTCATGTCACTTTTCAGCCATAAGTTAAATGAAGGCGGATAAATATAAACTGAAATATTTCTAAACTGTTAAAACTATTTTCAAGTGTTGCAGATTTCAACTGAAAGTTTGCCATGTGCTTAAAGGAATTTTAAACAATTTTCGACAGAACTAAACTTGTCAATTAAAATAAATACAACGTCATGTGCAATAAACTAATATTTAGTATTATAAAAACGTTGTAAGGATGGACAACGTCATCAAAAAATATAACTTGATGAATGACATAGGGTGCTGCTACGTTTATATGGTATATATGTAACCGATTTAAAATTGAATTGGGCGTTGATTCTTTAGGGATTCAAGATTTCATTTTTCTTTTGACTTCGCAGATATTTTAGAGACGTTTAGTGCATCCGGTATTCTATAATAAATTAATATTAAAAATTAATTTTTATATACTAATTTATCTCTTAAGGTTAAATATATAAAAATATATGGATATATGATCAGGCCTTTTACCCATTACTGGGTGTGGTACTCTGCCGAAGCAGATCTCGGTAAGTGATACATTAATGCGCGTGAAGTGCGGTTACCAGCTGTCAAATCACGGCCCCCAAAGATGTTAGTGGCGGGAGAGCCACAGGGGTAATTTTAAATTGGTGAAAATGTTTTGTCGGCTGTGGGATCAAACCAGGGTTCTTAGGATCCACAGGCCGACTTGATACCACTGAGCTAGCGACCCCATAAATAAAAAAAAAAATTATAAATATATAAATACATATATCATCACGCCTTTTACCCATTACTGTTTCTGGCACTTCGCCGAAGCAGACTTCGGTAAGTGATATATTTATGCGCGTGAAGTGCGGTTACCAGCCGTCAAATCACGGCCCCCAAAGATGTTAGTGATGGGAGAGCCACAGGGGTAATTTTAAATTGGTGAAAATGTTTTGTCGGCTGTGGGATCGAACCAGGCTCCATTAACACCTTTGAGGGCCGTGATTTGACGGCCGGTAATCTCACTTCATAAATATATCACCTACCATGATCTGCTACGGCAGAGTGCTACATCCAGTAATGGATAAGAGGCGTTATAATATATTTATATTTATTTCTATTTAATTATTAATGGGGTGGCTAGCTCATTGGTATGCAGTCGACTTGTGAATCCTGAGAACCCTGGTTCGATTCCCACAGGCGACAAACAATTTTCATAATTTCAAAAACTACCCTTGTGGCTCCTCCACCACTAACATCTTTGGGGGCCGTGATTTGACGACTGGTAACCGCACTTCACGCGCAAAATATGACTTACCGAAATCTGCTTCGACAGAGTGCCACACTCAGTAATGGGTAGAAGGCGTGATGATATATTTATTTTTTATTTATTTATTTAATTTAATTATTATTGGAGTAAGTGGCTCAGTGGTATCGAGGCGGCCTGTGGATTTGAGAACCTCGGTTCGATTCCCACAGCTGACAAACAATTTTCACCACATTAAAATTACCTCTGTTGCCCCCCCCCCCCATTCATTAACACCTTTGGGGGCTGTTATTTGACGATTGGTAACCACACTTCACGCGCATAAATATATCACTTACCGAGATTTGCTACGGCAGGGTGCCACACCCAGTAATGGATAAAAGGCGGGATGATATATTTATCTATTTTGTATTTAATAATTAGACTTTTATCAAAAGCTTTTTTTAAAATTGAACACAGTACATATAAATTCCAAGGTCTCTACATAATTTTATTCTTGTCAGGTATTCGCCATCAAATACCAAAAATTTCTCAAGATCATCTCATGAGCAGTTCAAGAGAACAGAGAACTAAGAATTTTGTTTTGTTTTTCATCCTTTTCTTGTTGTTTTTTTCTCTGTCACACTGTGAAGTAATGAACTGTGTCTGTGTATTCTTTGGTATTTGTTACATTCTTTTCTTCTTGGATCTTGGAAGATGAACAAGACGACTCACAGAGCAGCTGTTTCCGATCTTAACTGATGATACATAAAGTCAAAAAAAAACAAAAGAACCACTAGAATGTCCATGACGCACTGATCCAAGATAGCGCGGAAACCTATTTGAATGGAAATATGGTCAAGCTCATTTATTCCCATAGTTCGTTTAAAATTAAAAGATATTGACTGTTGGTATTAACGCCTATTTGAGTTTGACGTATGGTGACTATATTAAAAACAGTTGGGACATATGGACCAGGCCGCCATATTTGTACTAAATTTAACATATTTAAAAAATATAAATATATATAATCACTCTTTTATATATGTATGTATGGCATTCTACCGTAACAAATTCTTGGTAAGTGGTCTATTTATGCGCGGTAAGTGCGGTTACCAGACGTCAATTCACGTCCCCCAAAGATATTAGTGGTAGGGGAGCTACAAGAGTAATTATAATATATCATGAAGAAATATACCTATTACTAGGTGTGGCACTCTGCTGAAACAAATCTCGATAAGTGATATATGTATGCGCGTGAAGTGCGGTTACCTGCCGTCAATTCGCATCCCTCAAAGGTATTAGTGGTTGGGGAGTCACATGAGTAATTATAATAATATATCGTCAAGAAATATACCTATTACTAGGTGTGGTACTCTGCTGAAACAAATCTCGATAAGTGATATATGTATGCGCGTGAAGTGCGGTTACCTGCCGTCAATTCGCATCCCTCAAAGGTATTAGTGGTTGGGGAGTCACATGAGTAATTATTATAATATATCGTCAAGAAATATACCTATTACTAGGTGTGGCACTCTGCTGAAACAAATCTCGATAAGTGATATATGTATGCGCGTGAAGTGCGGTTACCTGCCGTCAATTCGCATCCCTCAAAGGTATTAGTGGTTGGGGAGTCACATGAGTAATTATAATAATATATCGTCAAGAAATATACCTATTACTAGGTGTGGCACTCTGCTGAAACAAATCTCGGTTGTGATATATGTATGCGCGTGAAGTGCGGTTACCTGCCGTCAATTCGCATCCCTCAAAGGTATTAATGGTTGGGGAGTCACATGAGTAATTATAATAATATATCGTCAAGAAATATACCTATTACTAGGTGTGGCACTCTGCTGAAACAAATCTCGATAAGTGATATATGTATGCGCGTGAAGTGCGGTTACCTGCCGTCATTTCACATCCCTCAAAGGTATTAGTGGTTGGGAAGCCACATGAGTAATTATAATAATATATCATCAAGAAATATACCTATTACTAGGTGTGGCACTCTGCTGAAGCAAATCTCGATAAATGATATATTTATGCGCATAACATGCGATTACCATCTGTCAAATTATGTGCCCTAAAGATGTTAGTGAAGGGAGAGCAACAAAGGTAGTTTTAATGTAGTGAAATAGTATATTGTAATACTAGTGTGGCAATGACTGTTGCCACACGTACGTTACATACTATTTTTTCTACGGTCTGAACTTTTATTTCTTAAAATCAATATATGACACCTGTCATGTATTGTAATATTTCACATTAATTAAAAAAAAGATTGTTCAACAATGGTTATCGAGGAAACAACATCATAAACGATTTATTGCCGCACTGAGTGTTGCTAAGAAATACATTCCATGGAAAGCTCCAAAAACAGTGCGCTTATAAATCTCTCCTTAACATCGAAATAGAAAATAGTTATTTATGTATTAAGGGCGTAAAGTGATACTTTGTTAACCGAGCATGGTAATTGCAGCACGAGCCGAAGGCGAGAACTGCAAAAATACGAGAGTAATAAAAACACTTTACTTTTCAAATGCACACATAATTTTTTCTACGACTTATAAACAAAAAAAAATATATTTTTACTAAAAATCTAAAAATAAATTTATTCTGTTAGTTTCATAAGTTTCTATTTTGTTTGAATCCATAGCGACGTATGGTTTCCAAATAAATAAATAATTGATTCAGTTTATAACAAACGTCATTTTTTTGTCGCTTATCTCCCATGGCAACACGCGACAAAATTATTTCACGATTGTTTCACAGAAAACGGCAACTTTACATCTACAATTGAGTAATTCCCTACTTTTCATAGCAGTCGTAGAACTATTATATTACGACCATAAACTGTAAGTGACAGTTTTTAGGTCAAGAACGTAGTTTGTATTGTAAAAAAAATATTGTGTACGTTTCGTCGTCTGTGAAATGTAATTTAGCGTACTCAATTCGTTTTTCAAATAACTTTCATAATATCAATAAAAATGATAGTTAAAATAAAGAAGTGTCACTAGAAAAATAGAGACAAAATGTTGTTATGGTAATATAGCATAGTTGTTTACTCTAGCAAACAAATGAATAACAAACAAATAAAATCGTAACAGCGCAGGAAGTCGTGTAAAGAAAACTGATTAAAATTTAGCGGTAGAATTCCTCAAGTAAATATAATAAATTCCAGCGATTAAATCAGAAATTTCAGTGAAAAATCGTTGCTCGCCCACGTGCATCGGGCGTTCGCAGACATTTCCCACTGTAAACCCGGCTCGGAGCACGCATGCGCAACGCAAGCGCTCAGTTCAGCAGCTCAACAGTCCAACGGGTGAAACGACCTGGCATACTGCCAAACCCTTCTCGGTTTATTGTCTGCGACGTTGTTTTGCTAAAGTTCGCAGAATAATGTGGTAGTAATTTTATTTTAGATCGTATTCCAACTTGACTGACGTAGACTTCATGATTGAATTATGTTTGTGTGCTGTTTCTGTTACTCTTGTGGTTAGTGTATCTCAGTGGCCTTGGAAATAAACAGTTGATGGTGAATCGTTTGTGCTGCAAGCCGTTTGTGACAAATGGTGGATATTTTTACTGTTTCCAGTGGGTTTTTTAATCTGTTTTTCTGGAATTTCTACACATTAAGGTAAATAACTGTGATTCTTATCTTTTTATACTTTTTTAAGTGCAGTTATTAACTGATTACTTTCCAATATTGGAACAATGTTCCTAATCAGTTGTTTTTCATTATATCCGTGGGAAATAGATTACAATCTATTTTAGTTTATTTGAACGCTATAAAATGACGATTATTACACATTAGCTGTATTCCATTTGCCACTTGGTTCACTTAAAACAGTTCAGATAAATTCGACACATGACTAAATGAACTGAGTTAAGCAAACTGATGCACCTATTTGGATGAATTACTTCAAAGTAAATTAGAATATGTAATTCTAGTATTGAAAATAAAATCAGCGAAGTATCGAAATAAATAAGTGATCTGATTCAGTAAATGTAAATTTGATCTGGTCCAAATGGCAAATGAAATTCGCCTATTATTGTAATCAAATTAAAGGCATCGTCATTAATAATAATAATATGGCTTAACAAAAATATAGAGCTGTCATTTTAAATTCAAATTTAACCTAAATACTAAATCTATCTACCTAGCAGTCAAAATTAATTTAAAATTACAAAGTCGTTAGAGGTTAGGGTCTAACAGAAGATGCTGACTCAACCAGCAAAAAAAACCGCAAAAAATGCGGTTCGACGATAAAATATCTCAGCGATCTTTCCTCTGGCATTCACGAAGCAAAAACTTTTATGTTTGAATGTATTCTTGGTGTCACCTTGAAAGTTATGTAGAAATAAAATTTGTTGTGTGATATTTGTAAATGTTTTACAAGGCCTACTTTGGAGTGGTTTAAAAATTAGTTGACTTGAACTAGACTCCGAAAATGGACGGTATTTAGACAGGAATTTAACATGTAAATAATAATTAGGTATTTGCTAATTAGGAGTGAGATGATAATGAAGAAATGCTTTAATTTGTTTACTTCATATTGTTAGTAATTAATTCACAACTACTGTGATTTCATTTCACAAACATTTTTATCGACGGGCAGTTGTAACTAGATGGTTGAGCTCTTTCTATACTAGCTAGAGTTTACGGGTTCAAATCTCTCTGGCTTTTACTTATATATTTGAATTGTTTTGCCATTTTACAAGCGTTTCAATCTACATAAAATTTATAGAAACAGTTGTGATTTACTGTTGAGCTCTTGTTTCAGAAGCTAGACTTCTTTATTAAATAACTGAAATTGTTAATAAATAATTTAGTAAATAAAATAAATAAATAATTTCTGTAAGTGATATACTTTGCGCGTGAAGTGCGGTTACCAGCCGCAAATCACTGCCTCCAAAGATGTATGTGGTGGGGGAGCCACAGGGTAGTTTTAAAATTATGAAAATTGTCGCCTGTGGGAATCGAACCAGGTTTCTCAGGATCCACTGAGCTAGCTACCTCATTAATTTTGTAAATTTTCTTATTTCATTTCTGTCTGTAATGGCCCAGTGGTATCAAGTCGGCCTGTGGATCGTAAGAACCCTGATTCGATCCCCACAGCCGACAAAACATTTTCACCAATTTAAAATTACCCCTGTTGCTCGCCCACCATTAACATCTTTGGGGGCCGTGATTTGACGACTAGTAACCGGACTTCACGCGCATAAATATATCACTTACAGAGATCTGTTTCGGCAGAGTGCCATACCCAGTAATGGGTAAAAGGCGTGATGATATATTTAAATTTATTTTTATTTAAATGGGGTGCCAAGCTCAGTGGTATGAAGTCGGCCTGTGGATCCTGAGAACCCTGGTTCGATTCCCACAGGTGACAAACAATTTTCATAATTTCAAAAGCTATCCCTGTGGTTCCTTCACCACTAACATCTTTGGGGGGCCGTGATTTGATGACTAGTAACCGGATTTCACGCGCATAAATATATCACTTACCGAGATCTGTTTCGGCAGAGTGACACACCCAGTAATGAGTAAATGGCGTGATGATATTTTTAAATTTATTTTTATTTAAAACAGAAAATAAATTTAGTTGCAGAATTTTAATCTCTACATCTTTTATTTGAATCATTTTTATCTAAAATTAATTTGGGACGCCATGCGTAAATTTTCCCATTTTATACACCTAAGGCCCGCATTTCTTGACACATCCTGTATATACATTACTCTAATTTATAAACAAAATTCCAGAATTCCACAGTGTATATGAATAAATTACCCATGATACAATCTGTCGTGAGTCACATGATATCATTGTATGATAATTACCAACAGAAGCAAGAAAAACACAATTACAACGTTTTTATAATGAACATTATTTATAAATACATCCCACGCAACTTACAATAAGGAAATAAAGCGTTATCTGAAGTAATGGTCGTGCCGTAGACGCGTTTGCAACGCGATATTATTTTTATGCTTATATACTTATTCATTGTTCTGTTTTTTAAGGTAAAAAGTAGGCTTGGAATAGGTCATTGTATTTTGTTACCGGCTTGAAGTAAGAAAATTGTTTTTAGAAAAACAAACAGTCAAGGCTACACAGATTTGAGTGCCTATTCTTATTCCTGAGATTGTTGTCCGTTAATTTAAAATTAATTGTTAAATTTTGTTTATTTATGCTAAGATGGACTATAAGAGTACAAAAATAAGACGTTTTCAATTAACAACTTTATTAGTGAATCTTTCTAATTTTTATGTTTATTTGGTCTGTGGATTTGAGCACCCGAGTTCGATTCCCACATCCGACAAACAATTTTCAGCACGTAAAAATTACTAGGATCGTTGATTTCCACCGAAGTTCGAATTTCCAAACATTCGAATGTTTTGAACTTCGTCAGAAAAACTTAGAAGCTTCGAATATTCGAATTTTGTGAAGCTTCGAATTTACGAATTGTCGAATTTTTCAAAGCTTCGAATTCTCGAATTTTTTGTCTCTGAATTAACGCCATCTGTCATCCTCAAACGCTCACGCATAATTCGCGAAAAGTCTGACATGAATGAAATAATAAACTCGGCGAAGTATCATGCAAAAACTCTGCAAGTTTATGCGTCTTAATTAAGACATCTATTCTCTTACCGGCCATCTAAATACTACGGACTTTTAGTAAAACGTTTTAAAATGAGAATAAAAAGGATACAAAAACGTCTTAATTAAAACGTTTTTGACAGTGTAGCGAAATTTTAAGTCTAAATTGAATTAATATAAAACTCTGCAAATGAGTTTATTCTGAAAATAATTCATATCAACATGCCGTGTTCACGTTAGAATCCAGATTCACAATTCGAATAATTCGAAAATTCGGAATATTCAAAAATTTAAAAGTTCGAATCTAAATTCGAAGGTTCAATAAATCCGAACATTCGAAATCTCGAATATTCAAAAAATCAACAACCCTAAAAATTACACTAACATTTTTGAGGGCCGTAATATGACAACTGATAACCGCAATTCACGCGCATAGATGTTTTACTTACCGAGATCTGCTACGGCAGAGTGCCACACCCAGTGATGGGTAAAATGCATGATGATATATTTATTTATTATTTAAATTAAAAAATTAAATAAATATATATATATCATCACGCGTTCTACCCATTACTGGATGTGGCATTCTGCCGAAGTTGATCTCGGTAAGTGATATATTTTGCGCGTGAAGTGCGGTTATCAGCTACCAAAGGCGTTAGTTGGAGGAGCCACAGGGGTAATATTAAGTTGGTGAAAATGTTTTGTCGGTTGTGGGGATCGAACCAGGGTTCTTTGGATCCGCAGGCCGTCTTGCTACCACTGTGCCATTACACCATACAACAATAAAATTAATTATTTAAAATAGCATTGAGTAAAAATCACACAGTTAAAATCTATGAATGAATGGTAGGTAGGTACTTAATAATCTCTTGTATTTTTTTCCATTACATTTGACCTTGAGATAATCTCTAGTACATTACACTAATGTCTCATATTATTCATCATTACAATTATTAATCCATTACCAACATTTACATTTCACATTTCCCTGTGACAATCAAAATCAAATTTACTTCCTCGCTTTGACAATCTCTATAAATAACTAAGTCACTTGGCGATAGTTTCTTACTGATCATAGAAGGTAACTTGTACAGTTTAAAACAAACTTAATAAGTTTGTAGCTTGTCAAAGTTGTTATATGTGCAGTAGAGATACTGTTAGTTGTTTTCTCTGAAACTGAAGTTAGCAGTTCTACCAACTTCAGCACTTCAAGGCTGACAATGAAAAGTTGGCGACGTCGGTGTAGTGATTAGAATTTGTTTGAAATTTTGTTGGTGGATCGAATTTCACTTTGAAGTTTAACCGACTTCTGAAGATAATTAATATTAATAGTTTGCAAACATGGGGTGGCTAGCTCAGTGGTATGAAGTCAGCCTGTGGATCCTGAGAACCCTGGGAACTCTGGTTCGATTCCCACAGGCGACAAACAATTTTCATAATTTCAAAAGCTACCCTTGTGGCTCCTCCACCAATAACATCTTTGGAGGCCGTGATTTGACGACTGGTAACCGCACTTCACGCACAAAATATATCACTTACCGAGATCTGCTGTGGCAAAGTGCCACACCCAGTAATGGGTAGAAGGCGTGATGATATATTTATATTTATTTATTTATTTATTTTAAACATACTCTTGCTAATATTAGCGTTAATTTATCTGAATTGGAACGCGAACTATTTTTTTTTTGCATTTATTTAATAGAACATGGTTATGGCGTAGGTGGCTCTGTGGTATCAAGTCGGCTTGTGGATCCTAAGAACCCTGGTTCGATTCCCACAGCTGGGAAACAATTTTCATCACATTAAAATTACCTCTGTGGCTCCACTTTAAGGGTAATTATTTGACGGCTGGTAAACATCCTTCACGCGCATAAATATATCACTTACTGAGATCTGCTACGTCAGGGTGCCACTGGGTGTGGCACTGTGCCGTGGCAGATCACGATAAGTGATATATTTTTTGAGTGGACGGAGAGGCATAGGGGTGAAAATTGTTTGCGGCAGTAGAAATCGAACTCGGGTTCTCAAATCCACAATCCAACTGGGTATCATTGAGTCATCTATCCCATACAATATTTTGTATGCAAATTAAATAAATTAGAAAGCTGTAGAGAGGTGGCGCAGTCGGACTGTGGATTTTTAAGACCTCGAGTTCAAGTCCCACAGCCGACAAACAATTTTCACCACATTAAAATTATCCTTGTGGCTCCTCCTCCACTAACGTTATAAATATATCACTTACAGAGATCTGCTTCGGCAGAGTGCCACACCCAGTAATGTTTAAAAGGTTTGATGATATATTTATTTATGAAGCTGTATTACAAATTTTAATTTAAGATTAAATTTGTATCTTTCAATATGATACTATATCTATTACTTAATGGTCATAGAATAGTTTAATATACAACGATCCTATTACGATAGCAATAATTGCTGTTACACGCCAGTTGAATATTATACTTTTTCCACGACCCTTCAACAGGAACTTGCAGTTTTAGGTCGTAGTTTGAAAAACATTATAAATTGTGGAGGTTTCATGTAGAACCGTTCTTTTCAAATCTCATCACAAAAAAATAGTTCAATTTTAAGTGGCGCGGTGATCGCAGCCCAAGAAGATTTGAAAAGAACCGTTCGTTTCAAATCTCGTCCCAAAAAAATAGTTCATTTTGTAGGTGGCGCAGTGATCGCAAGCCCAAACAGCTGTTTTTTACGTCACATTGTCACGTGTGTGCCTGCATCCTGTGCACCATTTTTTTTTCTCCCGTTCAAATTAATAAATGGGATGGCTAGTTCAGTGGTATGAAATCGGCCTGTGGATCCTGAGCTCCCTGGTTCGATTCCCACAGGCGACAAATTTTCATAATTTGTAAAAGCTATCCCTGTGGCTCCTCCACCACTAGCATGTTTGGGGGCCGTGATTTGACGACTGGTAACCGCACTTCACGCGCAAAATATATCACTTACCGAGATCTGCTGCAGCAGAGTGCCACGCCCAGTAATGGGTAGAAGGCGTGATGATATATTTATTTATTTATTTTTAAATTAATAAATAAGCCATATAATTTCCCTTGAAAATTCGATTTTCCACCTAATGTCATTTACCCTAAAGGTCACAGATAAAGGTCACGCATTGGAATGCATTAGGCCACGTGCCTAATCTACCCTTTCCACCTAACGATTTATAATCAACCCTTAGCAGGTAAATATCCATCGGTAGGGTGTGTTCGGTTCTCGTTCTCTCTTATTGAAACAGTTGACGACACACAGCTGTTCGAGGGGTAGATCGTGAAAGAGACAGGTGTTTTTCAAGCGCTAGGGCTGAGTTTATTTCCGAAGGGGTGGGAACGACCCTGAGAATGATTCATTAGGTTTTAAATGGAATTAAAGGGTACAGGAATTTTTTAAAACAAGTTAATATTAAAGTAGGAGGTTATTTTGTAAATTAGTGATTACCGACAATTACATGGTGATCAGAAGTAAGTGCTTCAGTTGGCAATACAATTCTGGGGATCTTTTTATTCCACAGTTGGCACAACGCCAGGTAAAGGCGGAAATACTATTTGACATATTATTGTTATAATAAATAAATATATCATCACGCCTTCTACCCATTACTGGGTGTGGCACTCTGCCGAAGCAGATCTCGGTAAGTGATATATTTATGTGCGTGAAGTGCGGTTATCAACCGTCAAATCACGGCCCCCAAAGATGTTAGTGGTGGGAGAGCCACAAGGGTAATTTTAAATTGATGAAAATGTTTTGTTGGCTGTAGGGATCGAACCAGGGTTCTTTGGATCCACAGGCCATCTTGATACCACTGAGCCATGACCCCATAACCTATGTACATATTTTAATCTGTTGAACATATAATTAAATGTTATTTTGTTGTGTATAAAATATTGTATGTACCACGGGTGAAATTAGCGTTTCTGAACCTGAACATGTTATTAGCCCTCGTCGCTTTGCGCCTCGTGCTAATAATCATACCACGGGCCAGAAACGCCTGTTTTTACCCTTGGTACATAAATAACTATTTTGTACCAGTGAAGTGCGGTTACCATCCGTCAGATTTAGTTTTTTCTAAAACAAGAATTTATCTTAATCTGAAGTGCAATAAAAGTTGATAGATCATTTATCTAATTGATCTTTGGATCACAAAAAATTATCAGTTTTGCTTGGTTACATACTAAGATTACACGTTTTTACATAAAACGAAAAAAACAAAAGATATAATCGTTTTTATAAAACAAACAAATAACAATAGCATATATAAATTCCCAAGATATAAAAATTTATTTCCGTCTTGTTATTTGTCGTTGGTGACCTTCTTATCACCGAGTCAGTATTTATTCCTTATCGCAAATATTCCTTTCACAGCACACTGGGATTGTAGTAAACAATCGCTACGCATGTAAATTAGTTTGTTTACGGGTCGATAGATTTCGCTAGTGGCGCAGCGCGATGAAAACAAGTTTTTCACACAAGCTTTCCACGAATGACTGGCGTCGTGTAAATCTGCATTCTGCATTTGCGTGAGCAGTTTTTAAATTGACGTTGTAATATTTTTATCACAAGTTGAACTTGGAACTTTACATAATGACCGGATATTGTTTTTCGTGATGTTTGATATTAATGAACTGTTCGTGATCATGATATCAAGACACGCATGCAGCTTTTGTAATTTTTATTCAGTTGGTAATTTGTTTTTATAAACACACTCTTCAAATATTAGAAAACCTTTTGCCTTTACCACTCTAAATAAGATCAATTTCTTGGTGGTAATCGCACTTCACGCGCAAAAATGTATCACTTACCGAGATCTGCTTCGGCAGAGTGCCACACCCTGTAATGGGCAAAAGGCGTGATGATATATTTATTTAGTTTATTTTTATAATTATATTTCGGTAGTTTAACTTTTATACCATATTTCGTAACAGTTCCAACAGAGCTGGGCAGTTGCTAGCTACTTTTGTAGGTTAGCTACTAGCTTAGCTACATTTACCTTAGCTGTAGCTGTAGCTTAGCTAACTGTGAAAAAATATAGTTGTAGCTTGTAGCTAGCTACTTTTTTTTTCTATTAGCTTAAAAATAACAACTGAAGCTACTTTTAAAGCTACTTTTTGTAGCTTAAAGCTACTTTTTAAGCAGAAGGTCAACAAAGTACGCATGCATACAAGCTAAACCCACACAAAATAATTATTTGATTGTATTTGCTATTTTTGATATTTATGTATATAATAGTAAATTAACAGTCATTATAACAAAAGACTGATCATATGACAATGGCAAATTTAATTATTTCACAATAATTTAAAAAAGTAGCTTTAAAATTTAACAGCTACTTTAACGAAAGCTTTTAGCTGTAGCTTAGCTATATTTTACAAAATATAACTTATAGCTGTAGCTTAGCTACTTTTTTTAAGAATAGCTGTAGCTTAGCTACTTTTTTAAATAGCTTGCCCAGCTCTGAGTTCCAAGAAATTATTGATTATGACTATGTACTTAACGGTATGAAAATTTTAAATACATCCCTGTGTTGTTATTCGGAGTTTATAACTGTACTGCAGTGGCCCATCTAATTTAAGCTTGACATCTAATGTTTTTCTGGAATTTTCGAATGCAACATTTGACTGGGTACCTGAAAACGGACCCATGATTCCTATAAAAAAAAACTACAACCATAGAATAATTCAAACGTCAAATTTGCTCTAGTGGAACTATACAATAAGTGATGAATTATTAAATATGTTGATCTTAATATTTGCTATAAAGAAAACTTGTTCTGTGCCCACTGCTTGAGCTAGTTTAAAAGTTTTGAATATCAATCATTTATAGTAACTTTATTTTCCTTGTTTTGGCATGACAGATTACTAGGTATAAGGCGACTAATTTATAATTAATAGCATCCTTGAAAGATATTTTATGAAAATAAATTGTTAATGATTTCGAATCAAGTGTAATGCATTTTTAATTTGAGTGAACTAGTTAGTTGACGGGAGTTGATAGAAAAATAAATTGCCGGTCCGCGATTAATCGATAGATAATTATAGTATTATAGCCGATGTCATCGTTTTTGTATTTTACGGATTATGTTTTTAATCGATGCAAAACCTAATAAAACCTAATAAAACATTACATGACGTATATTTGACGCCCACAAATTATTCAGAAAATAGCTATTTACATAACAAGTCTACGTTGACATACTTTGCACATGAGCGCAATTTTGAAGTACGAGCGAAGCGGGTGCTTTAATTTGCGCAAATGGTGCAAATGACGTCTTCGTGCACGAGTTTTGTACAATACTTTTTGTAACGAATAAAAATTATATAACCGATAGTGAGAAAAGTTATTAAATTTGAAGCGTGAATTTATATTGCCAGTTTAGTATGCTATGAATTGACATTTGTTATTTGAAAACAATTTTTTTTTTTGCTCGTACAGTTTGTTAAAATATGTCTGATTGATGGCGTTATATGATAATGTCTCTACTTCTTTTATAAATTACTTAAAATGTGTGTATATAAGTACAATTAGCGTTTTAATAGTCAAAATTTAGAACCATAAAAATGGGTGTTTTTTTTTAATTGCTTTGAAGCACTAGTGCGCAAAATCAATCTTTACTTTAGTTTCCTTGTTAATGTATACTCTGTTTTTTAACCAGGAGGAGTAATTTAAATTTAAACGGCTAAAACTGACGCTTCTGATTGGCTAGTGCTTCGTCCAGTTTACACTGTACATAGATTTTACATTTGATTTATTAGAGCTGTTATAAGGTTTGAGGTTATCTGTTTTCTTGTTGGTTTTTTGCATTTCTGTGCCATTAACATAAATCAGTTCTTTTAAAAACTAATAATATACGGAGTGACAAATTAGAGTTTATAATGTCATTTGTATTTTAAAATAAATGCCATGAGACTTAATCAGTGCAGATGTGTAAGAAATTTTTGTATTTCGCGCCAACAAAAATCTAGTAACTTTCTTTGGTAACTTTCTATAGTGTAAATCTGACTTGTGCATTTACTCCTCCTGGTTAAAAAACAGAGTATAATAGCTATTTACATAACAAGTGCACGAAATCTTACGTTGCATATGAGCACAATTTTAAAGCACGAGCGAAGTGAGTGCTTTAATTTGTGCGAATGATGCAAATGACGTCTTCGTGCACGAGTTTTGTACAATGCATTTTGTAACAAACTAAAATTATATAACCGATAGTGAGAACAGTTATTAAATTTGAAGCGTGAATTTATATTGACAGTTAAGTATGCCATGAATTGACATTTGTTATTTGAAAACAAATTGTTTATTTTTTTCTCGTAAAGCTTTTTAAAATATGTCTGATTGTTGGCGTTATAAGCTAATGTCTTTATTTAATTTATAAATTCTTTAAAATGTGTGTATATAAGTACAATTAGCGTGTTAATAGTCAAAATTTAAAATAATAAAAATTGTTTTTTTTTCAATTGTTTTAAACACTAGTGCGCAAAATCAAACTTTCCATCGGCTGTCAAGGTAATGTAAACCTTATTTTGAATGCTGCGAGTACAAAAAATCTTTACCAGACTGTTATTTTTGTTGTAACCTTGGATACGTACTTTGCTTGACTGTTTTCGTAAAAACCTACTTTCCATACTAACATTGGTCAGGCCCTTGCCGATTTCAGAAAAATAAATATATTATTACATCTTTTACCCATTGCTGGGTGTGGCACTCTGCCGTAGCAGATATCGATGAATGATGTATTTATGCGCGTGAAATGCCGTTACCAGCTGTCAAATCATGTCTCTCAAAGATGTTAGTAATAATGCGAGTACAAATAAATATTTTTATCCACAACTCATATATAATAAAGACATTATTACACTGATGTCAGTTGAATTTATGGCTCATAAAACACTAGTGTTTTATATTCCATAAAACATTGTAAACAGCTTGTTACTTAGCAACCACTTCATGATCTACCGTATTTTGAGAAACTATATGTAACTGAATCAACGTTAAATATTACCATCAATCTTCTTCGATACCTATAATTATGAGTTGTGGATACAATTTTGTATTACACACGTGTTTTATTGGTATATAAAACACTAGTATAATAAATAACTATAAAAGTTATGGAAAAGTAAATTTTCTTCAACTATCCTATAACATAATTTAGAAATAATTTCCAGCGGAAATTGGTGAATACTATTCCCAGTGTTTTCTCATTTGTACAAGTATAACATAGCTGCAGTTTTAGGTTAGGAAAAAGTGAATTTCAAAATGGCCGCTTATTTGCTTATTTTCCTCGAGATTGTAAGGTTTCACAGACGTAATTATTTCTCATAATAGCAGTGAGCTGTGCTTTGTGCTTTAAAGCGCTCGTGTGCGTTGAGAGCTTTTTTTCTTTTCGCTTTCTTGTTTTGAGTCTCAAGGATTTGTTTGTAGGTGGATGTAATTGGGGCTTTAGTTAAGTGGGATTTTTTCTTGAACTAGGGCTACAGAGGAATGGAAGAATATTGTCTTGGGATTATTTTGACAATATGACAACTAATTATTTTATGAGAAAAGAAAGTGAAGGTTTTTGGGTATAAACCGATTTTTTGAATACCTGATGATTCATAAATAATATAATTTATAACAGTGGTTTTCAATCAGTGGGCCGCGAAAATATTGAAAGAGGGTCACCGGAAGCTATTTAGAAATTGTAAAAAAAGGATTCATTCGGTTGCATCGCATCCTATTAAATTTTAAGGATTACTTAAATGGGGTGGCTAGCTCAGTGGTATGAAGTCGGCCTATGGATCCTGAGAACCCTGGTTCGATTCCCACAGGCGACAAACAATTTTCATAATTTCAAAAGCGACCCCTGTGGCTCCTCCACCACTAACATGTTTGGGGGCCGTGATTTGACGACTGGTAACCGCACTTCACGCGCGAAATATATCACTTACCGAGATCTGCTTCGGTAGAGTGCCACACCCAGTAATGGGTAGAAGGTGTGATGATATATTTATTTTATTTTATTTCTTTATTATTAAATTCTATTTTACTCACTAGATGGCAACCGAAAAAATTGAATTGTATAAGTCCCTATTACTATAGTATTCTCTGCCCCCTATTTCCATTTTCAACCTCCACCACTGCCACCCAACCATCCATAACCATGACTAACAATCCCACCATCATCCGACAATCTAACCGTCACTCTACCAGGAAAAACATAATTATACCAAAGCGCCCAAGTGCATACATTCCACACCTACAGCTATACGTGCACCCCTCCCATTTCCCCTCTAGCCCCTCTCTCTTCCACCACCTCTCGCCCCCCTGGGAACCATTGCCATTGTCCCTCACAGCATGCCGAGTCACGCTGCAAGTATAGCAGCCCAGTGGAATGTTGCACAGGGGTGTTGCCCTGACGTGTGCAAGAACTGGATTGCCTACTGGGATTGTTGATGTTTGGCCGGGGATTGAGGAAAGGGAATGAAGGAAACAGCTGTGAAAAGGCAGATGTTTGATGGAGGATGAAGATTGGGGACTTTTTATTGTGGAGGAATTTTTTGTGGTGTGATTGAATATTTAATGGTGAATTAATTTGTGTATGGTAAACAATCATAAATTAATTGGAAAATTGAGAAAAAAAATTGTTAGGTTTTAAAATAAGTAAATTAGGCAAATTCATAAAACAGATTAACCATTCATAGCAGGTTTAGTTAAAATTTTAAGTCTGTTTTTAATTCACAAAAATGACGTAATTATAAAAATAAAATAAAGAAATATATTGTCACCAGTGGGAATCGAACCAGGGTTCCCAGGATCCACAGGCCGACACGATAACCACTGTGCCACCTACTCCCTAAATAATAGTATGTTACATAATAAGTCAGGAGAGTGATATTTTACTTGACGAAGCGGTTATTTGAAATCCGTTAAGTCAAGTAAAAACACTTTCCTGACGTATTATGTATACTATTTTTTCTGAAACCGTTTAATTTAATCAATATTTAAACATAATCGAGTGGCTAGCTCAGTGGTATGAAGTCCGCCTGTACATCCTGAGAACCCTGGTTCGAGTCTCACAGGCGACAAACAATTTTCATAATTTCAAAAGTTACCCCTGTGGCTCCTCCACCACTAACATCTTTGGGGGCCGTGATTTGACGACTGGTAACCGCACTTCACGCGCAAAATATATCACTTACCGAGATCTGTTTCATTTCCATGATTCAAACCACGTTGTCTACGGTAGAAATGAAGTAAAATCATGAAACCCCAATAAAAAATGAACCAGTATATTCCACGTACATTCCAGCAATTGTTCCATCCCCTATTTGTCACAGGGAATCCCCAATCCCCACTTATCAGATCCGGATATAGGGTAGGGTCGCGCGCGCGTCGTCACCATAGCAACGAGCGTCTGCTGACGCCACTAGCCGCCTCTACGCTGGCGTCCCCGCCTGGTAACTGTTGCTAGGCAACGATGCTCTGCTGTCTCACCCCTACACGTAGCTCTCGCTCGCTCTGACACATGGGGGAGATGCGACAGACCAACAGAGTGTAATAATATTTTTATCTGCGTTGTTGTTTTGCGATGATACATCACGCCATGTTTTGTGACGTCACGGGTGAGATTGCAGACAAAAGAGGCTGGGTTTTAGTACTTAAATGACTAATTAAGCTGCTAAGTAGCTTTGCTGTTTTTTGTTGTGGGGAAATTGTATTTTGAAGACTGTTTAGTTTCGCTGTATGCTAATTTAATTTATGGGGGCTTTTAACTGCATTTGCAAGAATAGAGATGTTTATTTATCTATTTTCACCAATTTAAAACTACCCCTGTGGCTCCCCTACCACTAACACCTTTGGGGGCCGTGATTTGACGGCTGGTAAACGCACTTCACGTGCATAAATATATCTCTTACCGAGATCTGCTTTGGTAGAGTGCCACACCCAGTAATGGGTAGAAGGCGTGATGATATATTTATTTTTATTTATTTTACATAAATAAAATGACTATTTTTGTTTATTGTGAATACTTGATTTTACAAAATGTCATTTTGATATATAATCTATGTACTTTTTAATCTTTTGAACACAAATGTTATTTTGTTGTGCATAAAATATTGTACATACTAGGGGTGAAGTTATCGTATCTAACCCTAAGCATGTTATTGGCTTCGGTGCTTTGCGCCTCGTGCTAATAATCATACCTCGGGCCAGAAACCAGTATGTACCACGGGTGAAATTAACGTTTCTGACCCTGAATCTGTTTTTAGCCCTCGGCGCTTTGCGCCTCGTGCTAATAATCATGCCACGGACCAGAAACGCCTGTTTTAACCCTTGATTCATAATTAACTACACTGCAAAATGATGTCTCATTTTTATTCCAGTGTCAGAAATGGTTTTTTCATAGTATATGTCATGTTAAACATGAAAAAAGGAAAATTAGATTTGGGAACGGGTGGAAACTATAGATGGCGCCGATGTGAATGCGCAGATTTTAAGGGTGGTTGTTGATCCCTACACCAATCCACTTTCAGACCTTCTGTCACCAATGAGCAACCAGCAATAATGTCTGTCAATAATTTTTTTGTTATGTTTTCGTCGTGAACTAGTAGTAATATGTCACACAACACAATAAAAATTGACAACTTTGATCGGTTTTGTCGCGCATGCGTCACCGGCCAAAACTTCTGTCTACCATTTTTATTACTTAATTATACCAAAGTCTATAATTCAAACTGAAAATTATCCTGTAAAAATATATCAACAACTACCCTTAAAACCGGCACATTCACATCGGCGCCATCTATGGTTGCCACCCGTTCCCAAATCTAATTTTCCTTTTTTCATGTTTATCATGACATAATCTATTAACAAATCCATTTCTGTCACTGGAATAAATGAGACATCATTTTGCACCCTAGCTCTCTAACTATTATTTATTTATCTCCCACTAAACATACTATCGAGCAACTGGAGCTACCAATATCCCGCCATGTTTTGCTACCAACTGTATCAATCTCAAATATTCTTAAAACAGTAAACCAGTTCCTAAATCTAGATCACACAACTCACATCTCACTCATCCAACCAGAATTCAAACCCATTTATCTATAAACGCATCCACCCACATTGGTCATTTGGCTTTTATCCAACATTCATACAATCCTTCCTTTCCCCTCAGCCCCTCCGGCAGCCACTACGTCTCACCGCCAGTCGCAGACGATTAAAGAGGAACTACGAATATAAACAAAACACTGCAATAGAACGACAACATGGCGAATGCGTCTGTACGTGTGTATTAGTGCTTTAGTGCGTTAGTGCGCTCTCTTAGTTCGATCCGTCACCGGCTGGATCGCCACAGTCTGTCGGAACCGGTTTTTGTGAGGTTGTGTCAGTGAACTGAACGAATGTGGTGAGTGAGAGAGATAGGAGATGTGTGTGTGTGTGGATAACACCCACACTGTGAAGTTATTATTAGTATTGATTAATATTTGATGTTGAGTTCTATATGTAATGTTTATTTTATGTTTGGTATTCACGGACTTTATAATGTATTGTTTTATGTGACCTATTTACATGATAATTTGTTTGGGGGGTTCACAAAATTTGTTTATTTTATATCGCTGTAGAGTTTATGATTGTAAATAAAATTAGATTTCATTTGTTTTAAATAATTTTGCCTACAACTGTACGATTTCTTTGTTATTACGTAACTATTGTTGCCTTGGTTACGTATGGAAAGTAGATGAATGCAGAACAAGTGCGTTTCTGTAAGCAAAGAAACACTAGTGCGGAAAATGCTTCGTTACGTAACTGTCAAAAGAAAGTTGTTTTGAGAGTGATTTAAATTTCGCGCCGAGCGCGGAATTCATATTTTGGCCACATGGAGGAAGAAGATGCAGTGAGCCAACGCTAGTAAATATGCAGTAGAATTTTTTGACGTTTATAAACATAACCTTAAATTGCAGTATATCTAATCTGTAGACAACTAATAAAAAGAACCGAACAAAGTTAAATATATCGATAAATGGTTTTATTTTAAGAGTAAGTGAAATACATAATATTTATTGTTTGTGTATATTATTAACACAATTGTTACAGTTGCTTATATTGACATAATGTGAATTGGAAACTTTTGTACTGTCTAAAGCAACATTAATTTCTTCCGTACCTGTTCATATTATTAACAGTAATATTATTGAGAACAATTTCGGAGGCTTTAGAAGTACCAGCAGCTGGTTGATTGTCATTGTCGAAAATAGGTGCAACATAGCATGCGCTGGGGCTTCAATTATCTTTGGAGGTGTTTATGATAAAGAAGAATCACTCACTATAGTATTCCAATCTAGACGATTTTGAAGAAATTATCTTGAAGTTAGTGAAATATTTTTAAATATCGTAGAATAATGTGCAAGCAATCAATAAACAAACCATAGCAACGCCGTAAAACATCGTTCTCGTGAATATCATTAGGATTTTATAAATTTTTGACAATATTTTAGTGATTTTCTAAATCGCACAGTTGTAGGGAAAATGTTGTTTATGACACGTGCCGAAAAAGGTTAAGTGCTTGTTAAATTCTGCACTTGCATGTAACAAACCTTTTTCGGCACTTGTTATAAAAATAACTATCGTACAACTGTACGATTTCTTTGTTATTACGTGAGTACTGTTGTTGCCTTGGTTACGTGTGGAATGGAGACAAATGCAGACCAAATGCGTTTCTGTAAACGAAAAGCACAAGTGTCGAAAGTAATTTGTGATTTATGAAACTGTCAAAATATAAATTTAACCATCAGCGATTTAAATTTCGCGCCCTGTGCAGAATCTCATATTTTGGCCGCAGACGCTTATGAAAAAAGAAGATATACAGTGGTATATTTTAACGTTTATAAACATAACCTTTATAAAAATTGCACATGATATCATCAGTATTCCTAATCTGTACACCTCAGAATGAGCAGAGAAGTACTTACAGGTGTATCATTATTAAATATGATAATTAACAAAAAG
This sequence comes from Pterostichus madidus, assembly GCA_911728475.2. Lineage (NCBI taxonomy): Eukaryota > Metazoa > Arthropoda > Insecta > Coleoptera > Carabidae > Pterostichus > Pterostichus madidus. The sequence goes on along the minus strand of OU452308.1, from coordinate 2,908,895 downwards.
AAAAATTAATAATTATTGCCAATACACTTAAATATTTTGTCTGGTCTGTACATAAATCTTCTAATTCCAAAGATTTGATTCAAGCCAAAACATTTTATATTCCAATCCGGGTTCAAGTCCAATAATTCAATCAAGTAAACTATCTCCCTATCTTTATTTCTTCTACTCCAAACTTAAAAAAAAAAACTATACTAATCCTGATAGAGCATAACAATAAAGAAATTGAATAATAAAATTCGATATGAAAGATCTTTAGAGCAGAATCGTCTACAAACGAACATTACTATTTTATTAACCATAAAAGTTCTTGAATCCAGACATTTCCAGCTTTTAATGGCGAACGGTAAAGTGTTCATCGATCAACTGTAACCGACTCATAGAACAGACGCCATTAAATACGTCCCAGAACAGATAGAATGGGGTTATGGTGTGATTTAGAATTTAGTTAGGGCTGTACGAGACTATAAATGGTGTCGATCCCTTATCTCTTATCGCGTATCCCATTGTAGGGATGAACAAGAAATACGTTGGTTTTTATTTTAAATATTTGATTGAGTTATTAGATTCGTTGTTAGGAGTAAGCGTGAGTAATTTGAGATGTTTTACGCATATGTTATGTATGTCGAAGAAAGGAGATGAATGATAAGTGAATAGGAGTGATCGGAAAGATGTGATTGATGATTTGTTGTGTGATAAATGATTTCGAGTATAATAAATAAATGAGTTCATATGGAGTGATCTATGATTGTGATTAAAATGAGGGTGGTGTCTTTGGATGAGAATGTTTGACGAGGACTGATTATTTGATGAATGTATTGAGTGAATATTTTATGAATGATTTTATAGGGTTCGTACTGCCCCATTTGATGGGATATAGCCTGATGATATGTATGTATGTTGTTGTACATATGGGGTAGGTGGCTCAGTGGTATCTACTCGGACTGTAGATCGTGAGAACTTCGGTTCGATTCCCCCAACGACAAACAATTTCCTGTTTTAAGTAACAGCGATTTTAAGTATTTTTAAATTTTCAACTTTGAAGCCCCATATCTCGAAAACTAAAAGAGATATTGAAATGCGGTTTGAACCAGTGTATTTCTCGTACTTCAATTAACTTATAGCTAAATTTAGAGAATTTTAAAAATTTTGATAATTTTGCATTTTTTCCAAAATTTTCTTTGTCAATATTTCAAAAACTTGAAGAGATAAAGTAAATCTGTGAACAGCAGTGTATTCCTCTCGTTAAAATACATAGGTATGTAAATTTTCACAATAAAATTCGCTCGAATAGATTTTTTATTACAGAAAATCGAAAATGGCCAAAAATCGTAAAAATCTTAAGGTAAACCCCTTAAAAAATCATTAATAAATGGCCATTTCGTTTTTTTGAAATAAAATGATTTTCTGTGCGAATTTTTAACTGAAAATTTGCATACCTATGTATTTTCACACGACGAATTCACTGATGTTTACAGATTTTAATTATCTCGTCAACTTTTTGAAATATTGATAAGGGAAAATTTTGAATAAACTTGTAAAATTTTCAAAATTTTCAAAATTTAATTATAAGTTAATTGGAGCACGAGAAATACACTGCTTCAAACCGCATTTCAATATCTCTTTTAGTTTTCGAGATATGGGCCTTCAAAGTTGAGCTTTTCAAAAAATCAAAAATCCCTGTATCTCTGCCACTAAAAAAGATTTTAAGATGCGCTCAAAGGCATTCGATTTGTCGTACTCTGAATTATATAGAACCATGTATTAAAAATTTTCAATTTTTGAACTGGTTCACCAAAAATTCAGATCGTGCATACATCTAGCGAAAATTTTGAATTATTTTTAGCAATTGAGCATATAAAATTTTATTCACATTTAAAATTGTCGTATCCGGAATTCGAAGGAATATGATTAATATTAGATTGAATATCGAATGAAAGATTGGTGAAGTTGATGGTGAGAGATTGCGTGGACGATCTAGGATTCCTAGCGTCCTTAGGAATAAATGGATATATATATATATATATATATATATATATATATATATATATATATATATATATATATATATATATATATATATATATATATATATATGATTGAAGTAATTCAATTTCTCGTGGTCTGAATGACCATTTTCTCACTTAAGTAATATACAACAGGGTGATCAATAGGAATTGTTATAGTTGGCAGTACAATTCCGCAGATCTTTTTATTCCACAGTTGGCACAACGTCAGATAAAGGCGGAAATGTTATTTGACATTTCTAATAAATACAAATAGGTTATGTCAGGAGTCTGACAGCTAATAGAATTTTGACTTTTTAAGTAATAAAAATACTTTAGAAATAAATGTAATAATAAATGTACTCAAATTTCAATTTTAAATGTCACTGTCAACAACAGGAAATTAATTTATGTATCAGGCTCACCAATTTCAAGTAGTTTTTTTTTATTGCCAACTGTAACAATTCCTTTTGATCACTCTGTATTAGTTAGTCTATGTTACTATTATTTAATGAAGTAACGCACGAGTAAAACGAAATTACATTTGTAACGGACGAATTCCTAAAAAAAAAAAACAGTTTTCGAATAATATCTCTAACAAATCTTTCTTTGTTTCAGGTACGTGTCAACTCAATTTTCTTTCAACCCCAAATTGTCTACAGCCCCCTCTGTACACTCCGGTAAGCTTATCACTGTATTCAATCATTTACCCTATCTAATACCGAACCGTCCTCTTGATATTGGCCAGTGTTACTATAATAATTACCGTCACTGCTATTCGGTGCCAGCAGGGGGTAGTTTACCCTTGTTTCCCCTACACAAGGGGTAGGGAAACGGCCCCCAAGGGAGCACCGCCCCTTGAGACAGTGTTTTGTTTCTGGAACACGTGCTAACGTTATGAGTTTGGTATAAAGAAATTGGCAGAATTGGAAAGAATAAGACAGGGTTGTATTAATTTTATTTGGAGGGAAGGGGGTTGTTTTGGTAACAGTTGTTGAGGTAATTGAAGAAGAAAATATACTGATTGGTGACCCAAAATTGAACCGTTCTTTTCAAATCTCGTCCCAAAAAAAATAGTTCATTTTGTAGGTGGCGCAGTGATGTTTGCTCGAACAGCTGATTTTACGTCACAAAACGTCACAGTGTCACGTGAGTGCCCGCATCCTATACATAATTTACAGTACAAGTATTGTAAAAAAGCATTTTACAAAACTCGTGCACGAAGAAGTCATTTGCATCATTTGCGCCTTTATTTTATTCCAAAAAGAATCACTTTACAAAGTTACGTATATTTGATATAAAAAAAAATTATAAATAATGAAACCATCTATCAATGTTCCGCCATGTTGTGACGTCATATCATTAGCTCCGCCCTTGTTTCAATTACGCCGTTACATTGATATAAAAAATTAATTAATAATGAAACCATCTACCAATGTTCCGCCATCTTGTGACGTCATAATACTGGCTCCACCCTTGTTTCAATTACGCCGTTACGTATATTTGATATAAAAAGAATTAATTAATAAGGAAACCATCTACCAATGTTCCGCCATCTTGTGACGTCATATCACTGGTTCCGCCCTTGTTTCAATTACGCCGTTACGTATATTTGATATAAAAAGAATTAATTAATAATGAACCCATCTACCAATGTTCCGCCATGTTGTGACGACATAACACTGACCCCGCTCTTGTTTCATCAACTGCGGCAACCAAAAGACTGCATGTTGGGAATCCCCTGTAGTATTTCTCATGAAGTGGATCCGAAAAGAAAAGTAATCTATTCAAATTGAGTTTGTAGTATAAATAAAAGTATAATAAAACAGTTGAGAACCGGAGTCCAAACAATCTCACGAGCAACAAAAGACGATCAATAAACCACGTTTACATTACAAAAGGCAACAGAGGTCCCATTACAATGAAACACTATATAAACGAACAGAAACACCATCAAAAGTTATTTGAATGCAACAAACTTCGCATCTATTCGTGCATCTTCGGGCGTCGTCGTGGCGTCGCAACCCTACCTTACCGACAGAGACTCGACTCGACGTCTCGGTCGGTAACGCTAGACACGTGGGACGTAATAAAATTATATTTATAAGTTATCCGGTAGGAAAGTGGGCCATTAAACTTTATAGATACGGTTCTGTAATGAATACACTGTTGAGAATTATCGCTGGTGAATTTGAATTCGTTATTCGTCGGGCGGTATTTGCATTTTTATACCGGGTGCGTGAAATATTGTGGGGGAGTTTTTTTTTGTTTACGTGCAAGTCATGAATTATTTAATATACGCGTTGGCGAGGTTTTGGAATTTGCGAGATGGTTTGACAGCTTTATTATTAATAATAAAACTGAATTTCAGCGATGATGTTTATTTTAGTTTTATGTGTGACCTCGAAAAACTTTTGGAGCACAAATTTCGGACTTAATTATTTATTTCCACCATATTCAAAAAGCTTTCAGCTGTTATATTTAAATAATGAAAACCATTTTAAATTGTGAAAATTAAACAATTATAAATTGTAATAATTAAACAATTTTTTATTATAAATGGAATAATGGCTCAGTGGTATCGAGGTGGTCTGTGGATCCTGAGAACTCTGATTCGATTCCCACAGACTACAAACATTTTCACCAAATTAAAATTACCCCTGTGGCTTCCCCACCACTAACATATTTGTTGGCCGTGATTTGACGATTAATAACTGCACTTCACGCGCATAAATATATCACTTACCGATATCTGCTACGGCAGAGTTCCAAGCCCATTACTGGGTAAAAGACGTGATGATATATTTACTTATTATTTTATTATTTACTTATGGGGTAACTAGCTCAGTGATATCAAGTCGGCCTGTGGATCCTGAGAACCCTGGTTCAATTCCCACAGGCGATAAACAAATTTTACCAAATTAAAAAACTACCCCTGTGGCTCCCCCACCACTAACATCTTTGGGGGCCGTGTTTTGACGGCTGCGCATACAAATATCACTTACCGAGATCTGCTACGGCAGAGTTCCAAACCCAATAATGGGTAAAAGGCGTGATGATATATTTATTTATTTAAGTTGTTATAACTAAACAATTTTAAATTGTTTTAGTTACATAATTTTAAATTGTTTTTCCTACAACTGTGCGATTTCTTTGTTATTACGTAACTATTATTGCCTTGGTTACGGGTGGAAAGGAGACAAATACAGACCAATTGCGTTTCTGTAAGCAAAGAAACATTAGTGCAGAAAGTAATTCATTACGCAACTGTAAAAAAGTTGTATTGTATTTAAATTTAGCGCCGAGCGCGGAATTCATATTTTGGACACGGACGCTTATGGAAGAAGAAGATGCAGTGAGCCAGCGCTAGTAAATATGCAGTAGTATATTTTGACGTTTATAAACATAACCTTAAATTGCAGTATATTTAATCTGTACACAATTAATAAAAAGAACCGAACAAAGTAAAATATATCGATAAATGGTTTTATTTTAAGAGTAAGTGAAATACATAATATTTATTGTTTATGTATATTATTAACACAGTTGTTACAGTTGCTTATATTGACATAATGTGAAGTGGAAACTTTTGTACTGTCTAAAGAAACATTGATTTCTTCCGTACCTGTTCATATGATTAACAGTAATATTATTGACAACAATTTCGGAGGCTTTCGAAGTACCAGCAGCAGGTTTATTGTCATTCTCGATAATAGATCCAACATAGTATGATCCGGAGCTTCAATTATCTTTGGAGGTGTTTATGATAAAGAAGAATCACTCAGTGTAGTATACCAATCTAGACAGTTTGGAAGAAATTATCTTAAATGAGTGAAATATTTTTAAATAACGTAGAACAATGTGGAAGCAATCAACAAACAAACCATAGCAACGCCGTAAAACATCGTTCTCGTGAAAATAGATTTTATAAATTTTGACAATATTTTAGTGATTTTTTAAATCGCACAGTTGTACTAGAAGAATCACTCACTGTACACTTACTTTTGATCACCCTATATTATATTTAAATAATAAAGAAAAATCCAAGTCGTCCATGATAATTTGGTAGGAATCTTGTTGAAGTTTGTTGAGACAGTTATCACAATACACACAAATATAACATTCATTCCGTCGACTTGTCCGTGTGAGTGTACTGTGTAACGACATGGAAACAATAGGCAGTGTGATGTACGGGGGATCCGGTGTTTGTATTCATCCGAGTCTTTGTGTTGTCTAACGGGAAACTAATTAGTTGACGGGAATAATAAGCGAACACACGAGAGTCGAGAAACAACACAGGTATAACTGCAATGAGCTCTCAAGGTGACCTTTACGAACACACGGAGGAAACTCGATTATTGTTCAGTTCTTTTTCAAATGGATGATTCTGACCTGTACAAATGTTAGTGGGGAAATGAGGTGTATAATTTCGGTTTTTGTAACGGGTAGCTGTAGAATTTGAACAAAATATTACTAACATAAATAATAAATAAATATATCATCACGCCTTCTATCCATTACTGAGTGTGGCACTCTGCCGAAGCAGATCTCGGTAAGTGATATATTTTGCGCGTGAAGTGCGGTTACCAGTCGTCAAATCACGGCTCCCAAAGATGTTAGTGGTGGATGACCCACAGGGGTAGCTTTTGAAATTATGAAAATTGTTTGTCGCCTGTGGGAATCGAACCAGGGTTCTCAGGTTCCACAAGTCGACTTCATACCACTGAGCTAGCCACCCCATAAAATATGACTAACAATGTTGATAATAACTTATATCTGGCATTAGGGTAGTTGATTTTCATCGAACTTCGTCAGAAAAACTTAGAAGCTTCGAATTCTCGAATTTTTCCACTGAATTAACGCCATCAGTCATCTCCAAACACGCTCACGCATGATTCGCGAAAAGTCGGCCACGAATTAAATAATAAACTCGACGAAGTCTCCTACAAAAACTCTGCAAGGTTAGGCGTCTTAATTAAGACATCTATTCTCTTAGCGCCCAGCTAAATGCTATGGACTTTTAGTAAAACGTTTTAAAATGACAATAAAAAGGATACAAAAACGTCTTAATTAAAACGATTTTGATAGTGTAGCGAAATTTTAAGTCTAAATTGAATTAATTTGGCAAATAATAATAATTAATAATAATTACTTACGAATTAATAAAAACCTGTGCACATGAGTTTCAACATGCCGTGTTCACGTTAGGATCCAGATTCACAATTCGAATAATTCGAAAATTCGTAAATTCGGAATATTCCAAAATTCGATAATTCGAAAAATCGGAATATTCTAAAAGTCGAAAGTTCGAATCTAAATAGATTTTTTTTTCGTATGTAACTAATAGCAACGTTCAAAAAAAGTTAATTTGTGCACTGCGTAAAAAGTAACATTTGAAAATGTTTTTCACATTAGTAGTAGAAAAAAGCAATATTACCAGACTCCGCTACGCGTCATCAGATAACTTTTATTACTCGACCAGAAAACTTATTTTTAGTCGTAATGAAACAAATAACTGTATTTTGCACGCTGTGCGAAAATAATAACTTTTTACACTGAAAATTAATACATAATAACTCACTTTCGACACGATCGTACAAAAATGACAATAAATGATAAAAACAGTCCTCTTAAAACAAGTAGTAATTACGCGACATTTCTCCCTGCACCCCTATACAAAACAAACTCCATCCAGCATCCACAACACCCCATTAACTCCACAACTGGCACATAATGATAAATCTCCTCAATTCCCCGAATAACCCAATTTCAAACATAATCACAAACTACCAACCTGTAGTTTGAACTCCACCCGTTCCAGACCAACTCTCAGGGTATATTTACACTCAAACTTAGTTACTTGCCTTGGGCGATGACTCCATAACCAACATAACATAACTCTGCATCCCCTGACTGCGCACCACTCCCTCTTCTCAGTCGAGAGACGCCGCCAGATAAGCGTTGGTTTAAACGCCATTTGCATACAAAGGACCTGGGATGCATTATGCACTTGCAGTTGGATTAAAGGGGTGAGAAGGTTGGGAGGGGGTAGTAATGTGGATTGGTTACGGTGGTGTTATGACGCGGGTTAATGTGCATTGTTTTTGAAGTTTAGATTTCTTATTTATTTTATTTGGCTTTGTTGACCGCTTGGGGTTAAGAACGATGTTCACCTAAGGGCTGTTCTTCGCGCTAACCCTTACAAATACATCATAAATATTTATGCCCTGGGCAGGATTCGAACCTACGACTTGTTAAGAAAGTGCTACGCTTGGAACTAAATGATTTTCATCACTTTCAAATTACATCTTTTGGGGAGGGGAGACGTGATTTGCCGACTAGTAACTATTACGACAGAGTGCTACACCCAGTAATGTGTCTACTTATTAAGTAAAATTATGTGTGTTTCTTATTGGATAATGCAGTTCATTACTCATGACCATGAGTAATATTCTATTACTCAGAGTCACATTGAAATTGCTGTGACGACGGACCGATATTATTCACAGATACATCGAGATTCCTTTCTTATCTTTTAATTCGTTTTCAGTTCTTACGTAGAGTGTTACTGCAGTTGTGTGGAATTCACTTTCAAAAACAAGCGCAAGGCGACTCTCCCTTCCTTTCTTATCTTTTTGTTTCATTTTCAGTTACTGCATTGTGTGAACTTTTCTTTCATATGCAAGTGCAGGCTATCGCTTTTATCTTTTGTAATCTTTGAAGATTCGGTGTTAGATTCGTTATTAGATTTGTTAGGAGTAAGCGTGAGTAATTTGAGATGTTTTATGCATATGTTATGTATGTCGAAGAAAGAAGATGAATGATAAGTGAATAGGAATTATGTGATTGAAGTTTTATAGTGTGATAAATGAAATAAAATATATTATCACGCCTTTTACCCATTACTGGGTGTGGCACTTTGCCGAAGCAGATCTCGGTAAGTGATATATTTATGCGCGTGAAGTGCGGTTACCAGCCGTCAAATCACGGCCCCCAAAGATGTTAGTGGAGGAGGAGCCACAGGGGTAATTTTAAATTGGTGAAAATGTTTTGTCGGCTGTGGGGATCGAACCAGGGATCTTAGGATCCACAGACCGACTCGGATACCACTGAGCCATTACCCCATTTCGAGTGTAATAAATGAATGAGTTTATATGGAGTGATCTATGAATGTGGTTAAAGTGAGGGTAGGGTGGTGTGTTTGGATGAGAATGTTTGACGTGGACTGATTATTTGATTAATGTAATGAGTGAATATTTTATAAGTGATTTTAGGGTTTGTGCTACCCCATACGATGGTATATAACGTGAAAATATGTATGTATGTACGTTTTTTATTGGATAAAACAGTTCTTTACTCTTGATCGTAAGTAATAATTTATTACTCACAGTCACATCGAAATTGATATGATAACGTAGCGATATTATTCACAAATACTTCGAGGTTACTATTGCAACTAAATTTTGACATTCATATCAAAAAATTATATGTAAGTAGCCATAAAAACCTCTGAACACAATCAATCAAAAAATCAATTGTAATATTTATTACAAACCAACGCCTACTATCTTTATACTATATAAGAATGGTATTCAATAAAATTCAGTCAAATCGTGGGCACAGCATTAACTGGCTTATTTTAATGGCCCGATTAGAGTAGTATTGTATTTGTTGAACATTCATATACAGGTATTGTAGGCGGCTCGATTTCAAAAACATCTTTGATTTTGCGGTGTTTATTTTGTTCATCCCCACTTAAAAAAAATAAAATACAATAAAAATTTCATTATTCAATCTGACAATAAAAATTATCACTATATCTAATTAACAGTTCGAAATTTGTGATAATGGGGTAGATGGCTCAGTGGTACCGACTCGACCTGTGAATCCTGAGAACCCTGGTTCGATTCCCACAGCCGATAAACATTTTCACCACATTAAAATTACCCCTGTGGCTCCCTCACTCCTAACATCTTTGGAGACCGTGATTTGACGGCTACTAACCACATTTCACGCGCATAAATATATACTGAGATCTGCTTCAGCAGATTGTCACACCCAATAATGGATAGAAAGGCGTGATGACATATTTATATATATATTTTATAAAATTACCTCTGTGACTGCTCGAAATTTGTGATAATGGGGTAGATGGCTCAGTGGTATCGAGTCGGCCTGTGAATCCTGAGAACCCTGGTTCGATTCCCACAGCCGATAAACATTTTCACCACATTAAAATTACCCCTGTGGCTCCCTCACTCCTAACATCTTTGGGGACCGTGATTTGACGGCTGCTAACCACATTTCACGCGCATAAATATATACTGAGATCTGCTTCAGCAGTGTCACACCCAATAATGAGTAGAAAGGCGTGATGACATTTTTATATATATTTTATAAAATTACCCCTGTGACTCTTCCATCACTCACATGTTTGAGGGCCGTGATTTGACGGCTGGAAACTGCACTTCACGCGCATAAATATATCCCTTACCAAGATCTGGTTTGGCAGAATGGCACACCTAGTATTAGTTAGAGAGCTAGGGTGAAAAATGATGTCTCATTTATTCCAGTGACAGAAATGGATTTTGTAATAGATTATGTCATGATAAACATACAAAAAGAAAATTAAATTTAGGAACGGGTGGCAACTATAGATGGCGCTGATGTGAATGCGCAGATTTTAAGGGTGGTTGTTGGTCCCTACACCAGTCCACTTTCAGAGCTTCTGTTATCAATGACCAACCAGCAATAATTTTTTTGTCATGTTTTCGTCGTGAATAAGTAGTAATATGTCACACGACACCATAAAAATTGCTTACTTTGACCGGTTTTATCGCGCATGCGTCACCGGCCAAAACTTCTGTCTACCATTTTTATTACGTAATTATATCAAAGTCTATAATTTAAACTGAAAATTAGCCTGTAAAAAATATGTCAACAACTACCCTTAAAATCAGCGCATTCACATCGACGTCATCTATAGTTTCCACCCGTTCCCAAATCGAATTTTCTTTTTTTCGTGTTTATCATGACATAATCTATTAAAAAATCCATTTATGTCACTGGAATAAATGAGACATCATTTTGCACCCTAGCTCTCTAACTATAATGGGTAAAAGGCGTGATGATATATTTATTTTATTTTATAAACTTATTTATCTTAAAAGCTAATAATATATTTGAAACTTTGATCGTCTGTGGCACGAAGTAAATATAAATAACTAATATATTATTTCGTGACCGTATTATCTCGACCATCTAATCTCTGACTCATTCACTCATCAATAATCCAATCTAGTGATTAGCCATCACCATGGCAACCAATAACAAGTTGAACAGATGAACACGCAAGCAGGAGTCAGGCTGCAAGGCAACAAACAGGAAGTGCTTTCTCATTACATAACCTCTAATTGATTGAGTTATTACAAGATGGCGTCCTGCGAACTGGCGGTCTGTGATGTAGTGGTAGTGGTAGTGTTCGTGACACCCATACCGTTAGAGCGTGACAGTTGCCGGTCTGGCCAGCGAGGCATTTGTTTCTTCTTGTTGGTGTTATAGTGAAGCTATAAGTGCATGACTTTGACCATGAAGGCATTAATGATGATTGTTTGAGAAATTTAGATTTTTATTTCATGATTCTGGACAAGAAATTAACTTAAACTGATGTATTATATATAGTTTTTCTGAAACCGGCAAGAAAATGTCTATTTTCCTGACTAATTTTAGTATGGAAAGTAGATTTTTACCAAAACAGTCAAGTAAAGTACATATCCAAGGCTACAACAAAAATAACAGTCGGGTATAGTACAAAACAGTCTGGATTTTACCTGACTGATTTGCATTTTACTTGATTGTTCTTTTTTTTTGTTATTGTAACCTTGGATACGTAGTCTGCTGTCCATACAATTCATATAAAAAATGTAAACATTTTGAATTATTTATGATTAATTATTGATTAAATTAAATGGTTTCAGAAAAAATAGTACACATAATACGTCAAATTAAAATTATTCCAGTGGCTCCCCCACCACTAACATCTTTGGTGGCATGATTTGACGGCTAATAAGCGCACTTCACGCGCATAAATATATCACTTACCGAGATCTGCTTCGGCAGAGCGCCACAACCAGTAATGGGTAAAATACGTGTTGATATATATATTTATTTTATTTATAATAGGTCAGAAAAGTGATTTTACTTGACTCAGTTCATTTCAAACAACCGCTTGGTCAAGTAAAATATCATTTTGCAGACTTATATAGGATGCGGGCACTCACGTGACAATATGACGTTTTGTGACGTAAAAACAGCTGTTTGGGCTGTGATCACTACGCCACCTATAAAATGAACTATTTTTTGGGACGAGATTTGAAAAGAACCGTTCTTTTTAAATCTCGTCACAAAAAGTAGTTCATTTTGTAGGTGGCGCAGTGATCGCAGCCCAACAAGATTTGAAAAGAACCTGTGCTTTTTAAATCTCGTCCCAAAAAAAATAGTTCATTTTGTAGGTGGCGCAGTGATCGCAGCCCAACAAGATTTGAAAAGAACCGTTCTTTTCAAATCTCGTCCCAAAAAAAAATAGTTCATTTTGTAGGTGGCGCAGTGATCGCAGCCCAAACAGCTGTTTTTACGTCACAAAACGTCACTTTATCACGTGAGTGCCCGCATCCTATTGTCTGGCAGTACGGTGGTGTGGGTAGCGTTACTGAATTTGAATCCGGAGATCCCGAGTTCGAATCCCACTCAAGTAAGAAATTATAATAACAATCACTCTGCTGCTCGGTCCGGCCCTGTATTGTAATTGGAATTTACGGAAAAATAGAGCATGTAACATCTTTTTGCTAGTAGTTACGAGTGTATCTCCAAAAATATTCACTTATCGAGATCGGCTTCGACAGAGTGCCACACCCAGTAATAAGTAAAAAACCGTGATGGTATATTTATTTTAATTTATTTGTTTTAAGTAATTTTCCATTGTCACTATTATTATTATTATTATGTAAGTGATTGAAATTATTGTGCATTTCCGCATAAAATTCCTGTACCTTGTAGCTGCCTTATATCTGTGAAAGTACGTGACCACACTCTATCTAGTCCGAGAATCGCTATTTGAGCTCAATGGTCGCCTGGGGCACTTTTAGGCCGTGAAATGGTGAAATAAATATCAGAGAAGGCGATGTAACGGTAGTCAGATGTTTGAAAAAAATGAACGTTCACTCTTGTAAAAGTACAAGTTAGTGGGTTTTATTTTTGATATATTACACTGCAAAAATAACTGTTGATTTTTTGCTACCGTTATCTGAAATTTTTGCTTCGCCTATACTTGTGAGAGATTGAGATTTTATCTTTTTGATTGAGTGATACGATTTTTTTATAATGAAATATTTTTATTAGATTAGTATCTGTCGTAGTTTTTGATTAGTTTTGGGATATTCCATTGTCTGTTCGATATCTGTTATCTATCTTAAGATAAAAAGTTCTTGGAATTTAATTCGATTATTTTAAACGACGTATTTTTGATATTAATCACAAATATATAGTTACAAAGTATCAACAATTTAAAACTTAATCCTTAATCACAATTCTGTAATTACAGATAATATTGATAGTTCATATCATGAAAAACATTTCATATAGAAACGTTAGTTTTGTCAGTTTGTTATTGGATAAAAGAAAACAGAACTGTTTGCAAACGAATGAACTTTTTTCACAACCCTGTCAGCAAAATTTAACTCATCATATTTTCGACTTTGTCGAAGTTATATCCAGAGCTGGGCAAGCTACTTAAAAAAGTAGCAAAGCTACAGCTACAGCTATTCTTTAAAAAAGTAGCTAAGCTGCAGCTATAAGCTCTATGTTGTAAAATATAGCTAAGCTACAGCTAAAAGCTTTCGTTAAAGTAGCTGTTAAATTTGAAAGCTACTTTTTTCAATTATTGTGAAATAATTAAATATGCCATTGTCATATGATCAGTCTTTTGTTATAATGACTGTTAATTTACTATTATGTACATAAATATCAAAAATAGCAAATACCATCTGGCACCTACTGTGTATTTTCGCGTATTAGAGCCAGTTAGAACCGGCAACAAATAATTATTTTGTGTGGGTTTAGCTTGTACGCATGCGTATTTTGTTGACCTTCAGCTTTAAAAGTAGCTTCAGTTGTTATTTTTAAGCTAATAAAACAAAAAGTAGCTAGCTACAGCCCAGCTCTGGTTATATCTCAAAAACTAAAGAAGGTATGAAGATGCGCACAACGGCATTGACTTGTAAACAAGTTTTCAGCATTTTCAATTTTTCAAAAAGTTTTCTTCAAAATTTGCTCATCGAGCAGTTTTTAACAATATTTCAAAAACTAGAAGATATATGCATTTCGGGATTTTACCATTGGATTCAGTGGGTCAAAATACATAAAATAAATAAATATATCATCACGCCTTCTACCCATTGCTGGGTGTGGCACTCTGCCGAAGCAGATCTCGGTATGTGATATATTTTGCGCGTGAAGTGCGGTTACCAGTCGTTAAATCACGGCCCCCAAAGTTGTTAGTGGTGGAGGAGCCAAAGGGGTAGCTTTTGTAATTATGAAAATTGTTTGTCGCCTGTGGGAATCAAACCAGGGTTGTCAGAATCCACAGGCCGACTTCATACCACTGAGCTAGCCACTCCATAATATCTGAATAACAAATATTCAGGGCCAAATATAAGTAAAACAAAATACAAAATGTCTATTGCGATGTGGAATTGAGTCTTATAAATAAGAAAAAATAGGAAAAAACTAATTTTCCATCACTTGTCTCATAATTCCACAAAGGTTTTACAGCACGTTTGCATCAACTATCAGGTCATCAACAAACGGCTGGTCAGTTCAGCTTTAACCATAGACGCGTTTCGTCCTTACTGATGAGTCTGTAAGGACGAAACGCGTCTATGGTTAAGCCCGCTTTTTAGGGCTAATACACATTAATTTCGACCCGGTTATGCATAAAATTTATTAAGCGTTGTCCCAGTCAAGAACCTTTCAATCTCGAATTAACTTTAACTTTAAAGTTGACTCACTTATAAGAATGATAATTAGCGCTGATGTAAGTAATGAATAATGAGTAATGAAAGACTTAGTGGCAACAATAACGATAGAAGCAATTTAGCGTAGTGTGTCCACAGAAAGTGCTTCGTCATCTCTGATAATTATCTTTCAATTTCGCGCACTTAGAGCGCAGTAGCCGTGAATAGAGAAAAGTTCCGGTTCGCGTAAAGTTTCCGTTTCGCTAGGAGAGATCACCGGCAGCTTGATTATTTTTTCGTCTCTGTCCTAAAGTTTTCTTTAATCTTGTTTCTTGACTTTCTTCGGTTCTTCTTTATCTCTTGTTCGTTAACTTTTATTTTACGAGAAGTTGTCGGAAACTTTGGCAAATAATAAAATAAATTGGTTTATCTGAACTTCAGAAGATTGCTTGCATTAATTTTCATTAAGTACTGAACTCTCTGTCGTGTTTTAATTCAAAACTGTGTTAGGACAATGAAAAGTTCAAATTAAAATCGAATTAAACTTACAAGTTTAGCGCTATTTTTATCAAAGCTTTCTCATTTTCGGAACTTAAAAGAAATTAGTGGCTTCATCGAATTAATTTGGTAAGGGAAATAAATCTCTTTAATGGATGGATACATGATTCTTTGCAGATTAGTTTATTTTTGTATTATCTATTTAGTCATGAAACAAAAAAGCAATGATGTCAAATAAATTATCCTTTTTTGAACATTACTTGTGAAAATGACATTTCCTTTACTCAATTTAGAATGGGGTGGCTAGCTCAGTGGTATGAAGTCGGCCTGTGGATCCTGAGAACCCTGGTACCCTAGATTCGATTCCCACAGGCGACAAATAATTTTCATAATTTCAAAAGCTACCCCTGTGGCTCCTCCACCACTAACAACTTTAGAGGCCGTGATTTGACGACTGGTAACCGCACTTCACGCGCAAAATATATCACTTACAGAGATCTGCTTCGACAGAGTGCCACACCCAGTAATGGGTAGAAGGCGTTATGATATATTTATTTATTTATTTATTTTTATTGAATTAATTTGGTAAGGGAAATAAATCTCTTTAATGGATGTACAAACGATTCTTTGCAGATTAGCTTATTTCTGTATTATCTATTTAGCCATGAAACAAAAAAGCAATGATGTCAAATAAATTATTGTTTTTTCAACATTACTTGTGAAAATGACATTTCCTTCACTCAATTTAGAATGGGGTGGCTAGCTCAGTGGTATGAAGTCGGCTTGTGGATCCTGAGAACTCTGGTTCGATTCCCACAGACGACAAACAATTTTCATAATTTCAAAAGCTACCCCTGTGGCTCCTCCACCACTAACATCTTTGGTGGCCGTGATTTGACGACTGGTAACCGCACTTCACGCGCAAAATATATCACTTACAGAGATCTGCTTCAGCAGAGTGCCACACCCAGTAATGGGTAGAAGGCGTGATGATATATTTATTTTATTTATTTTAATTTAGTTGTGATAGTAACCATTTCCCTCACTAGCGATGAAAGTAAATTACTTTCAACACTAGTGAGGGAATAATATATTATATAACAAGCATCGAAAGTGTAAGATAACGTGCGAGTGTACAAATTGAAAAACGAGGCGCGTAGGGCCGAGTGATTTAAGTACACGAGCACAGTTATCACACTTTCTAGCGAGTTATGTACACTATTTTTCAGACGACCACAAAATATTTCTAAAAAAAGTTTACAAGAGCAATATTGTTACACTTTGACAGCTGAAGCGTTTTTGAAGGTAAGCGTTGACGTTTGACCTTTGAGGTTAGGTATTGTGATACCAACTGTACTAACCGTAATGTCAAAATATTAAATAATGCTAAAATATTAGTAAATAAGTTATTATTAATTTAAAAATATATATATTGGACAATCCAAGCGACCAAAAAAATCGACCAAGGGCTCATTTTAAAGCTTACAGCGTCTACTTTTAAATGCTGAGTGCGCCTTTAATAAATCCAATATGGCGGCCGGAAGCTGGTGTCCAGAAAGAAAAGCTTGTAAAAATAAAAATTCGCAAAATTCGGGTCGTTTTTTAGCTCAAATTGTAGCTTTTTTTTATATATATATATATATATATATATATATATATATATATATATATATATATATTTTTTGTTAACTAGGTAAATAACATAAAAATATGTCCTTATAACGACTTTTTCTTTCATCTATTTAAAATTGACATAATTTTTTTTAATAAATAAATAAATATATCATCATGCCTATGTGGCATCCTCTGTTTTCAATGAAGCCACAGATCGCTTTCAATTATCTCCAACAGAACTCTTTCCACCAAGACCTCTCTCTCTCTACATTCTAGACACTGTCGAGTCTCTAGACTCTCTAGACCTCCAGAACACCTCATTCGACTCTATCCAAGTAAGCCGAGTTCAACGACCAGTCACCAAGCAGCCAGCCAGCATCAAGCAAGCTGTGCCGAGGTAGACAGTTGCCGATCGCCTTGTTGCTTGATCGTTGAGCTCGGTTGCTTGGTGATTAAACAATGGACTGTTGCACTTAGAGAGGAGATGATCAGATGTTTCTATATGGAGCAGATGGTCGATGGCAGATGAAAGAGATTGGATGATATTGGATAGTGTTGCAGTGAATTTAATTGAGAAAAAGCTGAACGTGATTTTTTATTTCAATTATTTTTAATAACAGTTATAAAGTTATTCATATTTTTGTACCTTTTACTGGATGTGGCAAGTCTACTGTAGCAGATCTCGGTAAATGATATATTTTTGCGCGTGAAGTGCGGTTACTAACCGTCAAATCACGGCCCTAAAGATATTAGTGGAAGGGAAGCCACAGGGGTAATTTTAATGTGGTGAAAATGTTTGTCGGCTGTGGGAATCGAACCAGGGTACTCAATAACATTTATAAAGTTATTAATATTTTCTTAGGTATATATAAATAAAAATTAATGTCTGTATCATCACGCCTTTTACACATTACTGGGTGTGATACTCTGCCGTAGCAGATGTTGATAAGTGGTATAGTTATACGCGTTAAGTGCGGTTACCAGCTGTCAAATCACGGCCCTCAAAGATGTTAGTGAAGAGGAAGCCATTAAAGTAACTTAGTGTGGTGAAATTTGTTTGTCGGCTGTGGGAATCGAACCAGGGTACTCAAATAACAGTTATGAAGATACTAATATTTTCTTAGGTATAAATAAATAACAGTAAATGTATCATCACGCCTTTTACCCATTACTGGGTGTGGCACTCTGCCGTAGCAAATATCGGTATGTGATATATTTATGCACATGGAGTGCGGTTACCAGCTGTCAAAACAAAATATAAAGAAAAATTTAAATAAAATCAGATTGAATCACATGGCAACTGTAGCTTAGGTGGTTAAATCATATAGCCGGAGGTCATAGATCCCAGGTTCAAATTCTGGCGGTATTCCAATTTTTCTCTTTTTTAATCAATATAAATACAATTTGGAAAAAAATTAATTAGTATCAATAGAAAAGTATGGTTCTTATATTCTAATATTTATTATAAATTATGGGGTGGCTAGCTCAGTAGTATGAAGTCGGCCTGTGGATCCTGAGAATCCTGGTTCGATTCCCACAGGCGACAAACAATTGTCATAATTTCAAAAACTACCCCTGTGGCTCCCACCACTAACATCTTTGGGGGCCGTGATTTGACGACTGGTAACCGCATTTCACGCGCAAATATATCACTTACCGAGATCTGCTTCGGCAGAGTTCCACACCCAGTAATGGGTAGAAGGCGTGATGATATATTTATTTATTTTATTTGTTATAAATTTAATTTCTAATTTCTAATTTCTTACACAAATGAATAAAATAAATAAATAAATATATCATCACGCCTTCTACCCATTACTGGGTGCGGCACTCTGCTAAAGCAGATCTCGGTAAGTGATATATTTTGCGCGTGAAGTGCGGTTACCAATCGTCAAATCACGGCCCCCAAACATGTTAGTGGTGGAGGAGCCACAGGGATAGCTTTTTCAAATTATGAAAATTTGTCGCCTGTGGGAATCGAACCAGGGACCTCAGGATCCACAGGCCGACTTCATACCACTGTGCTAGCCATCCCATTAACAAATGAGAGAACACGAACTTTTGAAATATTAATTACATCCCTTCATTCATAATTCCTTACAGACAAGTTAATCTCATATTTCGTTTACGCATCAAATCTTCAACTTTACACATCAATTTATTCGTATGTCGTTCTGATAATCTCTCATCCTCAATTTCACCTTTGGCGGACGTAATAATATTATAAAAATATTACTAAAAGTATAGTGTGACTTTAACACGAGTTTGTATCTGGTTAAACAGGCCATTGAGTAAACACATAAATATTTAACTCACTTCATGTGACTCGTGATTAAAACAGAAGATAAACAAAAGCGAGTAAAAATTAATTGACCGTGTCACGCAGGCCGGTAAATTCCGTGCGCGACAGTTAATCACTTCCCCGAAACATGGGATCCGGAGACCATGTGACCTCTCGCTCCATTACCTATATGAGCTGTTATCGCTCTCTCACTCACACACGCGCATACGTAACATTGTTGTGAAGGTCGTTGCTTTTATATTTATACTACAAATAATTACTGGTTCATTTCAAAACAAAACAATAAACTATCCAAGCGTAGATAACGCCAAGTTGGCCATGGAAGAAGTCAACGTGTTCGACTGTTTTCACCTCGGGGGAATTCGGCTCTTTTCGACGACATTCGAAAATAATTGAATAACGTGACATTATTGTTAGTTTCATAAATAAAAGAAATAAATATATCATCACGCCTTCTACCCATTAGTGGGTGTGGCACTCTGCTAATTTTATATATATATATATATATATATATATATATATAAAATCTACACATATAGAGCAATAATATTTTACTAGAAATTATATAAAATGGCGTGTTAATGTATTTATTTACAATAATTTCCTGTTTGATGATATTTTTATGTCTATAAACATCGAGTAAAGGAAAATATTTGATCAGTAATGTGTGTTTTGTTACGTGTGTTTGTTTTTTTATGAATTTGCACATCGATGCATCGCAGGCATCTGTTTCGATGACGTAGTTACAAACATTTAAAATTAGAACATCGTTTCCTGTTATATGGCTATTTTTAACAGTACGCAAAAAAAAAACATCCATTTTAATAATATTTTATTCATAATATTTGTATAGATATATACAAGTAGTTCAACAATATTTTTAACTTTAAAACAATTTAATTTAGTCTGTAACGAGAAACAGAATGCGAGGCGATAAAAATACCCGATAACAGAGAGGAAAAATTAGCATATGTGCCAACAATTTAACCGCCACCCACACACGGAGCAAGGTTCAACGTTGTGCCAAATTTATACCATTACATGCAACTGTAAACAAAGTTTTGTTGTTTTTAAACAAGGTTACCTTTCGCATTTTAATTTTGTAACCGATACATGCTATTATTGGTTTTTAATTTCATTGATACGGTGCAACCAACCAGAAATGAACATTGGAAAATATTTCAACTAAAATGTAATTTACTAAATATGTCAAATTTAATCAGTGAGTAACTTAGGTAGCGTTGGAAACAGCAGAATGTTGACAAATTTACTGCCATTTGAATTGAGAAAACATGTCTTCTATTGTTTTTTTTTTAAACATATATTGTAGGGAGATAATGAGTTTTTTTTTGCTCGCATCATTCAAAATAAGGTTTACGTTATCCTGGAATCTGAAGTAAAGTTTGATTTTGCGCACTAGTGCTTTTAAGTAATTGAAAACACACGCATTTTTATGGTTTTAAATTTGGACTATTAAAACGCTTGTACTTATATACACACATTTTAAAGAATTTATAAAAGAAGTAGACACATTAGCTTATAACGCCATCAATCAGACATATTTTAACAAACTTTTACGAGAAAAAATAAACAATTTGTTTTCAAATAACAAATGTCAATTCATGGTATACTAAACTGTCAATATAAATTCACGCTTCAAATTTAATAACTTTTCTCACTATCGGTTATATAATTTTTGCTCGTTACAAAAAGCATTGTACAAAACTCGTGCAAAAAGCATTGTACAAAATTTGCGCAAAGCTCGTGTTTTAAAATTGCGCTCATGTGCAAAGTATGTCTTGTATAACGTGTGTGCTTTAATTTGCGTGAATGGTGCAAATGGCGTCTTCGTGCACGAGTTTTGTACAATACTTTTTGTAACGAGCAAGAAATATATAATCGACAATGAGGCAATTTATTAAATTTGAAGCGTGAATTTATATTGACAGTTAAGTATGCCATGAATTGACATTTGTTATTTGAAAACAAATTGCTTATTTTTTCTCGTAAAAGTTTGTTAAAATATGTAAGATTGATGGTGTTATAAGCTAATATCTCTACTTCTTTTACAAATTCCTTC
Organism: Pterostichus madidus; assembly: GCA_911728475.2. Classification (NCBI taxonomy): domain Eukaryota; kingdom Metazoa; phylum Arthropoda; class Insecta; order Coleoptera; family Carabidae; genus Pterostichus; species Pterostichus madidus. Next base: position 2,887,388 of record OU452308.1, on the reverse strand, counting down.
AAATGTTTGTATATAAGTACAATTAGCTTTTTAATAATCAAAATTTAGAATCATAAAAAACGGGTGTTTTTTCAATTACTTTACGCACTAGTGCGCAAAATCAAACTTTTCGTCGGTTTCCAAGGTAATGTAAACCTTATTTTGTATGCTGCGAGTACAAAAAAACCTTCTTTAGAATAATGCTCAGTGGTATGAAGTCGGCCTGTGGATCCTGAGAACCCTGGTTCGATTCCCACAGGCGACAAACAATTTTCATAATTTCAAAAACTACCCCTGTGGCTCCTCCACCACTAACATCTTTGGGGGCCGTGATTTGACGACTGGTAACCGCATTTCACGCGCAAAATATATCACTTACCGAGATCTGCTACGGCAGAGTGCCACACCCAGTAATGGGTAGAAGGCGTGATGATATATTTTTTTTTTTTAAAGATCTTTAAAACTGTCTTATTTTTTTTGTGGTTTATTGTTTTCTCCTTTAGCACACTAATAACTATTAAATTATATGTTACAGATTTATATATTTTTTTTAAAACAAAAAGCAATCTCCATTCTATCAACAAAGCGCAAAAGATTAATTTCACAGCTTGCTAAATTTAAACATATTTTGTCGAGATATAATGAATAATAATTTGAAATGAATAAATTTCCAATTAAGAAATTACAAAAATTGTTTTAATTTTAATTAGTTTATATAGCAGTGATTTCAATGTAACAAAATATTATTCAAATGAAAAGTAAAAGTACAACAACTTTCTAACGCAACAACCATGGTTAAACAGCTAAAAAATGTACTGATTTAATAATGAAGAAACAGCATGTCAATTTCACTGTTCGTGCAATTACGAGACCAAGCCTGTTTCACACCTGGTTGCCTTCAAAATCCACCGATTTTTCTTCACGCTTCTGATGCGGCTTTCAAGGTTACTCAGTGTAATAACAGCTTTGCTTATTAAAAATGTGGGACATTTTTGTGATGAACTAGTATGAAGCCAGAGACCATGACGGTGTTTCAAATTCTAATTATTATTATTTTAATATCTAATTGGTTCCAAGCAATTTAAGTACGGTTATGGTACTTAAAATATTTTGATTTTTATGTTCGAATAGTTGTCAGATGCATTTATTTATGGGTGTATTAAAAGACAGTTTGGTGGCCTATATGTCTCGGGTTCGATGCTCTATCACTGACTGCACAAAATTTGTAAATAAAAATAAATAAATACATTATCACGCCTTGTATCCATTACTGGGTGTGGCACTATGCCAAAGAAGATCTTGGTAAGTGATATATTTTGCGCGTGAAGTGCGGTTACCAGTCGTCAAATCACGGCCCCCAAAGATGTTAGTGGTGGAGAAGCCACAAGGGTAGTTTTGAAAATGGTGAAAATTGTTTGTCGTCTGTGGAAATCGAACCAGGGATCCCAGGAACCACAGGCCGTCTTGATACCACTGAAAATTAGTACATAGGTTATATGTTAAAATGACATTTTTAATATCAAGCAGTCATAATAAACGAAAATTGTCATTTATGTAAAATAAAATAAAATAAATATATCATCACTCCTTCTACCCATTACTGGGTGTGGCAGTCTGCCAAAGAAGATCTCGGTAAGTGATATATTTTGCGCGTGAAGTGTGGTTACCAGTCGTCAAATCGCGGCCCCCAAACATGTTAGTGGTGGAGGAGCCACAGGGATAGCTTTTTCAAATTATGAAAATTTGTCGCCTGTGGGAATCGAACCTGGGACCTCAGGATCCACAGACCGACTTCATACCACTGAGCTAGCCATCCATAGGAAGTATTTTTTTATGGTCCTAAGGCCAGAAAGAAGTGTTTAAACCTGATTTTTAGGGCTAAAACATGAATTTCGGCCCGGTTGTGCATAAAATATATATTCACGCCTTTTACCCATTACTGGGTGTAGCATTCCACCGTAGCAAATGTTAGGGGACACACCAGGGTAATTTTAAATTAATAAAAATAAATATATCATCACACCTTTTACCCATTACTGGATGTGGCAGTCTGCCGAAGCAGATCTCGTTAAGTGATATATTTATGCACAAGTGTGATTACCAGCCGTCAAATCACGGCCCCTAAAGATGTTAGTGGTGGAAGAGCCACAGGGGTAATTTCAAAAAGTTCAAAAAGGTAATGGTAAAAAAACCTTGTTTGCTATTTAACCGACTTTGTATCTCTTATAATGTCACAGTGGTAGCAAGTCGGCTTGTGGATCCTAAGAACCCTGGTTCTATCCCCACAGCCGACAAATCATTTTCACCAATTTAAAATTACCCCTGTGGCTCCCCCACCACTAACATCTTTGGGGGGCTTGATTTGACTGCTGGTAATCGCACTTCACGCGCAAAAATATATCACTTACCGAGATCTGTTTCGGCAGAGTGCCACACTCAGTAATGGGTAGACGCCTTATGATATATTTATTTTATTTTTTTACATAAATGACTATTTTTGTTTATTATATTATATTTTTATTTATAAAATAAATAAATATATCATCACGCCTTCTACCCATTACTGGATGTGGCACTCTGCTAAAGCAGATCTCGGTAAGTGATATATTTTACGCGTGAAGTGCGGTTACCAGTCGTCAAATCACGGCCCCCAAACATGTTAGTGGTGGAGGAGCCACAGGGATAGCTTTTTCAAATTATGAAAATTTGTCGCCTGTGGGAATCGAACCAGGGACCTCAGGATCCAAAGGCCGACTTCATACCACTGTGCTAGCCATCCCATATTTATGATTAACATTAATTGAGAGTAAACCGGCGATTAAAAAACTGGCCTATAATTTGTTGTCATTTAATATTTGCTGAAGTATATAAACACACTTATCATACAAATTATTCAAGATAATTTAAAAATATTGTAATTGAAAAAAGGATGAATCTGATTTGTCTGCAAAGTTAGAAATCTTAAAGCTGTGCTAATTAATTAATAAATAAATGAATATCTCGTGGAAAGTTGACCTTCCTCTGCGTTGATGTGAACGTGATGACGAAACTAATATTTATTCTATTTATCTTCCGTTGCTGAGTAGTTAAAGAATGTAAACGATCGTGTAATTTCTTTATTTATTTTCTGACTGTATCTATCATATAATTACATGACTGAAAAGTAAAGAGTCATCAGTAATGTGTACATTTCTGTAGAATTATTTTGTTATTTTGTCTGCAGTGGGATCACATGACTGTCACAAAGGTTAGATGATAATGTTTTACAACATATTTAAATTGTAAATTTGCTAAGTTGAGATTGTGTTGACAAATGTTGTGCAATTACTTTCTAATAAACAAAAACAATTGTTTTATCTAATGTACACATTCTTAAAATAAAAAAAAAAACAATGTTGGGCATGTCGTTTGATCAATTAGTTGTGGTATAGAATAAACAATAAATACGACTATAATAAAAAGATATTTGATGTAGTTGTCTGCCGCAAATCGCTTTCATTTTGTTTTCGACAACAAAATGGCGTCCTATTTGTTAGATAACTGTCTGTTTTGTTTGATACCTACATAGAGAACAATCAAAGAACACTTGACCTGTTCGCACTTACCGAGCCGCAGTGTGCTAGTTCATATATATTTAGCTTTAGTAGGATTCGAACTCGGAATTTCTAAATTCAAATACCTGAAAGCTAACCACACTGCCGTACTGCTAGATATTACATGATATACTGATCTCTGATTAAAAAGATTTATTTTAATTTGCAAAATTAGGTAATTTGACAAATAAGATTGAACTAAACTTTGACCCTGTAACCCCGGTTTAGAGAAAAATACTTCAGATAAAGAATAAATAAAAATAAAATAAATATATCATCACGCCTTCTACCCATTACTGGGTGTGGCAAATTAGGTAATTTGACAAATAAGATTGAACTAAACTTTGACCCTGTAACCCCGGTTTAGAGAAAAATACTTCAGATAAAGAATAAATAAAAATAAAATAAATATATCATCACGCCTTCTACCCATTACTGGGTGTGGCACTCTGCCGAAGCAGATCTTGGTAAGTGATATATTTTGCGCGTGACGTGCGGTTACCAGTCGACAAATCACGGCCTCCAAAGATGTTAGTGGTGGAGGAGCCACAGGGGTAGTTTTTTTTGAAATTATGATAATTGTCGCCTGTAGAAATCGAACCAGGGTTCTCAGGATCCACAGCCCGATATAATAAGGATATTTAATTTATTATAACTGGTTCGATTCCCACAGGCGACAAATTTTCATAATTTGAAAAAGCTATCCCTGTGGCTCCTCCACCACTAACATGTTTGGGGGCCGTGATTTGACGAATGGTAACCGCACTTCACGCGCAAAATATATCACTTACCGAGATTTGCTTCAGCAGAGTGCCACACCCAGTAATGGGTAGAAGGCGTGATGATATATTTATATTTATTTATTTTATAACTTAAATATTTTGCTCAAAGGATTCAGAAAGCCTTCGATTTTGGGTAAAATGAAAAGGCACTACAAAGTAGCTGTAATCTGCTGAAATAATCAATAATATCGAATTGATCTCTAATCCGAATTAATTACATATCAACAACGATAAAACAGTTGAAGAAATAATAACAGAAGGTATTTAACCACGCATTTAATAACCATACACAAACAAAACCTGTTCATATAAGAAAAATAACAAAATAAAAATAATTCGCCTTCACAATAAGAACAATAGAAGTCATAAATTACCGAGAAAACAATGAATAAGCGTCGTTATGTAACGAGTAAATAATGAAAGTTTAGTTGTTTTGCGATATGAGGGAAATAAAACACTGTCGAGTCAACAAATGAACAAATGCAAGCTGTATACCAGGCATGGCATTCTGGGATAAACAATGCATGCTATGGAATAGGGGACTGCGATTGCGAGTGCGCGTGTGACAGGCTGTAAAATATCAAGTTTACGATTTTTGTTTTACGAGTGTGTAGGTCAAGAACCCATTGATTCAGAGGGTTGCTTTCAAGGGACTCACTTGAGTTTCAAGGCCAACTACAAACTCGAGAGCTAGTCGACACAAAATAGCAAGTTTACATTGTCTGTGAAAAAGAATACTAAACTTCGATTCCACAAAATGTTGTTTTTGGCGGGTTTTAAATAAAAATAAATATATCATCACGCCTTTTACCCATTAATGGGTGTGGCACTCTTCCGAAGCAGATTTCGGTAATTGATATATTTATTTATGCGCGTGTAGTGCGGTTACCAGCCGTAAGATCACGGCTCCCAAAGATGTTAGTGGTGGAGAAACCAAAGTGGCAATTTTATAAATATAAACAAATAATTATTTCATCACGCCTTTTATTCATTATTGGATGTAACACTCTGCCGAAGCAGATCTCGGTAAGTGATATATTTATACGCGTGAAGTGCGGGTACCAGCCGTCAAATCACGGCTCCCAAAGATGTTAGTGGTGGAGGAGCCACAGGGATAATTTTAAATTGTTGAAAATGTTTTATCGGCTGTGGGGATCGAACCTGTTTTTTTAGGATTAGTAGACCAATTTGATACCACTAAGCTATTACCCCATAGGGGTAATTTTAATGTGGTGATAATGTTTGTCGGCTGTAGGAATCGAACCAGGGTTCTCAGGATCCACAGACCGACTAGGTACCACTGAGCAACCTATCCCATAAAAATAAATAAATATATCATCACGCCTCCTACCCATTACTGGGTGTGGCACTCTGCCGAAGCAGATCTTGGTAAGTGATATATTTATGCGCGTGAAGTGCGGTTACCAGCCGTCAAATCACGGCCGCCTAAGATGTTGCTGGTGGGGGAGCCACAGGGGTAATTTTAAATTGGTGAAAATGTTTTGACGGCTTTGGGGATCAAACCAGGTTTCTTAGAATCCGTGGACCGACTTGACACCACTGAGCCATAGGGGTAATTTTAATGTGGGGAAAATGTTTGTTAGCTGTAAGAATCGAACCAGGGTTCTCAGGATCCACAGGCCAGCCTCGATACTACTGAGCCACCTACTTCATATGCTCATTAAATATAAATAAATAAATAAATATATCATCACGCCTTCTACCCATTATTGGGTGTGGCACTCTGCCGAAGCAGATCTTGATAAGTGATATATTTTTTCGAGTGAATTGTGATTAACAGCCGTCAAATCACGGCCGCCTAAGATGTTGCTGGTGGGGAAGTCACAGAGGTAGTTTTTTAAATTGGTGAAAATTGTTTGTCGCCTGTGGAAATCGAACCAGAGTTCTCAGGATCCACAGGCCGACTCGGTACCACTGAGCAACCTATCCAATATGCTCATTAAATAATATACTATAATTAACATTGCAATTTCTAATGAAATTAAACTCAAATCTATTATTTATTACCACCCATCAATAAATTTCCAATTCCGTTAGATGACACATCACACATATTTCCCGTACAAAACAATCTCGCATCTACATGTAATACCACGCGACACAGAACACAGCAGGCCGCGCCAGACACAATGGCATGTCTCATATACCCCCTCTCCCCCCTAGAACCACATCGTTCTATCTCTCTCTCACTGTGTAGAGCAGTTGTGCCCGAATACAATGGCGGTAATCCTAAGTAAATCCAATTTCGCGTGGGCAGTCCAAACACAATACGTTGTGTGCTCTGCGTGTGTGTGTGTGAGTGAGAGGGTCGGAATGAGAGGAGACGAGAGAGATGGAATGTAGGTAGGGCTGGAGATAAACGTAAACAGGCTGCCAGCAGGTGGAATGGTTGAAAAGGGCACCAGACTTGTCGTTTCGTGTATAGTGGTTCTACCCCAAGCCCGGAGGCGTGTTTTCGAACTCTACTGCGGTGTAGAAACTGCTATATCTCGAAGGGTATATTAGCGGAAATAGATAATGGATTTGCTGTCTGTAGCGGATTTAGAAAGCAAGGGATCAAACACTCCCTGATTTTATTTATAAGGCTTTGATTTTCGGGTTGTGATTTTGTCGTTAGCACAGGATTATCTTTAATTTAAGCAGGTAGAAATATACAAGATAATAGTATCAATAAATTTTTTTTTTAAATCTCTGTTGGCTCTTATTATTGTAGAATTTATTCTTTTTTTTTAGAAACGCCATTTTTAATAATTCTATGAACTGTCGTTTGTAGCACTTTGGTTAAGAGTTTTTTATTACATGTACAGTATAATCCTGACAAAATAAAATTCTACTAAATACACCTCTGACTATCAGGTAGTTGCATCCGTACCGAGATTGATAAAACCGCTCATCACGAAGTCAAATACTAGAGTCAAATATTATAAGTGTGAAAAACTAGTACAATATAAAACAAGTTTGTAATAGAAGTTATTACTTCACGAATATTAAGTCCTAAGAGTGTATTAATAGCCATTATACACGAGTTGCATACGCTAATTTTTCTACGACCAAATTCAGTGTCTATTATTATTATTTTACAGAGCAAGTCATGGAAACAGAAAATGCTGTGCTCTTATTGGATAATTTAATCATAAAATAATAAAAATCTGGGTCTTTAAGAGTGTCATTACGGTACAGATAATAGTATATTACATAATAAGGAAAACGATATTTTACTTGACGAAGCGGTTGTTTGAAGTGCGAAGCCGTAGGCCAAGTATTTTAATCCGCTGAGTCAATTAAAAACTCTTTCCTGACACATTATCGGCTGTATCATGTAACATATCTTTGGCATCACCGGTTTTGTCTTGACGTTTGTCAAATTTGTATTTATATGAATAAAAATTTGACAAACGTCAAAACGAAACCGATGTTGCCAAAGCTAAAAAAAAGTTATCTATGTCGCTTATTATTAACGATGTGTTACATGATACAGCCGTATGTATACTATTTTTTCTGAAACCGTTTAATTTAATTAATAATTAATCATAAATAATTCAAAATGTTTAAATTTTTTTATATGAATTGTATTGACAGCAGACTATGTATACAAGGTTACAAAAAATCAGGTAAAATACAAAACAGTCAGGTAAAATCTACCAGACTGTTTTGTACTTTCCCAGACTGTTATTTTTATTGTAGCCTTGGATACGTACTTTACTTGACTGTTTTAGTAAAAACCTACTTTTTATACTAAAACTAGTCAGGAAAGGAGGCACTTTCTTGCTGGTTTCAAAAAATACATATTTACTAGCTAAATTAAATCATGAGAATATAAAAAAATATATGTTTAACACACGTTTCTTTGTTGCAGGTACATGTCATTTCTCTTTTTGCATCAACCCAGATTTGCTACAATACCCCTCTGTACAAAACGGTAAGCTTAAACAATTTTCAATAATTTACCGACCCTAAATATTTTCTAAATATTTAACCGCATTCAAAACTTATACAATGCATATAAACAACAGAAAATTATTATTTTCCCGTTTAATTCACGACAATTATTATTTGTGTATTTCAGTACCAACCATTCATAATTGCTTTATATTTTAATATCCCTAATTCTTCAGGTAACAGGTATATATTTCAAACATTCTTTGTTATTTTATTAACTTAAATAATCCGTGAAAAACCGTTCTTACCGCGCGCTATTCTTCTTGACGGAACAATAACTTCGACCCACCAGTTCTCGAGAAGTTCTCTTGAAGCAGGTAGCCTTTCTCAAACTTTTTTTGTAGTTTACAAAGTCATTATTCAAATCTACAATTCGTCTGGTCGGTTTGAACGGTCCACTACCTGCTTAGGGTATCTTTAGGTCAAAAGCTATGTAAAAACTGTCTGAAACAAATGCCCAGACTTTGCTACAATTTTTTTTTGTAATTTATTGGTTTGGGATGGCTTGGATTTTCTTTTATTCTTTTGTTGGAGCTGTAAGTTTTGGTAGTTTATTTTTGGACGCATTTTTGTTGAGGATGACACTTCCTTTATATGGTACTTTGAGCTGATGTCACGCGGATGATGTTTACTTCAGTCTTGTTTGGAAAATTGTGTATTATTCGATTTGATGTATGATAAAAACAAGATTATCAGACTATCATTATTTTTACTAATGTTAACGATTATTAAATATAACCTAGGTTACGGTAATCTACACTTAAAATTATATATTTTTATGATCTTATGGAGTAGGTGGTACAGTAGTTATCGTGTCAGCCTGTGGATTCTAAGAACAAAAATTGTCTTTTGTTTATGTATCCATAGGAATTATTTGGGCCAAAAGGAAGTGTTTCTAGTCCGCTTTTTAGAATATATATTTTATTTAATCGCCGGAGTCGTGATCGCAAAAATGTCTCTTAATGAAAATGCCAATTTTTTTTGTTGAATCAGTTTAAAAATTGCAAAATTTAAAAATTTGGTTCTAGATAAATCAGATTACGTGAAATTGAATGCTATTGAGCGCATCTTCATATCTTTTTTAGTTATGGAGTTACAACGATTTTTGACTTTTTTAAAATCTCAACTTTGAAGGCCCATATCTCGAAAACTAAAAGAGATATTGAAATACGATTTGAACGAGTGTATTTCCCGTGCTTTAATTAACTTATACCGAAATTTTGAAAATGTTGAAAATTTTACAATTTTTTCAAAATTTTCAGTTGCCCATATTTCAAAAACTTGAAGAGATAATGAAAAGCTGTGAAAACCAATGAATTCCTCTCGTAAAAATACATTGGTATGTAAAATTTCAGGCAAAAATTCGCGGAGATAAAGTTTTTATTACAAAAAAACGAAAAATCACTGTTTTTTAATTATTTTTGAAGGAGTACCACTTAAGATTTTTACGAATTTTCACCCTACTTTAGTTTTTTTGCTGTAAAAATGTTATCCGTGGAGCAAAAATTCTGCAATTTTATATAGCTATGTATTTTTGCGCAAGGAATCCACTGGTTTTTACAGATTTTCATTAGCTCTTCAAGTTTTTGAAATATGGGTAAAGAAAGATTAAACAAACAAAAGTAAAATTTACAAAATTTTCATAATTTCAGTATAAGTTAATTGGAGCTCGAGAAATACACTCGTTCAAACCGCATTTCAATATCTCTTTTAGTTTTCGAGATATGGGCCGTCAAAGTTGAAATTTTTAAAAAGTCAATAATCGTTGTACCTCAATTACTAAAAAAGATATGAAAATTCGCTCAACGGCATTCGATTTCTTGTAGTTTGATTTATATAGAACCATATATTAAAATTTTTCGATTTTCAACAGGTTCAACAAAAAAAATCGCATTTTCATTAATTTGTGATTTTTTCTTTGAAGGGGGGTCATGGCTCCGAAAAGTTTCAAAACCACTGCCTTAGAAGATATTAAATCCTAAATCGCGTTGATAAGTGCTTGTAGAAAGCAAATTTGAATACAGCTTTAACTGTTTAAGATTACAGCAGGCTTTAAAACCAGTATATCCAACATAGGAATGTATAAAGAAATAAAAAATGGCGACAAAATAATGTAAGTTGAAGAAACTGGCTCCCGCCACAAATATTTAATAAAACAAACTCGTTTCTACGAAAGATATAAATTACTTGAGCAGTTATTCAAACGCACAACAAACTGTTTTGGCTTCGCTCCAAATGCCCACAAAAATAAATAAAACATTTTAGGGAATTTTTAGATTTGTCACTGGCCAACTTTGCTACATACATTTCCTATAAATTACCGCAAAACAAAAAGTTGTAGTAAAACAGAACAAATAACACACTTTTGCAACTTAAAATTTGCGCGGCGGAATATAAAACTGCCAAATCGTTAAAGAAGAAATACCAAAGTTATTATCGTATTTTCAAACTTTATTACCTTACAAAAAACAACATACGTTTGACGACTTTTGCAAATTGTTGTGTCAATGTCAAATAATACAACCAATACAATAATAATGGAGTAAGTAGCTCAGTGGTATGAAGTCGGCCTGTGGATTCTGAGAACCCGAGTTCGATTCCCACAGGCGACAAACAATTTTCACCATTTCTAAAACTACCCCTGTGGCAGAGCTGGGCAAGCTACTTAAAAAAAGTAGCTAAGCTACAGCTATTCTTTAAAAAAGTAGCTAAGCTACAGCTATAAGCTATATTTTGTAAAATATAGCTAAGCTACAGCTAAAAGCTTTCGTTAAAGTAGTTGTTAAATTTTAAAGCTACTTTTTTATATTATTGTGAAATAATTAAATTTGCCATTGTCATATGATCAGTCTTTTGTTATAATGACTGTTAATTTACTATTATGTACATAAATATAAAAAATAGCAAATACCATCTGGCACCTACTGTGTATTTTTGCGTATTAGAGCCAGTTAGAACCGGCAACAAATAATTATTTTGTGTGGGTTTAGCTTGTACGCATGCGTACTTTGTTGACCTTCTGCTTAAAAAGTAGCTTTAAGCTACAAAAAGTAGCTTTAAAAGTAGCTTCAGTTGTTATTTTTAAGCTAATAGAAAAAAAAGTAGCTAGCTACAAGCTATAGCTATATTTTTTCACAGTTAGCTAAGGTAAATATAGCTAAGCTAGTAGCTAAGCTACAAAAGTAGCTAGCTCCTGCCCAGCTCTGCCCTGTGGTTCCCTCACCACTAACATCTTTGAGGGCCGTGATTCGACGGCTTGTAACCGCATACCAGCATAAATATATCACTTACCGAGATCTGCTTCGGCAGAGTCCCACACCCTGTAATGGATAAAAGGCGTGATGGTATATTTATTTATTATTTATACAATAATATTAGTCGCATCTTCGTTAAAAACTTAAATAATAGTCAAAACGCATATATCTTACATTTACTAAATTCTACAATTACTTTTCAACATTTTTAACTAAATTTGACCTTAAATGTACCTTAGACACTTTCAGCCCAATTTTCAAAAGAGTTTTAGTTAGAATCTAGTTAATCCTGAATTTTGAATTTATCAAATTAAGCGATGGGGTATGTGGTATCGAATTGGACTGTGGATTCTGAGTACCCTGGTTTTTTGATAATCTGGTTGAATCATCACGTTTTTTACCCATTACTGAATGTGGCACTCTGCCACATTAAATCTCAGTAAATGATATATTTATGGAGTAATGGCTCAGTGGTATCGGGTTGACCTGTGGATCCTGAGAACCCTGGTTCGATTTCCACAGTCGACAAGCATTTTAACCCTATTAAAAATTACCCCTGTGGTTCTCTCATCACTAACATCTTTGGAGGGCGTGATTTGACGTCTGGTAACTGCATTTCACGTGTATAAATATACCAAGATCTGCTTCGGCAGAGTGCCACAGCCAGTAATGGGTAAAAGGCGTGATGTTATATTTATATATTTATGCGCGTGAAGTGCGGTTATCAGCCGTCAAATCATAGCCCTAAAGATGTTAGTGGTGGAGGAGACACAGGAGTAACTTGAAGTGATGAAAATTGTTTGTTAATTTTATTCAAAGCATTTAAAAACTTTTGACATTGAAAAATAAACATTTTTGATCCAAACTTATTTCGAATCGAATGTTTGTTGAGATTTAATTTGTTTATTATCCAGCAGTTTTTTTGTATAATTATATTTGTTTGACATAGATTATTCTTAAATATTCCTTATCGCAAAAATACGAATCAAAATATTTGTTATAAATTTAGATTTTGTAGTAGCACATTCGAAGGACAGTTAGAGGTCATTCCAAAAACTGATTTTCTCTATCTTTTAAAGGTTTCAATAACGTGTCTAATCTTAATTACATTATTAAATGATTTTTAATCTAGCTCAAACATTTATTTATCAGTGTAAGCTTTATTTATAAATTGATATTAAACATAATTGTTGATGATGTCATTAGTAATTTATAATTATCAAATTACAGTAATTTTTTGTAAGTTTTGCACATTATTATTATTATACAATCTGCTGATAATTATATTAGTGGCGTGATAGTAGATAATAAATTAATTTTTCAATGAAACCATTCGTGAAAAAAACTAAAAGTAAATGTGTAAATATTTGTATATTAATTTATAAATATTTAATAACATTTTTTATAAACAATTGCATAAAAAACGTTAGTTTATTGCTCCGTATTTTTAGAGGCACATCAAGGGCAAATGAAGGTCAACAAATATTAAAATAGTTAACGGGTTTATAATAAAATGAAACAACTTTGTAATAAGCATTTTCGCACGACTAACAAATTAAAAAAAAGGTAATCACTAACCCGTTACAACGTGGCTCGTTTGCTCATGAAAGTTGCACAAGATGGAAGCACATTCTCTGCGCATGCGTCAAACAGGCATTCACATGCAAATGTACGCATAATTTATGACCGTTCCCCGGTCCCCCCACCAGTTACTCAGTCACAGTCATTGCTTTCGTTCGCTCAGTCATTTCTCAGGCGAAAAATTCATTCCGATGACCTAATGACTTTGCGAGAAAACATTCTCGGAAATATGATAACAAGCAGACAATAAAATGTTAAAGTTTGGTTCGTGTTATCGTTCGTAGTTCGTACAACTTGTTTACTTTGAGGTTATCTTTGTTTTAGAATGTTGAATGTTTGGTGATAATCTGGGTAAATACCCCCACTACGTCAGTTACTTAATCTCACAGAACAAAGACTTGTTTATCGAATGTGTTACATATTTTTTTACAAGTATTTAACGTTTTTTTAATTTTTTTATTTTAGGTTCATAAGGAAATCTCATTCTGAAACCTAGTTGTGTATCGTAATATTTAGTTTTTGATGGTTGGTAGTATCTGATGGCTTTAACTGTGGAGCTGAATAATATCTAAATTTTAATATAACCTCAAAATTTCTTTGAAAGTAGATTATTTATCTTTATTTAGCTCAGAAGGAGGGCAATTGATTTCATTTTCCATTATCTATCTATCTATATATATAAAAATTAATGTTTGTTTGTTTGTCCCGTATGCGTTCCTATATCATTCATCCGATTGCGATGAAACTTTGCTAAGTTGTTGTACGCACGCCCGCGAAGGTTTTTGACTTGGCACAAGTCCAATCCGCCATCTTGAAACAAAATGGTCGCTAGCTATCTTGAAAAGTACTGCATTGATTCGATTCAAATTTGGTATAGGTATAGACGAGAACCAATCTTAACATATAGGCATAATAAAACTTCAGTCCGCCATCTTGAAACAAAATGGCCGCTAGTTATCTTGAAAAGTACTGCACTGATTCGATTCAAATTTGGTATAGACATAGACGGGAACCAATCTTAACATATAGGTGTAATAAAACTTCAGTCCGCCATCTTAAAACAAAATGGCCGCTAGCTATCTTGAAAAGAACTACACTGATTCGATTCAAATTTGGTATAGACATAGACGGGAACCAATCTTAACATATAGGTATAATAAAGCTTAAGTCCGCCATCTTAAAACAAAATGGCCGCTAGCTATCCTGAAAAGTACTGCACTGATTCGATTCAAATTTGGTATGGATATAGACGAGAACCAATCTTAACATATAGGCATAATAAAGCTTAAGTCCCGGTCTTGAAACAAAATGTCCGCTTGCTATCCTGAAAAGTACTACATTGATTCGATTCAAATTTGGTATAGGTGCAGACAAGAACCAATCTTAACATATAGATATAATAAAGCTTCAATCCTATGCCATTTGAATTCAGACGTTTGCAGTTTCCGGTACGACTCGCATTTGCAATGACCATCAACAAAGCACAGGGACAATCGCTACAAGTTGGTGGACTAAATATGGAAAATCCATGCTTCGCACATGGACAGCTGTACACAAACACTTTCTTTGAGTTGCAATGCAACGCATGCCGGGTACTCACATTAAATTGTAGACCACGCTAACGAAGTCGCGGGTAATAGCTAGTCTATATATATAAAAATGAATGTTTGTTTGTTTGTTTGTCCCGTATGCGTTCCTATATCATTCATCCGATTGCGATGCATCTTTTGTAAGTTGTTGTGTGCTCGCCCGCAAAGGTTTCTGACTTAGCACAAGTCCAGTCCGCCATCTTGAAACAAAATGGCCGCTAGTTATTCTGAAAAGTACTGCACTGAATCGATTCAAATAAAAAAATGACAATAATTATAATAATTACCATTTGTGCTATAATTGCGATGCGATATTTTTATTTATCTCGCTGTTATTAAGAACTTTATTCGGAGATAGAAAAACCGGTTTTAAACCAATTCATATTTATCAAAACAAATTGCAAAACAACAAATCCACATAGTAAACAACAAATGCTAACCTATCTCCATGTGAACGATATTACGCACTAGTGCGGTAAACTGGATATATAGTTTTTTTGTTAATAAACATACGAATCAAAATTTTTGACAACTTTGCTTTTTTTTTTTGGTAATTTCGTTAATGATTTTATTTATGGAACGTTAAAATATTAGTTTTTATTGTATTTTTGAATAAAATTCACGATGTGGATAAAACATTGTACGATATTCGTATCGTAAATAAATATTTTCAGATTTTATCGCACTTGTCCTTTGGAAAACTCGCCGGCGGCACGTTCTAAATTTGGACGCGTGTGAAAAACAATTCTTGTCATTATAAAAGTCATTCTTTAATAAACTATTCTTTTTTTTTTCTTATTATCTGATAAACACTTGTAACAACGGTGGTGTTGCATATTTTCGTGGCATTGAAATTAATATTGAGTAGTAAAAATACGAGAAACTAAAATTGGATTCATCCCAATTGAAAAAGACAAAACATTCATTTGGAAGCAACCCAAAAAACCTGATTTTTTATCCTCTTCCGATGAAATAGGATTTTTTGTGCGAAAAAACGCGTACCCGTAGTAATAATTATTCGCCAAGGTAAGCGTTCACCGCGTTAGAGACAAGCTCGTCCGCGTAGCGTTTATTCCAGAGCCCCACGATATCACTTGTTGCTGCCGCTAGCGCCCGCTCGCTCGTTCGCCTGGCTTCAGTCTTTTGTGTGAGTTGTCAGAGTGTGGATCTACGCTCCAAGTATACGTTCAAGGACACCTAAAAAAACTGGATTTCAGTGAAATTGTGACTATTGTGTGTGCAACTAGGATTATTTAGTTAGTACAAGGATTTAGAATCATCTGGTGATTAGTTTTTGACAGTTTTAAACGATAAATCAGTAGGTAAGTGCATCGAAAGTTCTGGATTACGCGTTGATTGTTGGTTCTTTGTTGTGATCTCTCATCGATTGTATTTTGTCTTTGTTGTAATTGATGGAAATGTGATATTTGAAGTGTGATTATTGCTGTGAAAGTGCTCTACGAATGCAGAACATCGGCAAACGGCATTAGCGATTGTGCGATTTCTCTCGGAGTGAGTGTGTACTTGTGTGTGACCATCTGCCCCAGGAATACAACACCCAGGGCGGTGGGTGGCTCGTAAGACTTGCATTTCCCCTATTTGGACCCTCTGAACTATTATTAGGAACTGGATTGTATTGGATTCTCTTTGTGTTAGTTTTACAAGATAAATTCTTCAACCGCGTTTTGATATCCGGACACGTCGTACCGTATATTAGAATTTACCACGTAGATCTGAGACCCAATATAATCGCGAATTTGTAGAAAATAAAAGCTGTTTTGATAGTTAGCTAGTGAAATTTATAAGTGATATTTTTTTCTTGTAATTAAATTTCCTTGATAACCAATAAAATACGTGAAATTTCATAAATGGCGGTTGAATATAATTTATTATAAATAAATATATCATCACGCCTTCTACCCATTACTGCGTGTGGCACTCTGCCGAAGCAGATCACGGTAAGTGATATATTTTGCGCGTAAAGTGCGGTTACTAGTCGTCGAATCACGGTCCCCAAAGATGTTAGTAGTGGAGGAGCCACAGGGGTAGATTTTGAAATTATGAAAATTGTTTGTCGCCTGTGGGAATCGAACCAGGGTTCTCAGGATTCACAGGCCGACCTCATACCACTGAGCTAGCCACTCCATAATTGATTGAAATGTCAAATTCTCGATGGGGAACTGCTACAGAAATTTTAATTAAAATTTAAAAGAACGTTTCAAAAAATTCCAAAAAAATAGCAGTCCAATTCTTAAATAAATAAGTCTTAGCTAATCCTGAATTTTCGATTAGTCAAATTAAACTAAACCATATTTTCAATGTGACATTCTGCCGAAGCAGATCTCTGTAAGTGATATATTTATGCGCTAAAGTCCGGTTACCAGCCTTCAAATCATGGCTCCCAAAGATGTGAGTGGAGAGGGAGCCACAAGGGTAATTTTAATATTGTGAAAATGTTTTGTCGGCTGTGGTGATCGAACTAGGGTTCTTAGGATCCACAGGCCGACTTGATACCACTGAAAATTGCGCTGTAAAAGACTGATGCTGGGTTGCAAGAGAAAAATAAAGAGCTCTTTAGTTAAAGAATTGTTTATCTAGTAACAGTATCCATAGCGATTTTTATTGAACCGTTAGTTGCTAATGAACCGATAAAACTTTCATGCAACTCAGCATATGCTTGTTAAACTCACATGCAAAATATAACTCGTAATATGAGAATTGTTAGATTATATTTTAATAGAAATTACAGCTCGTGCTGCGCGCTCATTATATTTTCATTTCCATAACAATTTATAGAAAAATATTGTGGGCAATTATGTCACCATATTATGTTATCCAGTCGCTCTGTGGATATGAGAACCTCGATTAAATTCTCACATCCAACCAATAATTTTCACCACATTAAAATTACCTTCTTTGCCACCCTCTTCATCAACATCTTTTGGGGCCGAAACTTGACGGCTGGTAACCACACTTCACGCACATAAATATATATGTTTCGACAAAGTGCCATATCCAGTAATATGTAGGAGACGTGATATATTTATTTATTATATGTTATGGGATGGCTAGCTCAGTGGTATGAAGTCGGCCTGTGGATTCTGAGGTCCCAGGTTCGATTCCCACAGGCGACAAATTTTCATAATTTGAAAAAGCTATCCCTGTGGCTCCTCCACCACTAACATGTTCGGGGGCCGTGATTTGACGACTGGTAACCGCACTTCACGCGCAAAATATATCACTTACCGAGATCTGCTTCAGCAGAGTGCCACACCCAGTAATGGGTAGAAGGCGTGATGATATATTTATTTATTTAATTTATATGTTATGATTATATTTGAAGAAGTTTGAAACGCAACTTTTATGATCAGTTATAGCATCATGGTAGCGCTCGCTTTTCACGAGAGAATGTTCGCACGTTTCTGCTCGCAATTGTTGCACTATGGTTACGATGTTATCTTACAAGACTGAGATATAATTATTAGTGTTAGTAAATTGAAAACGTGGTTCGTTAAAATGATCGGAGGACAACAAAGAAAAGAGAAATTGTTACAAATTTTTATTTTTGTGTTAAGCAGTAAAAGTGTACTAATTCGTTTATTTAAGTAATTTAAAAGCGCATAATTAGTTGTTCTAATTAATAAACTGTTTGATGCAATAGAATAAAGATAAGAATCCGTATAACATGTCTGGAAATTCCTGTCGTAAAATTAAACAAATAATACGTGAATATATTTATTTAGAAAGTCGTTTAAATATAAACAGCATTCAGGAACAAAATTAGTCATGAAATACGACATTTTGAAATTAAATATTGCCATTTACAACTGTGTTAGATACTAAATGCCATTTTTAGCTTTTAACAGATCAATTATCAATTATTTGAGTTAATCCTGAATTTTGGATTGATCTAAAATAAATAAATATATCATCACGCCTTTTACCCATTACTGGGTGTGGCACTCTGCCGAAGCAGATCTCGGTAAGTGATATATTTATGCGCGTGAAGTGCGGTTATCAGCCGTCAAATCACGGCCCCCAAAGATATTAGTGTGGGGGAGCCACAGGGGTAATTTTAAATTTTTAATCCTTATAGAAGCATGATTTAACAGGCTAGTAACCGCACTTTACGATCATAAATATCACTAAGATCTGCTATAACATAGATCCACGTCCAGTAATGGGTAAAAGGCCGACTAACAATTTTAACCACATTAAAATTACATCTAAGTCTCTCCTTCGACTAACATCGTTATGGAGACGGCTGGTAAGAACATTTTACGCCCATAAATTAAATCTTGTCACACCCAGTAACGGGTAAAAGACCGACAAACAATTTTCACCACATTAAAATTACCCCTGTGGCTCCTCCTTCACTAACATCTTTGCAGCTAATATCGCGCTTTACGCGAATAAATATATCACTTACCGAGATCTGCTGGGACACAGTGCCTGCCCCAGCAATGGGTAAAAGGTGTATATTTTAAACGAGTTATTTTTCTTCTTTCTCTGTCAATATTTGTTTCCATTCTTTGTCTATACAATTTCTCCTTATAGTTAACAACAAAACAGTAATATTCATTTCAATAAAAATGAAACTAATTCATGACAACCGTTACCCACTCACCAACTATCTCCATCTCTCTCTCTTACCGTGTGTATCTCTATCTCAACGTGAACACAAGTAATACTCGTATAAGTGACGCAGATGAGGTCAATGACACTAGCGTCTACGTTAACGTTCTAGCGTTCTACGGCTACGTTTAGCAGTTGTGATGGTTTGGTTTTTATACTTTGATGTTGAGCTTGGCGTAGTTCGTAGTTGGCTGGTTGATACTTTGATTCACTTGTTTTGTTACGGTTGAACGTTACGGTGAGTGAATTGGTTGAAAGATGAAGCGATGACACATTGGAATTTTGTATTAGGAATTGTTTATGAATAAACGAGATTGGATTTTTTTAAGGTGGATTTTTAATGGAAGTATCTACTTGAATGGCCGCACAAATACTAAGTATTTTATTACATTTAAGTTTGATAAATAAGTACTTTTGTTTTGACTATAAATAAATTTTAAATTGGTAAACAAATAAATAACAATAACAATAGAATACAATGGAAAACAAAACAAGATAAATGTGTAGCAGTTGTCAAAATGTGTTAGTGGAGGGGGAAATCAGAAAATATTTACATATTTTGTAATAAATATTATATACAAAGGATCTAAACTGCTTAATTTAATCTTAAGGGAAGTAATTACCTGGGGAAGTATATGCGCTTAAGCCCTGTGGTATATATTAGGGATATCGATTTTCAAATGAATTGTCGAACTAATATTCGGTCAACCGAATATTCGTATCGGAATAATTTGGGTATTCGTTTCCGTATCCGAATAGTTCGGATATTCGTTAGTTTCCATATTCGTTATTCGGATAATCAAAAATTATACGGATTTGTAATGTGAATTTTCCAGATATAGCCTCAAGAAAGTTGAAAACATGATGGGGTATTTTTTTTTTTGGAAAGTTGAACTTTTCCGGAGGTTATATCTTAAAAACTAAACAAGATATGAAAATGCGCTCAACGGCATTGAATTCCTCGTATCCGAATTGACTTATAAGCAAATTTTTTGCGATTTTTATTTTTTGAAAATTTCTGAAGGGGTACCCCTTGGATTTTTGTCGATTTTAGGCTATTTTCAGACTGTTTGCTCTAAAATACTTCCTCGAACGAATATTGTAACGAAAATTTACATACATATGTATTTTGATCCGCTGAATCCAATGGTCAAATATCCAAGTGCATATGTCTTCTAGTTTTTGAGATATTGTTCAAAAACTGCTCAATGAGAAAATTTTGGAGAAAACTTTTTGAAAAATAAAAAATGCTGAAAATTTGTTTACAAGTCAATTGAAACACGAGAAATTCAGTGCCGTTAAGCGCATCTTCATATCACGTGTAGTTTTTGAGATATAGCCCCGAGAAAGTTGAAAATATGATGAGGATTTTTTTTTTAAATTGATCTGTTCCGGTGGTAAGATCTGCTACGGAAAAGAGTACCACATATATTTATAATGGAATTCGCACCATCCAGACGTAATTTGAACACGCGACCTCTTGTTAATTAAAAAATATTAGTTTTACTTTGGTTTTATCCACTGAGTTACGATTGCCCGTGCGATTATGTTTGACGTTTGCATCATGTTACTGACGAATTGATAAATAATTTGTTGATTTAATCGGAAACAACAATTTTATCTTATCTTTATAGCTGGTGTAAATCAAAGTTGATTTTATTGGCGAAACTACAAATTCACGTGACTTGCTTATAAATTTAATTGCTGATGTGTGTTTTTTAAAACGAGCACATTTTTATTCATGTTTATTTTCGGCTAAATTTATCACTAAAAGATTCCTACAAATTTCATAAATTGTTTAGCTAATTAAGTATGGTGTGGCTAGCTTAGTGGTATGAAGTCGGCCTGTGGATCCTGAGAACCTCGGTTCGATTCTCACAGGCGACACACAATTTTCATAATTTCAAAAACTACCCCTGTGGCTCCTCCACCACTAACATCTTTGGGAGCCGTGATTTGACGACTGGTAACTGCACTTCACGCGCAAAATATTTTACTTACTGAGATCTGCTTCGGCAGATTGCCACACCCAGTAATGGGTAGAAGACGTGATGATATAGTTATTTTTTATTTAGTTTAGCTAATTATAGTGAATTCCCTCCTACGGCTCGATGAGCCCGAACCCTGTACTGTAATTGAGATTAAGTTCCTGTTGTACAGAGTAGCATAAAATAAAATCATAATTTGCTGTTGAAAAGTGTTGTATTTTATTTTCAATAATAGTTATTTATGTACCAAGGGTGAAAACCGGCGTTTCTGGTCCGTGGCATGATTATTAGTACGAGGCGCAAAGCGCCGAGGGCTAATAACATGCTCAGGGTCAGAAACGCTAATTTCACCCGTGGTACATACAATATTTTATGCACAACAAAATAACATTTAATTATATGGATAAAAGATTAAAATATGTACATAGGTTATATGTCAAAATTATATTTTGCAAAATCAAGTATTCACAATAAACAAAAATGTCATTTTATTTATGTATCCATAGGAATTATTTTTGTGTTTAAGGGTCAAATTTATAGTCCTGACCAAGGACGTTGAAAGGAGGGGATATGGTATGACGATACTGTAGCATTGTTTGAAGTGAGGCTTGGGCAAGGGAAAGAGACAACAATAGTTTTTCTACACCGTGCTTAGCCAAATTTCTTCTTCTTTCAAATATTTTGAATTTTTATGTAAGAAAAGTGACGTTTAGACGTTGTCAGGGAGCGTTGTTTTATGTAAACATAACCACGAAGTGTCATTTGTGTTTCAATTTTTGTGTTGTATGGAATTGAACATATTTTTTTGTGGATAAAATGGTAACAAAGTGTTTATAATATCAGTTTCCTTTTAGAGAGAATGATTCTGTTCTGTCTATTTAAATTTCAAATCTCTTTATGACACATGTCAATCAATAGCAGGCTAAGCACGGTACAGAAAATAATACTTCTGTCTCTGTCAATCTGCCGAGCCTCACAGTCTTGACTTGAATGCCACCTCCCCTCCTTTCAACGTCCTTGGTCCTGACTCACCCTTACCTCATTCTCATCTCACACTTAAAACCGAAGTAACTAAGGTAACTAACTCAAATTGTGCAAATTCTTGAGTTAGTTGCCTTAGTTACTTCGACATGTAGGGCCAAATTCATAGTCGTGACTCACTCTCACTTCATTTTCACCTCACACTCAAAGTCGAAGTAACTAAGGCAACTAACTCAAAAATGTGTACAATTTGAATTAGTTGCCGTAGTTACTTCGACTTTGAGTGAGGTGAGAATGAGGTGAGGGTGAGTCAGGACTATGAATTTGGCCCTAAGAGTGAGTTGAGGATGAGATGAGAGTGAGTGACGACTGAATTTGGCCCTAAGTGTTTAAACCCGCTTTTTAGAGCTAAAACACATGAATTTCGGCCCTGTTGTGCATAAACAAATTTAATTCTATTTTATCCAAATGTCGTTGAACGTGCTAAATCAATATAGTTCCACAGATAATATCACTAAATATATGCACAGCGCTATCTAAACATTGTCGATTTAGATAACATAATTAAATTTAAATTTACGGAAACATTAAGCTAAAAATATCGCATCGATTCGGAAAACTCCATATTTAATTTGTTTATCCAAATCAAATAAACATATCATTGGCTAACAGCTGTCTAGATGGTGCTAGAATCCAGATAACCATTTATTTTGTGTACATTGTAGATTACACTATAAATATTATTATCATATTTACAAATAATGACCGTTGTTGAAATTAAACATTTCGCTTTGTATTCACTTTTGTTTATGACTGTATTTGAACTACATATGTCACAGAGTAATCACAAACATTGAATAACAAATTTTGTGTAGTTTTATAATTCGTTTTTATTTTTTACTTATCAACTCCAAGGGCCAGTTTTTCGATCACCGATTAATGCTAATCATGATTAAATGTGGTGGCTAGCTCAGTGGTATGAAGTCGGCCTGTGGATCCTGAGAACCCTGGTTCGATTCCCACAGGCGACAAACAATTTTCATAATTTCAAAAACTACCCCTGTGGCTCCTCCACTAACATCTTTGAGGGCCGTGATTTGACGACTGGTAACCGCACTTCACGCGCAAAAATATATCACTTATCGAGATCTGCTTCGACAGAGTGCCACATCCAGTAATGGGTAGAAGGCGTGATGATATATTTATTTTTTATTCTTAATTCTTGTTATTAACAAATACAACACAAAACAATACATTTTCTCAGCTTCAACAACAACATTTTCCGCATTTTTCCGAGATCACGACCTTGACTCTCTCCCTCTCCCAGAAAGAACCTGAGGGGACGGGATGGGGACTTCCGGTCCTTGTAATTGTAAACAAGTGTGAGAAATGCAAAACTCGCAACCGCTGTAACATCGGCTCTTGTTCTCGTGTCGAGATGTAATCAGTGGCGGAGGTTTTGCACCAGGGTGGCGGGGACAAGAGTGATCAGAATTATAACGCATGTGTGTGACCGTGTATGTGTGTGTGACCTGGATTTGCGCCGGAACATGCAAGCGTGATTTATTGAGAGATTGGAGGAGATTAATGAGGTGGTTACCTACTACGGTTTTAGGGGCTGTGAAGGGGATAAATATTCAGGATTCTTACTGTTTTAACAGGTATGCAAAATGTGCTAAATTCATTGCTGGTACTTCTTATTTATTGGCATTTTGAACGAGATCTAAAATTATATTTAAAAGTATTCATTGAAATTAACCCTGTGACTCCCCCTTTACTAACATCTTTAGGGGCCGTGATTTGACGGCTGGTAACTGTACTTCACGCGCATAAATATATTTATTTGGCTTTATTGAACGCTTAGGATTAAGGACAAGATTCATCCAAGGGCTGTCCTGTCACCTAACCCTTATATCTTTCACCCACTTAAATATGACGCTATTATTAAAAAAATGTCAATAGTAAAAGAACGATATTTCAGGTGTGTTTGCGTTACGTCTTTTTTATCCTAGGACCAAAAATAGCATTTTTACTATAGTTGTTATGGCAACGGAAATAATTTAGTTAATTTGTTTAATTTAACTTGCATAAATCTGTGAGATTTTCCAAATAAAAGGGTAAAAAAAGTAAGGTAGAAAAACACAATGTATCCATGGTAACGTATTCCTAAAGTAGCGTTCTTTTACTATTGAAAAAGTTGAACTAATACTAACATATTGAAGTGGTGAAAATAGTTATTTATGTATCAAGGGTGAAAACGGGCGTTTCTGGTTCGTAGCATAATTATTAGCAAGAGATGTAAGGTCGATAATGACATTTTGCAAAATCAAGTATTCACAATAATAAAAAATTATCATTTTGTATATGTAAAATAAAATAAAATAAATATATCATCACGCCTTTTACCCATTACTGAGTGTGGCACTCAGCCGAAGCAGACCTTGGTAAGTGATATATTTATGCGCGTGAAGTGCCGTTAAATCACGGCCCCAAAGATGTTAGGGGTAATTTTGAAATGGTGAAAATGTTTGTCGGATGTGGAGATCGAACCAGGATTCTCAGGATCCACAGATCGACTCGATACCACTAAGCCATTACCCCTTGATACATTTATGTCAAAATGACATTTTCCAAAATATTCACAATTGTAGCTCAAGGGCGCTTTTCATGGCTAAAACAAAAGAAATTCGGCGTGGTTGTGCATACAAAAATTATTGAACAAATTTTTGTTGAGCTCACTTCATTTATTTTCTAATAAGCTTGTAGAATACACGTGTAAAAATTCGATTCAATCTTCAATATCGCGCCATCTAGATAAAGACTTGTTTAGCAAATATACCCAGAAAAAAAAATGTTCTCATTGTTATCGTGCCAGATTCAAAGATACGGATTACCTTGTCGATAATTATATTCCCAGTACTGTGGTGAATGATGTGGTTCGCAATATCTAATAATAGGTTAGCATAATGGGAATTAGTGCAGTGGTATGATAATTGTCGTATTTATCTGTCATGGTGAGTTTAAAGCGCGTAGTACACGATTGGCTTTCGTCTCAAGATGGAAATTCCTGTTCTGAATTGTGTAATCAATATGATAATCGCGTGAGTTTCAACTGTTTTTATTCGTAATACGCCGTTGAATGTAAAGTAAATTATTCCGTGCTTGTGTAACTTGTTATTCGGAATTAATTTCACAGTTCCGTTTACAGACACGTTTATGTTTTATATGAAGTAGAAAGTTCAGTATATTTATAAGTTTACTTAATGTTAAATTAATTTAATTATGAGTTTTGTGTTACGTGTTTCGGAACAAAAGGTCAACGAATATGGTTTAATAACTATTAGAATTTATACGCTTTGCGCTTTATTTACTTCTGACAAACATATATTCTTTGTTTTATTATAATTATGCTCGATGGGGTGGCTAGTTCAGTGGTATGAAGTCGGCCTGTGGGTCCTGAGAACCCTGGTTCGATTCTCACAAGCGACAAACAATTTTCATAATTTCAAAAAACTACCCCTGTGGCTTCTCCACCGCTAACATCTTTGGGAGCCGTGATTTGACGACTGGTAACCGCATTTCACGCACAAAATATATTACTTACCGAGATTTGGTTCGGCAGAGTGCCACACCCAGTATGGGTAGAAGGCGTGATGATATATTTTTTTATTTATTTTATTTCAAGTTCCGGAATAAATATACAAAACTGTCAAAACTGCACTTTCAATTTTAACATTCCTTATCCTCATTAAGTTGGCACTACTGCCCAACTGCGTTCAGGTTCAACTTCAAATCATAGCGCAACAAACTTCATGTATAATATGTGTAAAAGTGTAAAAATGAATCTAACCTATATTTTAGATTTTGTAAGTATTGTTTCAATAAATTAAGATTTCAGTAACAATTTATATTTTTCTAAGCGAGCGGTAAAGTATTTTATGGCTTGTTGCTATAGGAGACGCGCGGTAAAGTATTTTCACCACATTAATACTTTACTCCAGGAGACCGATTCTAATTTGTAGCAACCAGTTGTAGCGACTGGCTTGACGTCATTTATTATCGCTACCGATAGTGTAGCCACCTTGCGGGATAAAATGTAACTTACGTGTGACGTCATTATTGGCGACTAAACATTTTCTAGCGACTTACTGCTAGCAACTGCTTGGAACCAATCCCTAACTCTGTCGCTACGTCCTATTCGTATGTTTTGCAGTGCCGTGTTTTGAAAAGTTTGGTTATTGTAATAAATAATACTAAATATAGAAACATAGTTACAATTTCAATCAACAAAGTGGACTTGTTTACAATAAACAATCACAAAAAGTGGCAACATGTTTTTCAGAAATACCACCTCAAAATATATAGTCTGATCTTTGTAACTCACAGTAGAAAATAAATTCCCTAGAAATTTTAGTAAGTCACCTGACGTCCTCAAAAATACGTCATTCAACTAAATATTTGGTTGCTACGAATTAGAATCTGTCTCCTGTACTCTTGTACAGAGTAAAACAAAAGAAAAACTTCCGTTTATTTAATTAAATGTTGGATAACTTCATAAAACATACGAATGTATAAAAATGTTGCGGAATGCACCATCAACTACTGTAATTGCGATCAACAATTTATTCATATTTCCACTCTCACAACGTGAAAATTATCCTCACTCAAGCAATGAATCACATGTCATCATCTCAACATTGTCACGCAACGCCTTGCTAAAGTTAATCTCCACGTCGCGGTTGTAGATTGTTGAATCATGGCACGTCGAGCAGCACTCCCACGGAGGCACAAGTCGCATTCCACGCGGTAACTAATTCATCCGCTGCACAAAATGGCCGCCAACCGTTGCCAACTCACTCGAAGAGAGCGCTCTGACCACGTGGTTGAAGTTGTAATGTTAGTGTGTTTATTTGATTATTTGTTGAATTTTGGAAATTTGTGGATTGTTTTGTTAACGGTAAAAGTGGAATGAGGTGGGATCTGTTGTTGCAGAACTTTTCAACTTAATCACGTGGTCACGTTGTTTTATTATTGTGTGTTCAATAAGTCTTGTCGTCCTGGGTGGCTATGGACTGTGATACATGTGTCTGTAGATTATTCATATAATGTATGTAGTCGGCCTGTGGATCCTGAGAACCCTGGTTCGATTCCCGCAATCGATAAACAATTTTCATAATTTCAAAAACTACCCCTGTGGCTCCTCCACCACTAATATCTTTGGGGGGCCGTGGTTTGACGACTGGTAACCGCACTTCACGCGCAAAATATATCACTTACCGAGATCTGCCTCGGCAGAGTGCCACATCTAGTAATGGGTAGAAGGCGTGATGATATATTTATTTATTTTTTATATAACCTTAAATAAAACGTCAAACGTCATTCAAAATGAGAAAAGTGCAATTTTGTTTTTATTTCGCTGACTTCACTATGAATGTTTTTTAAAATAAAAAAAATAAATATATCATCACGCCTTCTACCCATTACTGGGTGTGGCACTCTGCCGAAGCAGATCTCGGTAAGTAATATATTTTGCACAGTGGCATGAAGTCGGCCTGTGGATCCTGAGAACCCTGGTTCGATTCCCACAATTTTCATAATTTCAAATAACTACCCCTGTGGCTCCTCCACCACTAACATCTTTGGGGACCGTGATTTGACGACTGGTAACCGCACTTCACGCGCAAAATATATCTCTAATAAACACACCAGAAATAATCACCTGGGTTTGACCGCATCAAAATGAAAGTTGAACTAAGATAAAAATAGATTCTTATAAGAATCGCTGTTCTTCTCAGATAAATTTAAATATTGCGTAATTATAGATTAAAACTTGATAATTATTTAATATAATTAAACATCTGTCTATGAAGTAGTTAATGTTATATTTCAATTAATTATTTATGTTAATTAAGATATTTTGTGTGTTTTTTATATAATAACAATGTAGATACGTGGGGAATACCTACATATGTAAAATTTCCGTGTACGTCACTGCTTTTATTTATTTATTTATTTGTTTATTTAGTCGTATCATTCACAGAATTGTATTTATTATTCTTCTAAAGTTCTTATAAATACGGTCTATTTTTTGTAATTCACGTCTCCGAGGGAATTCGAATTTCCTTATACAATTTTCAGAATGTTTACATAATTTATTAGTTAGTAGAATTATACGTATTTTCCATTTAATTTCTTAGAAAAAGAAACTGGAAACCGACCTTGCTCAAGATATGGCGCCAATTAATAATGACGCGCCCAAACAATTGAGAATGCAAATTAAATCGTAAAATATAATAATTCTTTCAATTAATTATTGGTTGTACTTCTTAATTCTTTATTTGTGGATTGTTTGGCTGTACTTGTTGAGACTTATTATTATAAGGGACGGAAGCCAGCCAGTTTTACCAGATCTGACTGAAACATACTCATATATAAGCCTACTTTGAAAGTCATTTGTCATTTTACTAGGA
Source organism: Pterostichus madidus (assembly GCA_911728475.2). Lineage (NCBI taxonomy): Eukaryota > Metazoa > Arthropoda > Insecta > Coleoptera > Carabidae > Pterostichus > Pterostichus madidus. The sequence continues at coordinate 2,858,576 of OU452308.1, read as the reverse complement.
GATAAATACACAGGAGTAACTGTGATAAACTTTAAAAACTTTAGATTTAAGCTATATTCACAAATCGAAATTAGTTTTTGTTTACTTGAGTGTGTTTTTAGGTATCATTCACAAATTGTTTTGCTTTTGTCGATTTTAGTTGGTAATGACATATATCATCAATTTTAAAAGATCGATTATACTCAGAAAATCGGTAATACAGTAAATGCAACTGTCAAATGTGCTAGGTTACACATGCTGTCATATGTTGTTTGTTTACTTTTGTATTTTTTGGAAGAACAAGGTAAATATTATCATAATAAGAAAGTAGGTATTAGAATCTTGTTTTTATTTTCATTCATTTTGACACTCGAATAAAAAGAATCTTAGGTTATCGTCATTGCGAAGAATGATAGAAAGAAATAAGTATATATCACTACATCATTCTACGCTTCGTCCTATTGGTCTATTCCTAAGTATAAAACGTAAAACTAAAACATAAATTTGTAAACTTTTGTGTTAAAACCAAAACTAAATACAGATTTGTGAATGGCTGCATAAGATAACATGTCCACAAGGTTATTAAAACAAAAATGGAAAACATAAAACAAAAACTAATTTCGATTTGTGAATGTAGCTTAAGACTAAACAAATTTCATTTGGTAACGTATTCATTTTGTTTATGTATCCATAGAAAATTATTTTATTATGGCCCTAGGGCCAAAAACAAGTGTTTAAACCCGCTTTTCATGGCTAAAACACATTAATTTCGGCCCGATTATGCATAATAGTTATTTATGTATCCAGGGTGACAACAGGCATTCCGCTTTGCACCTCGTGCTAATAACATGCTCAGGGTTAGAAACGCTAATTTCACTCGTGGTACATACAATATTTAATGCACAACAAAATAACATTTAATTATATGGACAAAAGATTAAAATATGTACATAGGTTATATGGCAAAATGACATTTTGCAGAATCAAGTATTCACAATAAACAGAAATTGTCATTTATGTATCCATAGGAATAATTTTTTTATGGCCCTACGGGGCCAAAAAGAATTGTTTAAGCCTGCTTTTTAGGGCTAAAACACTGCTTTTCGGCCTGATTGTGCATAAAAGAATTATAGGCCAAATGATATGATTCTAGACTCGTAGTAAATTGAACCAAAACTATTACTAAATTATCTCGTATCTACTTTACTAGAATTTACTCATGTGTAGATAGTAGACTATTCCATCCTCTCTATCAGAACTTGAACTAGCCTATATCCTCTCCCGCCTCCCTCCTCCCTCTTTCCTCCCATGCGTTGGCTGATTCCATCTGCAGTAGTAAATCGTCGGGCGCTGAATAATGCATGAGGAAGGCCTTGCTCGGTTGAAACCGGTTCTCGGCCACCAGACGGGTAAAACACGACATCGTGCTCTCCCTGCCTCTCCCTCGCCCTCCAGCAGGCATGTCCGGTCCCTGACGAGTCGTTCCTAATAAGGATTGAACGCCTCTGAAGACAAGAGCAAGAACCCTAGAATGGAGGGAATTTGAGAGGTATTGACAGGAGGATTTGTTTAGGAACAGTTGAGAGATTCTTTCAAATTTTAAATGTTATTGCGAAGTTGAAGAGGGGTGTTTTCTTCAAACAGATTATTTGTTTTTCATTTGGGATCATTATAATGTTTAAGTCTAGTTAGATTTTTGCTGCAGACGAACTTCATGTATTTTTACCCATTGCTGGGTAGAACACTCCCGGAGTATATCTCAGTAAGTGATGTATTTATGCGTGTGAAGTGCGATTACTAGTCGTCAAATCACGGCCACCAAGATGTGAGAAATCAACCAATCAAATCAACATTACACTAATAATTAAACCGTTTATTTTGAAAGTGGTTTAAAAAAAAATGAGATGCTTAATTTAGTGTAAACTTTTTATTTATAACTAGTTAGTATGGGGTGGCTAGCTCAGTGGTATGAAGTCGGCCTGTGAATCCTGAGAACTCTGATTAGATTCCCACAGGCGACAAACAATTCTCATAATATCAAAAGCTACCCCTGTGGCTCCTCCACCACTAACATATTTGAGGACCGTGATTTGACGACTGGTAAACCGCACTTCACGCGCAAAATATATCACTTACCGAGATCTGCTTTGGCAGAGTGCCACACCCAGTAATGGGCAGAAGGCGTGATGATATATTTTATAGTATTTAATTTCTTTAAAAAGTCCATGCTTTGTTCAATTTAAAATTAACCAGTAAAAGAAATTGCGTAACCATTAATTATGAAAGTGGTGTAAGTCCAATTTTCATAGACAGATAGCAGGATCAGTGGCCTGCTGTTTTACATATGTTTTATTTCTCATGTCGAGAGTTACTATTTTAGGTTACTTATTTTATTTTCCTCCTTGTCGGTTCTAGAAATCGAACCAAGTTCTCACATCTACTTGATACCATTATGACCACTACCACGATATTTACATGACATGAAACTTGAGGCAAAGGTACACTTTCAACTGTTCTCCATAAGCTTACCATTGCTATGTTCTATAAACTATTCCCACACTCGTAAGAAAAATATAAAATTTGCTATTTAAATTCCAAGTAAACATCGGAATAAAAAACAATTTTTTTTTCACATATTCTACCTACGCATTTTAATTAACAAATTAATCGCGTGTTATTAATTAAAAATGACGTAATCGTATCGCCTTCAACCCGATAGAGAGTGGTCACATGTGGCCGATTGGCGATCAAGTTTGTGATGAGATTTGTTATTCAGTTCATTTCATAAACACAGTGTGGTGTTTAATTCAATGAGCTCGTTCATTTCACATTCAAAACACAATTCAATTTAAATGGAAATACCAGTTCTGAGAAGACAGGAAACTATTATTGATATTAAAACGCCTTTGGTCGAAGCGATAAACAGTTTGTAAACATACGAACACTTATACATATATGACAAAGATTGCTGTGCGTGATTACATGGCAAATATATTTTTTTATCGGTGTTTTCGATAACAAGCAGATTAAAGGTCAATATTTATTTATGTATTTTTTATTCGTTTGTTTCACAATAGTCAATTAAGTAAATACATATATCGCAATACCTTTTTTAGAATATATTTGATGATATTAAAGTGATACATACGCCTAATAAGATATTGTTGTTATTTTAACATATGAATGAAAGCCTTTCTGCATTTGATTCTTGAATGGAAAGTAGACATTGCTTTCGGCACACATGCGGAAAGTAAGAAACTGATTGAGTAGATGATCGTATCCTTGGATACATAAATACTGTTTTTGAACAATCGGGCCGAAATTCATATGTTTTAGCCATAGAAAGCGGGCTTAAGCACTTCTTTTTGGCCCGAGGGCCATAAAAAACTTATTTCTACGGATACTTAAATAGACAATTTTTGTTTATTGTGAATAATTGATTCTGCAAAATGCCATTTTGACATATAATCTATGTACATATTTTAATCTTAAATATTATTTTATTATGCATGTATCACGGGTGAAATTATCGTTTCTGACCCTGAGTATGTTATTATCCCTTTCAAAACAGAAATTCTGTTGAAAATAGTTTTTTTTAAACGTTGTTAAATGGTCGTATAAAAAATATTATGTGCACCTCGAACAAAAAGTGTCTTTGCCGCTCTTGCATGGTTGTTTCTTAACAATCTTCTTACATGAGCGACAATAGACTACTTTCTAGTCAATGTACATACAATATAATTTTCCTGAAACCGGTACGAAATTGTCTACTTTCATGACCAATTTTAGTATGGAAAGTAGATTTTTACCAATACAGTCAGGTGAAGTATGTATTCAAGGTTATAAAAAAAACAGGTAAAGTACAAAAACAGTCTGACAAAGACTACCTGATTGTTTTGTACTTTACCTGACTTGTACTTTACCTGATTGACTTGTACTTTACCTGACTGTTTTGTTCTTTACCTGACTGTTTTGTTCTTTACCTGACTGTTTTGTTCTTTACCTGACTGTTTTGTTCTTTACCTGACTGTTTTGTTCTTTACCTGACTGTTTTGTTCTTTACCTGACTGTTTTGTTCTTTACCTGACTGTTTTGTTCTTTACCTGACTGTTTTGTTCTTTACCTGACTGTTTTGTTCTTTACCTGACTGTTTTGTACTTTCCCTGACTTGTACTTTACCTGACTGTTTTCTACTTTACCTGACTGTTTTCTACTTTACCTGACTGTTTTGTACTTTACCTGACTGTTTTGTACTTTACCTGACTGTTTTTGTACTTTACCTGACTGTTTTTGTACTTTACCTGACTGTTTTGTACTTTTCCTGACTTGTACTTTACCTGACTGTTTTGTACTTTCCCTTACTGTTTTCTACTTTACCTGACTGTTTTGTAATTTACCTGACTGTTTTGTACTTTCCCTGACTGTTTTGTACTTTCCCTGACTGTTTTGTACTTTCCCTGACTGTTTTGTACTTTCCCTGACTGTTTTGTACTTTACCTGACTGTTTTGTACTTTACCTGACTGCTTTGTACTTTACCTGACTGCTTTGTACTTTACCTGACTGCTTTGTACTTTACCTGACTGCTTTGTACTTTACCTGACTGCTTTGTACTTTACCTGTCTGTTTTGTACTTTACCTGACTGTTTTGTACTTTACCTGACTGTTTTCTACTTTACCTGACTGTTTTCTACTTTACCTGACTTGTACTTTACCTGACTGTTTTGTACTTTACCTGACTGTTTTATTTTGTTGTAACGTTGGATACGTAGTCTACTGTCAATATTATTCTTACCAAGATCTGTTACGGCAGAGTGCTTCACCCAGTAATAGAGAAGAGACGTGATGATATATTTATATTTAATTTCTAATTTATTTCTGAATATTTTACGTCCTGTTAGGGTAATGAAAAAATTACATGTTTATCTCGTGGCGTTTCCTCCCTCAAGTGCTTTATATCCCTTCGGTAAGAAATGTCTCACTTTTTTCCCTTAATATAAATAGAATTATTATGTGCATTTGTTCCTATTCCATGATTAACTATTGTAAATAATATCTATTTTGGTATTGCCAACATTTAAACTTAATTATCATACTCAAAATTGCGTAATAAACCTATTAAAAACTCGATATTTTTTAGTTGTGACAATGGACAGTTTAAAAACTATAAAAAGATCATTGCCAACTTAAATGTGTGACCTACGAAAATATTGCCGAGTAAAATGCTATGTTGAAACATTTATTTTTCTTTGATTATTATATTTATAGTTCCATAACGCAGTGCGAATATCTGTGCCAAATTCCAAAATTAAATGATGTTTGGCCGCGGTGTTATTTTTGAATGAATCGCCGAGTGGTCTGATAAGGAAAAAATGCTGATCGCATGTCGGTGACATTTGACCTTAGCAATGTCGGTAAACATGTCGGATTCATAGCCTTCTCAGATGAGATAACTCTGTTGAAATGCTGACTCGTAAATTATTATGTCTATTCAGAGAATTTCAAGGAAATAACAAAAGTTTTTTATTTTACTTAGTCTCGCAACTTTTTGCAAATAAAATTTTTTATGGCACATAAAAAACTATGATGATGCCATCGTTTAATCTCAACTTTAAATTTAATTGGTAGAGCATTTTTGTTTGAGGAAAACAATGGGCTAAAAATAAAATATTTTTATTGTGGACTTGATAGCTTTGCGAGTTAGGTAATTGGTTTTAGTAAGATTCATCCGGGTTCGATTTGAACCTATATCAAAAACATTTTATTTTACATTTTCACTATTAACAGTTTTGGGGGTTGTGATTTGACGGCGGTTAACCGCACTTCACGCACAAAATATATCACTTACCGAGATCTGCTTCTGCAGAGTGCCACACCCAGTAATGGGTAGAAGGCGTGATGATTTATATTTATTTTATTTAGTTAGATATCCCAATATATTTAGTTTCCAATTTTCTACACTTTAAAAAATTCTTTTTGTAAGTAACAAAATCACTCCCACTAAAAAGAGACATCCCTTTCTGCTCGTTCAGCACTTTTCGCGCGAATTAAGCATTCCGGAAAACTAACGGCTACGTTTGGCAACTCAGCACATCGTCAGCAGTTCGAGTTTGTTTCGCTAGTTCAGCAAAGTCGTCTCGATGTGTTTGTTAGTGTTCTGTTCTTCGTGTCAGCAAATCCGATCACACTCGCGCATGCAAGCCGTTAGTGTCGTATGGCATACTGATATGTAGGTGCTCAAGGTCAAGTAGAGGGCGCCAGCTGGAAGATCAGGGTTTGAGGAAAAGGGTTGTTGGTTTATTAGGGTTTCGGTAATATACTGTTAATTTGTTGGATTGTTTTGGGGTTGGGATCAGGTGATGGAATGGTTGCAATGGTTGAAGGTCATTTAGAGGGCATATTACATTTTCTTGGTCTTTCCAAGTTTTATTCAATTTTTATTTTACAATATGAAAGTAAATGCATACTTTTACTGTCATTAGAATTTGTTTTTATTAAAATAAAATAAATATATTATCACGTCTTTTACACATTACTAGATGTGGCACTCTGTCGTAGCAGATCTCGGTAAATGATATATTTATGCGCATGAAGTGCGGTTACTAGCCGTCAAATCATGGCCCCATAAAGATGTTAGTTGAGAGGGAGTCATTTTAATGTAGTGAAAATTGTTCAACTGGAGAATTGAACCCAGGTTTTCAAATCCTCAGCCATCTACTCCATTTTTATTCTTAATTAAATGAGAAATATTTAACAATTAATGAAATCAAATTTAAAAATAAAAAAATAAATATATCATCACGCCTTCTACCCATTACTGGGTGTGGCACTCTGCCGAAGCAGATCTCGGTAAGTGATATATTTTTGCGCGTAAATTGCGGTTACCAGTCGTCAAATCAAGGCTCTCAAAGATGTTAGTGGAGGAGGAGCCACAGGGGTAGCTTTTGAAATTATGAAAATTGTTTGTCGCCTGTGGGAATCGAACCAGGGTTCTCAGGATCCACAGGCCGACTTCATACCACTGAACTAGCCACCCCATTATGTTATTATTATTATGTTCAAAAGATTAAAATATTTAAGACTACTTTAATATAAATAAAAAACAAATATATCATCACGCCTTCTACCCCTTACTGGGTGAGGCATTCTGGCGAAGCACATCTCGGTAACATATTTTGCACGCGAAATGCGGTTACCAGTCGTCAAATCACGGCTCCCAAAGATGTTAGTGGAGGAGGAGCCACAGGGGTAGCTTTTGAAATTATGAAAATTATTTGTCGTCTATGGGAATTGAACCAGGGTTCTCAGGATCCACAGGCTGACTTCATACCACTGAGTTAGCCATTCCATAAGAACAATGTTAATGTTAATCTGACAATTTCAGTAATCGAATTTTGTGTATCTTTCACTTTCAATAAAATATTTATTATTAATATGCCACACCCAGAAAAGGGTGCAAATATTATTAAGTTCGTTACCCAAGAAATAAATTCTAGGATAATTAATATAAATAAATTACATTTTTGGTGTATTTTGTTAAACTATATTTTCAATTTTGAATACATAATACTCGTAATGAAGTTTATTGCATTATTTATATTACGTAATTAACTATTTATTACAAATGAAAAGCGGTATAAATTAACAAACTTTTACCATCAAAAGGAAAAGTTAGCTATTATAATCGACTATTGATCGATGGCATGAAAATTTGATTAACAATATAGGCCGATTTATTTAATCGCCGATAAAACTGTGTATATTTAATACTGGCAATTCACTAGGCTTATATTGTAAACCGTACTTTAGTAAATGAATGTTTATGTTTGAAATTAATCCGATGAATTCACATGAATAATGAATCATACGAATGTTAAATAAATAATAAAGCCGATAATATCTGCGCAAAACGTACCTATATTAAATATTTAATTTGATTTTGAAATTATTATCCAATGATGCTTAGCTATTTTTAGATAAAACAAATGAATTCATTAAAAACATGACAGCACATTTCATAAAATATTTCAAATATATGATATATTAATTTTGTTTTTCTGTTACTGTCATTAACAAAATGTATTATTTTTCCTAGTCGAACTTTGATGCTCATCCGAATGGAATTTTTAATTAATATAAAAACTAATTATGAGTGCATTTATATGTTTTTTTTCTTTTCGACAAAAATATAATTATATTATTGGTGCATATTTCATGTTCTAAATGGAATATTTCAATAAATATAATAAATATAATTTTCCCTATATAGAAATTATATTTTATATAGACTACCTCAATGGTATCGAGTTGGTCTCTTGACCTGAAAACTTGGGATCGAATCCCAGAGCAGACAAAACATTTTTCACTACATTAAAACTACCTCTGTAACTACTCTTCCATTATCTTTTTTTGGGAGCCGTAATTTGACGGCTGATAACCGCATCTTATGCACAAAATATATGGCTTAGCGAGATCTACCATGGGAGAGCTATATGCATTAATAGGGAGAAGGTGTGATGATATATTTATTTTTATTTATAGAGATTATCAAGGGGTAGTTATCTCTGTGGGTATCAAGTCGGTCTGTGGATCTTGAGAACCCTGGTTCGATTCCCACAGGCGACACACAATTTTTCACCATATTAAAAAAACTATCCCTGTGGCTCCTCCACTACTAACATCTTTGGGGGCTTTGATTTGACGACTGGTAACCGCACTGCATGTGCAAAATATATCACTTAACGAGATCTGCTTCGGTAGAGTGCCACACCCAGTAATGGGTAAAATACGTGATGATATATTATTTTATTTATCAAGGAAAAATTATTCCTGTGGCTCTCCCTCCACTAGCATCTGTGGGGGCCGTGATTAGACGACTAATAATCGCACTTTACCCACAAAATATATCACGTACCGAGATCTGCTACGGCAGAGTGCCACACCTAGTAATGGGTAAAAGGCGTGATGATATATTTATTTATTTTATTTATCAAGGTAAAATTATTCCTTTGGGTTTCCCGCCACTAGCATCTTTGGAGGCCGTGTTTTGACGGCTAATAATCGCACTTTACGTACAAAATATATCACTTAACGAGATTTGCTTCGGCAGAGTGCCACATCCAATAATGTGTACCAGCCGTGATGATATATTTATATTTTTTCCTGAAACCGTCAAGAAAGTACCTACTTTCCTGACCAATTTTAGTATGGAAAGTAGATTTTTACCAAAACAGTCAAGTAAAGTATGTATCGAAGACTACAACAGAAATAACAATCTGGTAAAGACTTTACCTGACTGTTTTGTATTTTACCTGACTGTTTTTTTTTATTGTAACCTTGGATATGTAGTCTGCTGGTAATACAGTCAAAAGTTTTAACATTTTTAATTATTTATGTGTAATTATTGATTAACTTTAACGGTTTCAGAAAAAATAGGATAAATAATACGACAGGAAAGTGTTTTTACATCACTCAGCGCTTCATCAAGTAAAACATCACTTTCCTGACTTATTATGTAATATACTATTATATGGATATTATGCTGCACTTTCATTCACATATTTTTCAAGTTCCACTTCCCGCTGGTTCAACTATATTTTTTCAAAACGTTTTACAGTACATCAAAAATCAAAGTTATACCAAAACCATTTTATAAAGCACTCGAAAAACCTTCAATCTTTTTATCGTAAGCTATTTCCTGAAGTGAGGTCTAGACCTCTCATAAAAAATTTAGGGCGCGGCAAAAAAACTGGTCGAAATTTTTTGTTGCCTTTTAGCTGCCGCTATTACCCGACAGGTGCTTGTTTTTTAACAGGCTCAGAGCCCGGTTGATCTTGAATGTAACCGTTCAGGTCAGGTAATTATTTTTACATTTTCCCGATGTGGGATTGTGGTCGAACCGGTTTTTTTTACTGCATTGTAAATTGAAGAATATGATACATTATTTATGACCTTTATGTTAACTTTCTTGTATTTGAATTATTTAAATTTGAGGTAAGAATTTACTAAAAAGGTTACAATGGAAAGTGAATTATAATAATGTGTGTTTATATAAATGTAAACATATTTTATATATGGCCGTGTGTACAGTAAAAATGTATGCATGCAATTTGATATTAGATTATAACGCTTTATCTTGGAGTCGCCATTTTGTTTGCCAAAATATGACACATGGAGTAATCAAAAATAGTGCGTAGAAATAAAATTTGTCTTTCAAGCACGAAGTTATGTGTTCAAATCTCGCTGGTTATAAATCCAGACATTGTACAAAAATTATATTATTAACTAGTTATTTTTTTATATTAGAACATGATCTTGGCAAAGCTCGCTTCGCTCGGCCTTCTAACATACAAATCTTAAGCCTATAGGACACATGCTGCACACACATACACAAGCCGTTGTTTTATCTTAAATTATTCTGAATTTTATATAATTATTTAAATATAGAACGTGTTTTTGGCAAGGCTCGCTTTACTCGCGTTTTATATAAACTCCAAGCTTGAAGAACGCACGCTCCACACACGAAAACCTTTATAAATTAGTTTTTCATCGCCTGCTTTGTAAGTTTGTCTTTCTCGTTTGTTTTTAATGCTGAAAGTGTTCATTTACAACACGGGTGTACAGCAACACTTGTTATACAAATTCCTAACTAGTTTAGAAAAATTTGCATTTCACACTGCTTGAATTTCTTCACATTTTACAGGTGATGTATAAAAAAAAAACGATTGTATTTCATTATAAGTTACTGTAATTGAAATTAAGTCCCTGTTGTGCAGAGTAATAAATAAATAAGTTAAAATACGTGTGTAAAGTCCTAAAATCCTTCTAATTGTTGCCAACTTGTTATATAATTATTATTAAATCACAAATAAATGGTGGAATTATTTTTTTGTGGCTCCGTAATTCTGTAAAAAATCGTAACGAAATTTATGACTTTATGAAATATTTTCTATTGATCAACAAATATTGATGTGATTTTGTTCATTATTTACAGATTTACAGATCTATAAACCTATAAATGTATCATTGAATATTTGTAGATTCGTGAATCTGTAAAAGACGAACAAAATGGCATGAAAGTTATGACTTTATGAAATATTTTCTACTTATAAATAAATATTGATGTTACTTTATGTATTATTTGCAGATTTATGAATCTATAAACTTATAAATTTATCATAAAATTCGACCATAATAGTAATTGTAGTTAGTATATATATTTATACAAAAATTACAGTTATAAACTTTATTTATTTATTTGTTACTCTGCACAACAGGAAGTAAATCCCAATTACAGTACAGGGGGCCTACAGCTTATAGTGGAATCCGAACCACTCAGACACAATCGTATTTTTTTGGATATAAGTAGAAGTCAGTGAGATTTGAACGCACGACCTCTTGCTTGCTAATTAAGAAACACAAGTTTTACCTCGCTTTTATCCACTGAGCTACGATTGCCTGTGCGGTTACTTAAAACCAGACACAATAATAATACACGAATATATGAAAACATCATTTAAAAACGTACCCAACACCATTGTATTAAAATTACCATAAATACTTCAGTATAATTTCTCTCAATTACCGTCACGAATAAAAACTCTCAACTCGCTGATTACATTCCGGAAATACAATCAAGTCCCCCTGACATTTCAGTGGCGTGCGTGTGGGGCGTATGTATGCGACGTCCCACCTACACGGACGCCACTGGCGCCGACACACCGCACACTAGATGCATACGAGATAAGGCATCGACGTACGACATGCAATGGTCTAGGCGTGGTTATGCATGCGTTTAATGCCTACTAACACGCACTAAATAAGCTGTATCGATTTTGTTATGACGTGGAACTAACCATTTTAACAGTCTATGCGTAGAGCAGGGTTTTATTGATGCGGGGGTTAAAGACGCAGAGGGTATTATGGACTCGACTGAGTATTACATAAAATTGTAATTTTGCGGTAAAAATGTAGATCTATACCTTCAAAATAGTGTATTAAAGAATGAGTCAACCGAATATTCGTATCCGAATAATTCGGATATTTGTTAGTTCCCATATTCATATTCGAATAATTCGGATATTCGTTCGTCTCTATATTCGTATCCGAATAGTTCGGATATTCGTTAATTTCCATATTCGTTATTCGGATATTCAAAAATTATTCGGATTTGATGAAATTTAACTTTTCCAGCGGATAATCTTAAAAACTAAACAAGATATGAAAATGCGGTCAACGGCATTGAATTCCTCGTGTCCGAATTGACTTATAAGCAATTTTTTAGTGACTTTTATTTTTTGAAAATATCTTAAGGGGTACCCCTTGGATTTTTTTCGATTTTAGGCTATTTTCAGACTGTTTGCTCTAAAATTCTTCCTCGTACGAATATTGTAACGAAAATTTACATACATATGTATTTTGACCCGCTGAATCCAATGCTAAAATCCTCAAGTGCAGATGTCTTCTAGTTTTTGAGATATTGTTTAAAAACTGCTTGACGAGAAAATTTTGGTAAAAACTTTTTCAAAAATAAAAAATGCTGAAAATTTGTTTACAAGTCAACTAAAGCACGAGAAATTCAATGCCGTTGAGCGCATCTTCATATCTTGTTTAGTTTTTAAGATATAGCCTCGGGATACTCGAAAATACGATGAGGCAATTTTTTTGGAAAATTACACTTTTCTGGAGACTATGGGCCAAATTCATAGTCGTAACTCATCCTCACTTCATTCTCACCTCACACTCAAAGACGAAGTAACTAAGGCAACTAACTCAAAAATGTGTACAATCTGAGTTAGTTGCCTTAGTTACTTCGACTTTGAGTGTTAGGTGAGAATGATGTAAGGATGGGTCATGACTATGAATTTGGCCCTATATCTTAAAACCAAAAAAGATATGAAGATCTGCTCAACGGGATTGAATTCCCCATGTCCGAATTGACTTGTTAGCAAACTTTTGGCGCAGTCCGAACTATTCATTTATTATAATTATTTGACTATTCGGTCTTATTAACTATTTGAATGTTCGACCTATTCGGGGACTGTTTGGTTATTCGAATATTCGATCAGTTCAGATATCCGAACTATCCGAATATCTGTTATGTAAATATCCGAATATACGATGATAATCAACATCCCTACTTTAGGTGGCAACTTCACGCACGTTCCACCTTAAACTAACAAATTTGTAACATTTCCAAAGCCACCTTAACCAAGTTTTTCTTATACCAATTAAATTTCATAAACCTCACAAAAACATAAATTACCCAAGGCCACTAATTCCCCACAATTAGAAACCACACAATTAACTCATACTTTCCAAACACACGATCACTTTCACTGTTTCGCCAACCATTCAGCAACCACTCTGTTTAACTCAACACTAACTTGCCACTACATTATCGCTAAGTTAGTGTCATGGTAGCATCAAGTAAAACGCGGAACGAGGTCGTCGAATCATCGTGTTTGACGACGTTGTTAATAGAGTTCATTACAACGCTAGCTGTGTCGTGACAGAGAGGACAGTGACTTCTGAAAAACGATGCGGGGAGATGTGATTTAATCATGCTTGTGTAATTTGAGAATATGTATCGAAAGAAGAGATTATTGAGCGTGGTTTGTGTGTTCGATGACCTAGTTTTGTAACAAGTGAAATGAGTTGTTCTTGAGTGAGATTCATTTGTTGTATGATCTTGTATTAATTAGATTTAGGTAGCTTCTTTCAAAATAGTTAATTGGTTATAAAAAGAAGATAGTTCTTCTCGGAGGTGTCGTTTTACTTCCCCAGCGCGAAGACGAACACCTGACGGAAGAATGACATTTTCTTCACGATATATACACAGTATGTCCCAAAAATAACGAAACTCTTTAGATATAGAATAAAAGACGCATTGTATTATGTTTGAAACTTAATATTTATTCAAAAAAGGTTCCATTTGAATCAATACACTTTTTAGAACGATCAACTAGAGCATGCATAGATTTGTTTATGCCATCTAAAGGAACGTTCTTTAACACCTGTGTCACGGCTGCTTGAATGGCTGGAATATCATCATAAAACGCTCCTTTCATGTCAATTTTCAGTTTTGGGAAAAGATAATAGTCACATGATGATAGATCAGGCTATTTATGATGTGCTAAATATTTTTTATGCGATTGTGTTAAAAAGTGACGTTTTTCGGTTAAGATATTTGTACGAAAATTTAACCTTTTCAGTGAAGTATTACTGTTTGTTATGGTTGTTGAGTGATGGTTATTTTACTGTCCATAAAATACTTTTCGGGTTAGGTGAATTATCCCTGCAGCTCCACTAACATATTTGGGGGACGAGATTTAACGGCTGGTAACCGCACTTATAAATTTGCTTCTGCAGTGTGGCACACCCAGTATAATTATTTATCAACTTTAAAAAAAAACATTTATCTAATGATTATAAAAAATCAGTAAGTTCCAATTAACCCCCATAATCCTCGCCCCCTCCTGAAACTCGAACAAACCCTCAGTCTTTATCACATCTTCACGTCATTCTGGCTGATTCACATTCCCTTGCGTACATCAACGTGACCGGTTTAAGTGAACCAGGCACGCCAACCCACACACACACATACATACTTACACCGCATACACGGACGTGAGCACAGGCTAGGCACGTCTGACAGAGGTCGAGCAGGTCATGAAAAACAAGTCCATGGATGCCTAGATGCATTTGATGTGATTCATCGCAGCGGGATTTCGCAACGATTGTCAGGGGAGGGGGATAGCGTTGGTGGCGTGATTGGTATTAGGGCTGGGAGGGATTTATTTTTTCAATAGGTAAGATTGAACTTCAAAGTCTTCATTGAAAAATAGGTATTTGTGTATTAAGACGGTAAAGTAAAATAAAATAAATAAATAAATAAATATATCATCACGCCTTTTATCCATTACTGGATGTGGCATTCTGCCGATGTAGATCTCGGTGATATATTTATGTGCGAGAAGTGCGGTTACCAGCCGTCAAATCACGGCCTTCAAAGATGGTAGTGGAGGAGGAGTCACAGGAGTAGTTTTAATGTGGTGAAAATGTTTGTCGCCTATGGGAATCGAACCCGGGTTCTTAAATCTACAGGCTGATTCGATACCACTGAGCCAGCTACCCCATCATTCTGTTGATTCTGTCATTTCTTTACAAATCATCATATTTTAGTCAAAAATGAGTGGAAATATTTTAAATTTGTTTTTTTAAGAGCACGATAATAATAGTTGTGTATTAAGAGCGTAAAGTGATTCTTTATAACTCGCGCACTGTAATAGTGTAAGAGGAACAAATATATTTTTCCTACAACTGTGCGATTTCTTTGTTATTACGTAACTATTATTGCCTTGGTTACATATGGAAAGTAGATGGATGCAGACCAAGTGCGTTTCTGTAAGCAAAGAAACACTAGTGCGGAAAATGCTTCGTTACGTAACTGTCAAAAGAAAGTTGTTTTGAGAGCGATTTAAATTTCGCGCCGAGCGCGGATTTCATATTTTGGCGTGCAGCTCTCCGCACTCGGCAAGCCTCGTGCGTTAAATTCTGCACTTGCACGTAACAAACCTTTTTCGGCACTTGTTATAAAAATAACTATTACACTCGTGATAAACACATATTTTTTTCAACGACTTAAATGATCAAAATATGTATTTTAAAATTAAAAAGAACTATATTCAGTCAGTGTGTCCAACCAATTCATGTATTATTTGTAACCATAACAATATACAAAGTAAAAAAACAAAAAATTCTGTTTGGGCCCGTCATTTCTTCACAAATCATCATATTTTAGGCAAAAATGAGAGAAAATATCTTAAATTTATCCTAATTACAGCAGTCTGTAGTGAAATTCAAACCACTCAGACATAATCGCATTTTTTTATATAAATTGAAGTCGACAAGATTTGAACACACGACCTCTTTCTTGTTAATTAAGAAACACAAACTTTACCTTGTTCTTATACATTGGGCTACGGTTGCCTGTAACACGCTATATCCCATGAAATGGGGTAGCATGAATCCTTGACACATTAACTAATCATTTGCCAAACATTCCTATCCTGACACATTATTTTCGCCTCACTCACATTCATAAAAAAGATAAATAATTGCTAGTTAAATAAGAATTTATAACAACTTCGCAAAAAAAGAATATCTTACACAAAAAACTTAATCCTAAAATGATCTTTTGCTAAACTGTTCATCATCTCGTCCTTGACAAACAAAACAAACAAAAAAAACCCTCCTCTCCAAACGTCCGCCATTTTGTCTAGCCAAGTCACACGCATGTGATATCCATCAAGCAGGCGTTTAAATTGCTTCAGAGAATCGCTCTCTCTATACCTCTCTCTCTATACTTCTCTCTCTCTGACTTTGAGTTGGCAAACGCAACACAACGTTCTCTGTGATGTGTAGCACACAGTTTGAGGGGCGGGGGGAGAGGGGGACGATGTTCAACTGTTCACAGACGCAGGGAGGACAAAGACAGCTAATGGATGAATGTGGCTATTAACTATGTTGCTGTCTGGATGCCTGTGTACTTGTGTAACGGTATTAATGATATTCTGTTGGAAGTTTGTTGGCGATGCTGACCTCGTAATTGATACACTATTATTTACTTTTGTATTTTGGAGGTAATTTAATTTTTCTATGATCACTAGATTGAAAATAAATAAATGTATCAGCACGCATTTTAGTCATTATTGGCTGTGGCACTATGCCGTAGCAGATCTCGGTAAGTGATATATTTTTACGCGTGAAGTGCGGTTACTAGTCGTCAAATCACGGCTGCCAAAGATGTTAGTGGAGGAGGAGCTACGGGGGTAGTTTTAATATAGTGAAAATTGTTTGTGGGGTGGCTAGCTCAGTGGTATGAAGTCGGCCTGTGGATCCTGAGAACCCTGGTACCCTAGATTCGATTCCCACAGGCGACAAACAATTTTCATAATTTCAAAAAACTATCCCTGGGCCTCCTCCACCACTAACATCTTTGGGGGCCGTGATTTGACGACTAGTAACCGCACTTCACGCGCAAAATATATCACTTACCGAGATCTGCAGAGTACCACACCCAGTAATGGGTAGAAGGCGTGATTATATATATATATATAATCACGCCTTCTACCCATCACTGGGTGTGGTACTCAGCTCAGTTATATGAAGTCGGCCTGTGGATCCTGAGAACTCTGGTTCGATTCCCACAGACGACAAACAATTTTCATAATTTCAGAAAAACTACCCCTGTGGCTCATCCACCACTAACATCTTTGGAGGCCGTGATTTGACGACTAGTAACCGCACTTCACGCGCAAAATATATCACTTACCGAGATCTGCAGAGTACCACACCCAGTAATGGGTAGAAGGCGTGATGATATATTTATTTATTTTATTTGAAATGACTTACAACATTTTGCTGTTTCCAACGCTAACTTTATATATTTTAGTTCACATATTTTCCGTTTTTCATGTTGGTTGCGCTGTAATCACTAGTATCTACGAGTATTATTGAAAATGAGTCACAAAAGCTGTTAGCTTTCTGTACTGTAATTATTTTTAATTTCCTGTTGTACGAAGTGGCAAATAAATAACATTCTTATCTCAACATCTGCATACTTGAAGAATTTTAGATCTACGAATCACCTCGCTATAATAGAGCATATTTATTTTATGACATAATTAGCATAGAACATGTACTACTAAGTAAAAACCGTATTCACGGTAGTTAAATATGCGCAAGTAGCAGGTGAGATAGTACCACGATTATTATCAGCCATACCGCTGCGTTATGTGTATGTTTATAACGCACGGTTATATTCAATTTAACAGCGCACTAGTGTAGCGTTAGTGTTTATTTAGTGTTGTACTATGTACCCGGATGCGGAACTTACTATGCAAGCGAACCGTTTAACTTGTAATTAATGTGAATTTGTAATTGTGAATGTTGGGATTAAATATTTACTAAGTTGGTATGAGTATGAATGTAACTACATTGTAAACTGAATATTAATTGGTATATTTATATTTTTAAATTATGGGGTAGGTGGTTCAGTGGTATCGAGTCATCCTGTGGATCCTAGGAACCCTGGTTCGATTCCCACAGCCGACAAACATATCCACCACATTAAAATTACACCTGTGACTCCCTTTTCACTAATATCTTACCGAGATCTGCTTGGGCAGAGTGCCACAGCCAGTAATGGGTAAAACGCGTGTTGATATATGTATTTATTTTATTTATTTATTTAAACTGAATATTAATTGATATATTTAGATAATATGGGGTAGCTACTCAGTGGTATCGGGTCGGCTTGTGGATCCTGAGAATTTCGGTTCGATTCCCACAGCCGACAAACATTTTCACCACATTAAAAGTACCCCTGTGGTTCCTCCAGCACTAACATCTTTGAGGGCCGTGATTTTACAGCTTGTAACCGCACTTCACGCGTATAAATATATCACATACCGAGATCTGCTCTGGCAGAGTGCCACACCCAGTAATGGGGCAAAAAGGCGTGATGATATAATTATTTTTTCTTATACCTGCATAATAATCCTTGTTTAACAAATTAAAAAGCGTATCATGTTTTAAAATTGCTAAGCCACAACAAAATCGTTTTGCTTTGTAAATTCATCCATGTTTATCACAACAAATTGCTAAATTATGAATCAACATTGTACCGTAAACAACAAATGCTAACCTATCTCTATGTGAACGATATTAAATAGTATCATAATATACAATTATTTAGCTAATTGATCCCAATAGTAATTTTTATAACAAGTGCCGAAAAAGGCTTGTTACGTGCAAGTGCAGAATTTAACGCACGAGGCTTGCCGAGTGCGGAAATCTGCATGAGCACGTAACCTTTTTCGGCCCTCAAAGATGGTAGTGGTGAGGGATCCACAGGGGTAATTTTAATGTGGTGAAAATGGTTTATCTGCTGTAGGAATCGAACCCGGGTTCTCAAATCCATATACTGACTGGATACCACTGAACCACCCGATAAATATAAATGTGTAACAGCAATGAATACTTTCGTTGGTGAAAGTAAAAAATCCTATTTATCTTTTTATTTTAGTTCTTCTTTATTAGATTTTCCGTAATGTGGGTGGAGAACTTTCAATTTCCCGATTTTCCAATACGTCTGGTTGGAAAATAAACTTCATAATCCAATAAATTCAAAGAAAAATGAGTTGGAATAAAAAATTGGTTCGAATATCGTTGTTGGCACTCTTCAATATGAACTCTGAACTATATCTCTCGCCAGCATCAACATCAAGTCATCCTTGAAATCGTTCGGCATTTGTCTGAAGTCATTCTCAGCGGGTGATCGTCATTTGTTGCCGGATTTAAAACAGACCTTTGCAGAGCTGCCACCTCTAAAAATAACCCAGTAATATACGCGCACCACGCGTCAATAGAATCCGACGTTCTTTTTTTCTCTCCCACACGTGATCTAAGTCACCGCCTACCATACTAAAAAAACAAATGAATAATGATTTTATAACCTCGCCAACTTGGATTGACTTATGGAAAAAATTATTACATAAATAATTGAATGTTTACTTTCTATAAATAAAATTATAAGTACGAACAAATGAAACTCGATATAGCCTACTTAGAATTGAATTAAAGTTAATTTAAAATTTGCATTATATTCAATTGTGTGAAACGTAAACAAATGAAAATAGTAATTATGCATTATCATGGCTTGCTGCGATATTGTTCAAATAATAATAGAGAAAAAACAATGACCTTGAATTCTATAAGCATTATTTTCCCATGATAAAATTTACATATGTTTCTGGGAAATATAAATTCCTTCTTTGATTGTCATATGAATGATTAAATTTTCCTTTCAATTACGGTACGGTTGCATCTGTCATTTTAAAAGCATTTTTGAATATTTCAAATCACAAAGCTTTCAATTAAAAACGCTACGCTTACGTATCGATCCATCAAGTTGGCTTAGGGACCGTTGTTTTTTTGTTTCAATCACTAGTAATTTCGCATTCAATTGTCTGAATTGTTTTCACTGATAGACTGTCTGGATTTTCAGTTTCAATTTTAAATTAAAATTGAAAAACTCTAAATGTTGATGGTGATGTATATTTATTCGACTGTCATGTTTTATCGTAAAAACAGCCTTCTAGATCGTATAAATGTCACTTGATTCGGTTACTTGGTACTCTGTACAATAGGAATTTAATCCCAATTGAAACAACAATAATCTATATACAGGGTGGTGCATGCAACTCTCGAACATAGGGATTTATCATGTAAAATCACAATTTTGTAATTTTCTACTTCCCTAATAATTTTAAACAAAAAAGCTTCGAATAAAAGTTTTAGGGCATAAAATTCTGCATCTCAGCCAATAAACAAAGTTAACTTTGCATGCTTCGTAACAGCACAAATTAGATCTGAAAATGACAAAAATAGCCTCAAACTATCGACAGCCATGGAATTGAAACAAAATTAAACAAATGTTTGACGTATAATCTGTCAAAATAATTTCTTTATTTATTATGTCATTTATTTTGACAGATAAAACGACAAACATTTGTTTAATTTTGTTTTAGTTCCATGGCTATCAATAGTTTTCAGGCTATTTTCGTTATTTTCAGATCAAATTTGTGCCGTTGCGAAGCTTGCAAAATTAATTTTGTTTATTGTATTATATACAGAATTATATTCCCTAAAACTTTTATTTCAAGCTTTTTTGGTTAAAATAATTAGGGAAGCAGGAAATTAAAAAATTGTGATTTTACATGTGAAATCCCTATGTTCGAGAGTTGCGTTCACCAGCCTGTATATATAAAAATTAATGTTTGTTTGTTTGTCTCTTATGCGTTCCTATATCATTCATCCGATTGCGATGAAACTTTGCTAAGTTGTAGTGCGCACGCCCGCGAAGGTTTCTGACTTCGCACAAGTCCAATCCGCCATCTGGAAACAAAATGGCCGCTAGCTATCTTTAAAAATACTGCACTGATTCGATTCAAATTTGGTATAGGTACAGACGAGAACCAATCTTAACATATAGGTATAATAAAGCTTCAGTCCTATGCCATTCGAATTCAGACGTTTGCAGTTTCCGATACGACTCGCATTTGCAATGACCATCAACAAAGCACAGGGACAATCGCTACAAGTGTGTGGACTAAATTTGAAAAATTCATGCTTCTCATATGGACAGCTGTACACAAACACTTTCTTTGAGTTGCAATGCAACGCATGCCGGGGACTCGCATTAAATTGTAGACCACGCGAACGAAGTCGCGGGTAATAGCTAGTAAACACATAAAATAATATTGAATTATGACTACTAGCGAAAAAAATAATTACAAAAATGTTTTACTCCAGAGATATAAGCGATTAAAAATCACAAGTATTGAAGCGTTTTCATTGGCGCTGAAAAATATTCTTTGTCAAAATACCGCTGCGTAAAGTAGTGAGCGCTAGTATAGCACATGTTTATTTATATTAGCAACAGCAGGAATTCTGCGGGAGCAAAGTTCCTGCTCTTGCTGACAGCACTGATATCTGTTTGAAAACTTGAATATATTTTACAGTGCCAGCAGTTTACGAGAATTTGTTTATTTTTATAAAAGTCAACACACATGCGCTGACAGTCGATTTGTTTACCTAAAAAAAGAATGCTATTCGTGGTATACACGCACGCGGTTTACGGGTTTCCTTGAACTAAAAGTGGCGAATGTCTGTTGCAATGACACCCACGCAGAGGCGGACTCGGCCAATTTACACACTTTACATTTCACTGAAAACAATTTGTAACCGTTATATTGTATATTTGTTTTATGATGAATGGTAATCGTTAAATAGGTGTTAGTAATGGACGCATTTTCCCATATTTTTTAGGGTGAATTGTTACGTCATCTCGACAGATAAATGAGCATCAAAATTATTTATTTATCTATTCTACTATGTACAACAGGAAGCCGAACGCGGCGAGCCGTAGCGTGTTAGTTGATATACAGAGTGGGGAAAAAATTCCGGGACGGTTAAATATCTTACGAAATACATATTGGATCGAAAAACGACAAAATACATGTCAAATATTTTTCAAAAATCTATCCAATGATACCAAACTTGACCCCCACTCCTGCATCCAGGGGGTGGGGCTGGGGGCAACTTTATAATCTTAAATGGAAACACCCAATTTTTATTGCAGATTTGGAATCTCTAGAAAATTCTACATTAATTTGATCTTCGATTCAAGTTATTTTTGTTGACAGATGGCGCTATGATCGCTACAAATGGGAATGGAATTGATGTACACGACTACAAAATTGACAATCACTAGTCCCCATTAGGTTTCCCAAATAATTCTAAATAATTCTAAAAAAATTCTAAAACATTCTAAAAAAATCTTGAATTCTAAAAAAAAATTAGTGTAACATTGTGTGACTCCCCCTCCACTAACATCTTTGGGGATCATAATTGGACGACGAGTAACCGCACTTCACGCACATAAATTACACAGTTATTCTATTTTAAATTTGCTTGAAACAAACAGTTTTTATATGCATTTATGGATACGATTATCTATCAGAAAAACTCACTTTCTACATGAGTACGTGGTAATTATCTATTTTCTATACATTAATTGAAATTGCAGAAAAGTCACCTATTCGTAGTCATATAAACAATACGTTTTTTAAGCAGGAGGAGTAAATGCACAAGTCAGATTTACACTATAGAAAGTTACCAAAGAAAGTTACTAGATTTTTGTTCGCGCGAAATACAAAAATTTCTTACACATCTGCACTGATTACATTTCATGGCATTTATTTTAAAATACAAATGACAAACTCTAATTTCTCACTCCGTATATTATTAGTTCTTAAAAGAACTGATTTATGTTAATGTCACAGAAATGCAAAAAACCAACAAGAAAACAGATAACCTCAAAACTTATGACAGCTCTAATAAATCAAATGTATGTACAGTGTAAACTGGACGAAGCACTAGCCAATCAGAAGCGTCAGTTTTAGCGGTTAAAATTTAAATTACTCCTCCTGGTTAAAAAACAGAGTATAGTTAATATATTTTTAGCTTGAGTGGGATTCGAACTCGAACTGAATACAGACAGGTACCGTTAAAATATTAAAATGAAATCATATAATAGACCTAATTTCGTATCGATCTAAAAACCAAACAATTGCCAGTACCCTCCAGCTAACAAAAGAAAATCATCCACATGACGTCAAGGTCATTAATCCACCCCCTCCTACGTAAACTAAATCAACAAAGAAACCTTAAACAAAAGATAAAAAAATCCTACAATCATACCCACGTAATATAACAACAACATCACAGAAACAAAACACAAAGAACAAAACATCCACAATACACCGAGCTGGGACTGTGACTGGGACTGGGCCAGTCGGCAGCTCTCGGGTGTACTCGTGCGAAGTCGGGGGCTGTGAACCGCGGTATGCTGTCAAGTGGAAAGCACAAAGCACCACAAGCGACGGAAATGATACTACGAACTGCACCACTGCAGTGGGATCGATAAACAGGAATTTGATGGTAGACGGTCACTTGTTATTACGGGGAATTCCCTTGACAGAGAGTTTTAGTTTATTGTGTATTGATTCATGACTAATTTGCTTCGTTCTTTCACTAAAATACAATCGCAGCTGTCGTCAACTTATATTTAAAAATAACGCAGTCAAAATGTATGGAGTAGAGGTTCAGTGGTATCGAATCGGCCTATGGATCGATTCCCACTGCAGACAAACATTTTCACCACATTAAAATTACCCCTGTGGCTTCCCCATCACTAACATCATTGGAGCAGTGATTTGACGGCTGATAACCGCACTTCACGCGCATAAATATATCACTTACCGAGATCTGCTTTGGCAGAGTGCCACACCCAGTAATGCATAAAAGGCGTTAAGCGGATCGCAAACCAACGCGGTGGCGGTGGCGGTAGCGGTGGCGGTGGCGGTGGCGATCAAATGGTGCCTACATAAGACAATGCAAGTGCGCACACAAACAGCGATCAGGCTACCGCGCCCGCCTTGTGTGCAGCGTTCGTCCGCGGCGGTCAGTCCGCTACGCGGGCAAACGCAACCTGCTGCATTTGCCCGCTGACCGCGTAGAACAGCAACATGAGTTAAACAGAAAAATTGTTGAATTATTATTATTATTGTGATCATATGATATTATTATTAATCTTATTGTGATCACATGATATTTTATGCACAACTGGGCCGAAATTAATTTGTTTTAGCAATAAAAAACGGGCGAAAACTCTTATTTGTTGCCCTAGGGCCATAATAAATATTTTGTTCTAGATACATAAACAAAATGACAATTTTTGTTTATTGTGAATACTTGATTTTGCAAAATTCATTTTGACATACATTTAAATATACCTGTTTAATCTTTTGAATATAAAATTAAATGTTCTTTGTATCACTGGTGAAATTAGCGCTTTTGGCTAATAATATGCTAGGGCCACCCTGAAAACATAAATAACTATTATATGATTTAGCAAATCCAAATTACAATAATGTGAAAAAAAAGTAATGTATGGGTCTAAATCTCTTAAATTTCTCCAGTTTTCTCTCTTCTTCGTCGAATGTATAATAGCATCTCTTCTTTTTCCATTTCCCGTCCAAAATCCATTGCAGTGCAAATATATTAGCAGAATACTATAGGCGATCACCTCAAACAGACCGCATCAGTGTGCGTTGAGGTGTTCGCCACCGCCACCGCCACCGCGTTGGTTTGCGATCCGCTTTATGATATATTTATTTTATTTTACAAAATATATGCAGACGGTAAACTAACTGTACTCACATCGAAATAAATGTTTGGATATGATTGATGGTTTGTTGCGTGAATGAAGGATGAGACAGCTTGTATGAAACGAATTATGTATGTGGTTGAAGTGAAAGTGGTATGACAAGTATGTAATGCTTGGTAGAAATTAAACCTTTGAATAATTATGCTTTTTTGATACCAGACTTCTAATAGTATATTACGTACCATGAACTGTAAATAGCAGTTTTTAGGGCAAGAATGTAGTTTCCTAAACGTACGTGACCTAAACAATCACTTACAGTTTGAGGTTAGTAAGCTATTTTTTATAATACTTGCACAAATAGAAATAACTAAAGCATAGGTTTCAAAATTAACAGGTGTCAAATTGTCAAAATAAACAGGACCTTGATCTATAATATTTACTTACTATTCACGGTGGATAGTAAGTAAATATTATAGTCCTGATGTAACCATTGAAACCAACTGTGCAATAATTGTTCCACTTATTGTGTTTAAATTTTGTCATTAATAGGTAACTTACAATGCAGGTATTATAAATTACTTTTTCGCGTCACCGATACATACATACATACATACATATCTTCACGCTATATCCCACTGATAATGTAAGTATAACTTACTTCCATAGTAACATGCGTCAAATATAGCTCATAACATAACATTATTATTTGGTTACCATTGTCAACGTTGTGTTATAGAAAATAACAGTCTTACTACTAGGATAATTATTAAAAAATTTGACTCCTTGTTTATTTTTACTTTCCAATTATTTAGTCGTCCAGCGACGAGCAAAATTAACTATAACAAATTTCAAATTATTTACATACTTTTAAAACAAAACTAGTTCAAAGTGTTCAACAGTAAAACGTATACGATGTAAAATATGCAAGTTATTTTGAAAATACTATAAATGTACACCTTGGCGGTAATGAATTAAAAACCGCAACTACACTATAACATTTAATAGCTCAAACTAAAACAAAATATACTAGATAATTAAAATAATAATCGTTATATTCGTAGTAATAATCAAAGTAGGTTACGTGCAAAACTTTCAATTAGAGCGCTGTTCAACTGTTATTAGTAACGTTACCAACTCGCGAATATATATGTGTGTTCATGTGTGTGAAAACAAAATGGCCGCCAAAACTAACGTAATGACTACACACTGTGAACTTGTTTGAATTAATTTTAGTTTAACGACCAGTAAATTATTTGGTTTATGAACTTCCTGTCGGTTCTGAACGTGACTGTACTTTTTACTCGTAAAAGGTAAAATTAAATTATGAAACAAGTGAAAACAGAAATACAAGAGTTTAATGATTTATTCAAATGAAATAAATATATCATCACGCCTTCTACTTTCTACCCATTACTGGATCTGGCATTTTAGGGTTTGAGGAAAAGGGGTGGTTTATTAGAGTTGCAGTAAGATACTGTTAATTTGCTGGATTGTTTTGGGGTTGGGGATCAAGTGACGGAATGGTTACAATGGTTGAAGGTCATTTAGAGGGCATATTACATTTTCTTGGTCTTTCCAAGTTTTATGAAATTTTTGTTTCACAATATGAAAGTAAATACATATTTTATACTGTCATGCAATATAATAATTTCTTTAAAATTTATTTTTATTAAAAGAGCAAATATATCATCACGCCTCTTACCCATTACTAGATGTGGCACTCTGTCGTAGCAGATCTCGGTAAATGATATATTTATGGGGTAGGTGGCTCTCTAAAGATGTTATTTGAGGGGAGGCACAGGGGTAATATTAAAATAAATAAAATATATCATCGCGCCTTCTACCCATTACTGGGTGTGGCACTCTGCGGAAGCAGATCTCGGTAAGTGATATATTTTGCGCGTGAAGTGCGAATACCAGCCGTCAAGGATGTTAGTGGAAGGGGAGCCACAGGGGTAGTTTTAAATTGAATAAAAAATAAATATAACATCACGCCTTTTAATTATTACTGGGTGTGGCACTCTGCCGTATCAAATTTCGGTGATATATTTTACGCGTGAAGTGCGGTTACCAGCCGTCAAGAATGTTAGTGGAGGGGAAGCCACAGGGGTAATTCTAAATTAAATAAAAAATAAATATAACATCACGCCTTTTACCTATTACTTGGTGTGGCACTCTGCCGTAACAGATCTCGTAATATTTTGCGCGTGAAGTGCGGTTACCAGCTGTCAAATCACGGCCTCCAAGGATGTTAGAGGAGGGAAAGCCACAGGGGTAGTATTAATGTGGTGAAAATTGTTTGTCGGTTCTGGAGCCACAGGGGTAGCATTAAATAAAATAGAAATAAATATAATGTCACGTCTTTTACTTATTACCAGGTGTGGCACTCTACCGTAACAGATCTTGGTAACTGATATATTTATGCGCGTTAAGTGCGGTTACCAGCCGTTAAATCACAGCCCCCAAGAATGCTATTGGAGGAGGAGCCACAGAGGCTATTTTAATGTGGTGAAAATTGTTTGTCGGTTGTGGGAATCGAACCAGGGTTCTCAAATAAGTTGAAAATATGTATCACAAACAAACTTAACAATTTATGAATAGAAATTAAGTTGTTTAAATTTATATCGAATAATATTGAAGAATGTTACCAGTTTGTCATAAACCTGTATTTAAATTTTTTAACCTTTTATTCCAATCTGATGAAAAATAAAACAAAAAAGTTATTTTACGATATTTTAATGACAAGTTATCATCTTTTTCCGACAAAAAAACTTGCTAAAAACACGAAAAAAGAAATATTTATAGCAGTCGGAAACCAGTTTTTACCACACATTTTTTCCTTTTGGAAAATAATTTTTTGCTTCGGGTCATGACACATTTATAGTTGGCCTTGATAAAACAATCTCGCATCAAAAACAAAAAACGGTTGATGTAATTGCCGGCAATTATTTATTCAGCTGGCAAACTAATTTAGAAAGCAAAACTAAGCGGTTTGAGATTTATTTTAGACACGACTGTTAATTTGAAATTCAATTGTTTCTAATTATGCTGCATAATACAGTGTCAACAGTACTTTCACTATTTTGTGAAATAACTAATAAATGCCCAGGATTTTTTTACTCGAGTAAATTTCTAATGATTTTGAGTTACATCCGTGAAACTGGTTCGCACTTTCCTAATCATTTTTTACTTGTTTTAGCTACGAATTTTATCGTTAACAAAATTTAGAGCGGAAACAATATTGCCAAATTTACTTTTAAATCTAACTTTAAATTTTAACAGAAATAGCAACTATAAATAATACATTTTTACCAATCTAAAATTACTCCTGTGGCTCTCCCAGCACTAACATCTTTGGGGGGCGTGATTTCACGGCTGGTAACCGCACTTCACGCGCATAAATATATCACTTACCGAGATCTGCAACGGCAGAATGCCACACCCAGTAATGGGTAGAAGGCGTGATGATATATTTATTTATTTATTTATTTTATTTATATCTTACTAAATTTTTGTTTCGTTTAATGGATATTTTAGAGGAAAAAAATAGAAGTATATAAAAGCGCACTTATTATTTTTGTTGTACCCTGAAAGAGAAATAACCAAATTTTCCGACTTCTAAATTAATTATGAAAAGTTGAATAAATAGTTAAATAGATAAAAGATGAAAGCTATAGGTAAATGAATAGGTAATAATGATATAATGACCGTATTTTGCCCTGGGCGTTTCTGTCATAGAGTAAATAATACCCAAGTCACGTTTGAATGTCCTATTTTAGACAACTCATGAATATGGTAATGCATGCAAATTATTATCTAAATAAACTAATAGAAATGTAACTAGCACGATATTTAATTCAGCATTTCTAACAACTACCTAACAAAGGAAACGTAGCCGAACATTCATATTATTACACTTTTTATTAATTCAATTAAGGGCCAGTTTTTCAATCACCGATTAATGTTAATCATGATTAATAATGGAAACTATGGTTACCATTATTATTTAATCATGGTTAACACTAATCTAGAGTAAACCGGTGATTGAAAAACTGGCCCTAATTTGATTCCATTATTTTACTTATAAGTATAGTTATGATAAGAATATTAATAATTATTATCATTTTTGTGCGACATATTCATTTTTATGTACTTTATCAGCCTTATGGGGTAGGTGGCTCAGTGGTATCGAGTCGGCCTGTGGATTTGAGAACCTGGGTTCGATTCCTACAGCCGATAAACAATTTTTATCACATTAAAATTACTCTTATGGTTTCCCCACCACTAATATTTTTTGGAACCGTGATGCACTTCACCCGCATAAACATATCAATTACTAAAATCTTTGGGGCCGTAAATTGTCGGCTGGTAACTGTACTTCACGAAAAAACATCACCGAGATTTGCTACAGTGCCATACCCAGTAATGGATAAAAGGCATGATATATTTATTTGATTTAGAATTATTTCTGTAGTTCTTTCCTTTTCTAACATCTTTAGGGGCCGTGATTTGACAGCTGGTAATCACACTTCACCCTCAAACAAATATCAATTTATAGAAATTTGCTACGGTAGAGTGCCACACCCAATGATGGGTGACAGGCGTGATGATATATTTTTTATTTTATAATGTTGAAGGGTGCATTTCTAATATATGTTTTTTTGTTGCAGGTACGTGTCAATACTCTTTTCGTTTCCCCAGAAATTTGCTTAAATCCCCCCCTGTGTTATATGGTAAGCTTATTGCAATATTCAATAATTTATCCCCCCATGTAATACAGATCCGTCTCACTTGTTCATTCCAAAAATTACTAAAGAAGTAGATCAAATTAATTAATTAGGTAATAAATTCATTAGGTAGTTATTAATTATTCGAATAATTATGTGAAATATTTATCAGTTACTTGTTAATTTAATTATTCGAGTTGAGTTGAAGCTGTACAGTCAGCACGAAAATAGAATTCTGGTTGTTAGAAATTTTATTCTTTAAAACTTTTATTTGATTTATTTTTGGCGAATTTTGGGATGCAAAGATCAACTTTGCAATTAAACTGCCTGAATTTTTTTGGAATACGAGAGACCTTAAATGTTCTTGAATTTTATATCTTATTTGTAAAACTGATAGACATCATGTAATAGTTATTTTTCTGAAACCAGCAAGAAAGATTTTTACCAAAGTGTGCAATATCTCATGAATGAGATAAGATTTGTTAACGAAACTTGGTAATTATAAGTGTAATGAAAATACGAAGAGCTGAGTTGATTTTGAATAAAATTGAAAAACCGGAAGAGGAAGTTTACTGGACACACAAAACAATAAATTCCATTTATTTCAAAAATGGAATCAGTTACGAAAAAATGTTTCAAATAAAAGATTTTAGCAAAAATATTTGAAACATAAAATGTTATTTGCAATTTTCTTGTATATGCGTCTAATTTTGTGAAAAACTAATTTTATATTTAATAATATATTTCAATAATCATAGTAGCATTAGAAACAAAGAACATAAATGTTAATTTTCGCTTTATCTAGTTATCTATGTCTTTTTTCGGAAAAACAAATAAATCATTAAAATGGTCAAATAATTTGGCAATTTTACCTCAATTTAATCGACTTCGTATCTCACGGTTCTTGAGATACCAAGGGTTAGGCTTATGCCTCATCAGTAAAGTTACACATAAAGTAGTCAACATTACTAAAAAATTACACGTAAATAAATTTGATATTTTATATGTTTCAAACAGATAAGTGCTGAATTAGTGAAAAACTAAATTACATGTTTAATAATATTATATAACATTCATATATTCTAAATATTAAATATGCTGTGTATAAGAAAGTCGTGTGGTGCCCACACCAGATTTTTTTTTTGTAATCTTGGATACGTAGGTTTCTGTCAATATAATTCATATCAAAAAAATTAAACATTTGGAATTATTTATGATTAATTATTGATTAAATTAAACGGTTTTAGAAAAAATAGTATATATAATACGTCAGGAAAGTGTGTTTACTTGGCTAGACGGATTAAAATACTCGACCTGCGACCTCGTATTTCAAACAACCGCTTCGTCAAGTAAAATATCACTTTCCTAACTTATTATGTATTATACTATTGTAAAAGTTATTTACCGGACTTATATCATAAATAACTCTCATGTACCAAATGCAGTAAATATTCGGCAGTTCTTGTTGTACAGAATACCATAAATAAATAAATAATCTTTTACTTTAACGAAAGCTTTTAGCTGTAGCTTAGCTATATTTTACAAAATATAGCTTATAGCTGTAGCTTAGCTACTTTTTTAAAGAATAGCTGTAGCTTAGCTACTTTTTTTAAGTATGACCAAAGTAGTTGGTCCGCCAAAGAAGCCACAAAAAATAATTTTTAAGATCGTCAAATTCTGTTAACAGAAGATCAACAGCGAAAAATATATTAAATATTTTAAAACATATCTGTCAAATATGATAATTAATATATTGTTACCATAACAATAAAGCCAAATGTGTCTTTACCAACTAAGACCGGTAAATAACTTAAAATAATTCCTGTTACCAAAGATGTAATGAAACACTTATTGTACTGATAGTAGAAAAATAATTATTAGCTTGCTCTGCGCGCAGTAACAGTATTGTTTCTGCTCAAAGTATGCGAGAAAAATTCCATTTCATTTGAAAGTTCTCCCGTAATAATATTCAAGTAAACGCGAATGCTAATTTGCCTCTTAAGTGGTTGTGTAGAGAGAAAACTGTAATGTTTCTTGAATAACATCGAGTTTCTCTTTCTCTCTCTGTCTGTCTAGCGAATGCATCTTTTCTCCCGCTCGGCTAATTACAACATTTGCATTAATTACGTTTATACAATGCAAATAATGATGGTTGTTTGTGTATGCATCGGTCTGTGCTATGAAATTTAAATGTGCAGCCATGTTACGTTGTTACGTTGTTACGTGTTATGTCACTGCAGTTTCATACAAATTTTAATTTTATGAAGTTGGAACTTTAAGCGATAAAAGTTTCATATTTGCTAGTAATAAACTAAGTAGAACTAGGTTCTCTGGAATTATGAATAATATTATTATTATTATTTAGTAATGGGGTGGCTAGCTCAGTGATATGAATTCCCACAGTCGACAAACAATTTTCATAATTTCAAAAACTACCCCTGTGGCTCCTCCACCACCACTAACATCTTTGGAGGTCGTGATTTGACGACTGGTAACCGCACTTCACGCGCAAAATATATCACTTACCGAGATCTGCTTTGGCAGAGTGCCACACTCAGTAATGGGTAGAAGGCGTGATGATATATTTATTTATTTATATTTAGTAATTGTGCTCAGTGGATAAAATTGAGATAAAACTTGTCTCAAGCTAGAGGTCGCGTGTCCAATTCGCTCTGATTTTAACTTATAATACCTAAAGTGTCTTTAGAGGTTCGGATTTCGCTATAAGATACTTAAATAAATATATCATCATGCCTTTTACCTTTTATTGGGTGTGCCACTCCGCCGAAACAGATCTCGGTAAGTGATATATTTATGCACGTGAAGTGCGTTTACCAGTAGTCAAATCACGGCCTCCAAAGATGTTAGTGGTGGAGGAGCCTCAGGGGTAATTTTAATTTTGGTGAAAATGTTTGTCGGCTGTGGAGATCGAAGCAGGGTTCTCAGGATCCACAGGCCGACTAGATACAACTGAACCATTACCCCATTATAAGATACTTGAATAAATAAATATAAATAAATATATCATCATGCCTTTTACCTTTTATTGGGTGTGCCACTCCGCCGAAACAGATCTCGGTAAGTGATATATTTATGCGCGTAAAAAGCGTTTACCAGTAGTCAAATCACGGTCTCCAAAGATGTTAGTGGTGGAGGAGCCTCAGGGGTAATTTTAATTTTTGTGAAAATGTTTGTCGGCTGTGGAGATCGAATCAGGGTTCTCAGGATCCATAGACCGACTCGATACCACTGAGCCATTACCATTAACATCTTTGGGAGTCGTGATTTGACGGCTGGTCATGGGTATATAAATATATCACTTAGCGAGATTACGGCAGAGTGTCACTTCTAGTAATAGGTATAAGGCGTGATAGTATATTTTTTTATTTACATCGATGCGATATTTTTTGTGTGACAAATTCATTTTATGCACAACCGGGCTTAAATTCATGTATTTTAGCCCTAAAACGGGCTTAAACATTTGTTTTTGACCCTAGGGCCATAAAAAATCATTCCTATGAATACATAAATAAAATGATAATTTTTGTTTATTGTGAATACTTGATTTTACAAATTGTCATTTTGACATATAACCTATTTACATATTCTAATCTTTTGAACATATAATTAAATGTTATTTTGTTGTGCATAAAATATTGTATGTACCACGGGTGAAATTAGCGTTTCTTACCCTGAGCATGTTACAGAGTGATCAAAAGGAATTGTTACAGTTGGCAATAAAAAAATACTTGAAATTGGTAATCCTGATACATAAATTAGTTTCCTGTTGTTGACAGTGACATTTGAAAATTTAAATTTAAATTTGAGTACATCTATTATCATATTTATTTCTGAAGTATTTCTATTACTTAAAAAGTCAAAATTCTATTAGCTATCAGACTCCTGACATAACCTATTTGTATTTATTAGAAATGTCAAATTGTATTTGCGCCTTTACCTGGCGTTGTGCCAACTGTGGAATAAAAAGATCTCTGGAATTGTATTGCCAACTATAACAATTCCTTTTAATCACTTTGTATTAGCCCTCAGTGCTTTGCTCCTCGTGTTAATAATCATACCACGGACCAGAAACGCTTGTTTTCACCCTTGATACATAAATAACTATTTTCAGAAACTTTTATCAGCCCTAAGATTGGGTTTAATGGCTTTGTCTTTTGTTAGTCGTCATAATTTATAACTTATAAATAAAACTAATAAATTTAAAGTAATTTCACACACTTTATTATCTTGTTTTATGGGAAAATAAATTTGAGGAATTTCGTTTCGTGATATTCTGATATTTTATGCAAAATGTAAAATATTTTAACTCTTTTAATTAAAAAAGAAATATGACAAACTAAACTCATAAAAACGTTTTAAATATTCGACATTAAATTTGCATATGGAAATTAGGTCCACATAAAGTAGGTTACATATTTTTTTATAAATTCATCTTTATGCTTCCTTTCTCTTTTATGCAAATATTACATTTCTTTACCCTTCGTACTTACCTACGCTTTAATTACAAAACTCACGCTATGAAATATTCCCCATTCACAAGAAAAATGACTGTCGATGTATTATTAATTGTTCCATGCTCGATAAATCATATTACAAAACAATTGAACGGATATATTTTTCGATAGAGCGTACAGCGCAACTCTTTGTAATTTGAAACCAATAAATTTAAAACCAGATATAGAACCAGTTTTAAAACACGGTTAGGTTAAAATTAACAACCGCAATTAGCAGTTCGATAAATCAAAATGTCCGCGCAAAAAGCGAACTTACACAAATGGTGAAAACTTCCTATTATAGCCAAATAAATTTACATGAGCAAATTGCAACATTTCAGTTTAATTGAACTTTTAATTTGTGTTATTATTTATTTATTTATTTACTCTGTGAATAGCTCAAGGTCAAATAGGACAAATTATGTATAGCAGTGAAATTGTTGGGTTTTCTCCTTTAATGGCTTGGGATTAAATGATGGCAAAACCAGCAATAAAGTTATGAAATATAAATAAATATAATATCGTATTACCCCCAAATAAATAAAGATTTTAGGCTCGGTTGCACAAAGCGATGTTAATTATCTGATTTTTATGTTATATAAATATAAAAAAATATATCATCACGCCTTATACCCATTACTGGGTGTGGCACTCTGCCGAAGCAGATCTCGGTAAGTGATCTATTTTGCGCGTGAAGTGCTGTTACCAGTCGTCAAATCACGGCTCCCAAAGATGTTAGTGGTGGAGGAGCCACAGGGGTAGTTTTTTGAAATTATGAAAAATGTTTGTCGCCTGTGGGAATCGAACCAGGGTTCTCTGGATCCACAGGCCGACTTCATACCACTGAGCTAGTATTCACAATAAATAAAAATTGTCATTTTATTTATGTATCCATAGGAATTATTTTTTATGGCCCTAGAGCTAAAAAGAAGTGTTTAAGCCCGCTTTTTAGGTCTGAAACACATGCTTTTCGACCCGGTTGTGCATAAAAGTTATTTTGTCACGCGTATCCATAGGAATGTATAAATGTCATGTTTTTTGACACTTGTGGAAACATAATTTTAACTGACATTAACCAGGCCATAGACTTGTAATATGGAAAATATTTTTTTGTTGCAAATTTAAAATGTCAAAAAATATAAACAACTATTCACTCACGTTATTTAACATAGATTACTTCGTTATAATGCCACAAATTACAGAAAATAATTCATGACATCTGTTTAGACAGAGTGTTACACGTTACACCCAGTAATAGGTAAAAAGCTTAATGATATATTTATTTATGAAGAACCGTTACTAGGCGTCAAATGACGGTCCCTCAATTGTTAGTATAAAGAAAGAAATTTTAGACGTTATAATTCTTCGTAACCTAGAAATATTTCCTAAAAATACTGTTTTCATTTCCAGAATTACATTATGTTTCCAACAACCATAACGTTACAATATGCAATAAGGTAAAATTCCAAAAATAAATTTATGTGAACCGCGATAAAATATTACCTAACACAAAATTCAGGAAAAGGTCAAGTTAGCTGGTTAACCACAACATATCAATTATAATCGTTCCATCAGTGTTGTAAACAAACAAACAAACAAACGAACGACTGAAAAACAGTCGGATATGAATCAGTTCCGTTGATGACAAATCTAAAAATAACTGAAGCCGGCCCTGACGCATGCGCGAGGTAATGGCCGCTCATTACTTACAAATCTTACGAGGCTGACTCACGCAAGCTCACCTATTTCACATTCGGTCAACATACAGATTTTATGATGATAATTTCGTTACCGATGATTCATGAAATTGCTCCATTTTTATTACTTTTATTTTGTTTTTAATGTATAGATAAACATCTAGTTAACTTTGAATTGTGTATTTAACAAATGACTGTACATTATCGCTTAGCAATTGTTTTAGAATTATTGTTCATTAAATTTAGATGGCCATGGAAAACAAATGAGTTGATGTTTTAGGAAATTGCTCTCATTTTGTTTTGTTTTTATGTGGAAATAAATATCTAGTTATCCTTGAATTGGACATTGAACAAATGACTACCGTTTATCTATTGGTTTTAGAATTATGCAAAATTGACTAATCGAAACATTTATTTATGGGATGGCTAACTCAGTGGTATGAAGTCGTCCTGTGGATCCTGAGAACCCTGGTTCGATTCCCACAGGCGACATACAATTTTCATAATTTCAAAAGTTATCCCTGTGGCTCTTCCACCACTAACATCTTTGGAGGCCGTGATATGACGACTGGTAACCGCACTTCACGCTCAAAATATATCACTTACCGAGATCTGCTTCGGCAGAGTGCCACACCCAGTAATGGGTAGAAGGCGTGATGATATATTTATTTTGAAACCTTTATTTTTCATCACATTAAAATTACTTATTTTTTTCTCTTTCACTTACAACTTTGGGGACTCTAATTTCACGGCTGGTTACCTCATTTTATACCAACAAATATCTAAATATTCGGGGGCTTTAATCGAATGGAGATTGTTTTTTGTTTCAACTCGACCATTATTCGTTACTGATCGATAAATATTTAGAAATAGTATATTTACTTTTCTATTAATAAAATAAATAAATATATAATCACGCCCTTTGCCCATTACTGGATGTTCACTCTGCTATAGCAGATCTTAGTAAGTGATATATTTATGCGCTTACCAGCCGTCAAATCACGACCCTCAAAGATGTTTGTAAAGGAGGAGCCACAGGGATAATTTTAAAAATAAATAAATAAATATATCATCACGCTTTCTACTTATTACTGGGTGTGGCACTCTGCCGAAGCAGATCACGGTAAGTGATATTTTTTGCGCGTGAATTGCGGTTACCAGTCGTCAAATCACGGCCCCAAAGATGTTAGTGGTGGAGGAGCCACAGGGGTAGTTTTTTTGAAATTATGAAAATTGTTTGTCGTCTGTGGGAATCGAACCAGGGTTCTCATGATCCACAGGCCGACTTCATACCACTTAACTAGCCACTCCATAATTATTTGTAGGCTGTGAGAATCAAACCCGGGTTCTCTAATCAACATTACTATGGAGTGATCTATGAATGTTGTTAAAGTGAGGGTGGTGTGTTTGGATGATAATGTTTGACGAGGGCTGATTATTTGATGAATGTAATAAGTGAAATTTTATAAGTGATTTTAGGGTTCGTACTACCGCATTTGTTGGGACGTAGCGTGAAGATATGTATGTATGTATTTAAAAACAAAAGAAATCGTTTGATTAGTATTTGTTTTTAATAAATACTTTAAAACAATTGACGAAGCTGTCTATGACAAATAACAAAAACAGAAAAATTTGAATAAAATCAGATTTGAATGCAGGGCGACCTTTGCTGTTTTCTATGTTACCTAATCATTCGTAAAATTTGAAACTTCAGTTCACATATTTGTCGAGCTTGTGTATCTGTAGTTTCGCTCGTCATTTGTTCTTTGAATTATTCCCAGAATTTAATAGGTGAACAAAATATTTGTAAAATAAAACTCATTTATTTCGTTTGTGTTGACTAAAGCGAAACAAAACCGAAATCAAGTTACAGTTGAACTGAGCAATTAACAAGAATGACTGTCGCGTATCAATTGTTTTTTACAATCAATTAAAGAATTTAGAGGCTCATGAAAAGGAAAACAATGCCATGTGCAACATAACAATAGAAATAATTTTGTTATCAAGCAACCGTTGGTATGGGCAATTAAAAAATAAAAATAATGCTTCACTACGGTTCAACTGTTTTTAAAAGTTGTTTATTTCTATACATAGTGTGCCATGACAAACAAAATCATAATTATTATGTAATAGCGTTTTGAATTAATGCAAAAAAAGTTATAAAAATATTTTACATTTGTATCATTTTAATGTTATGCTATTGTGTTTATATATACAAATATGGATTCTATTGAAATCGTGGGTTTTAGAAATTGCAAAGCAAATTCTATTGAAAACGTGGGTGTTTAAACAAGATTTTATGAATTTTTCAAGCATTGTTTATGTTTTGAGCGTTTCCTACGTCATAATTCAGACTTTTTAATCAATTTTGTCCGTTAAATCTAGTTTAAAAAGGAAAATACAATTTAAGAAGCTTTGTAGTAATATTAATCGTATAATCCGCCCTATTACTTGATCATTATGTTACCGATCGATATGACAATTCGTATTTTTCATTACTCTATAGATATCGACATTTTGTGGGGTAGGTAGCTCAGTGGTTTCGAGTCGGATTGTGAATTTGAGAACACTGGTTCGATTCCCACAACCGACAAATAATTTACACCACATTTAAAATTATCCCTGTGGATTCTCCTCCACTAACATCTTTGGGGACTGTGATTTGACGGTTGGTAATCACGCTTTACGCTCATAAATATATCACTTACAGAGATCTGCTACGGCAGAGTGCCACACCCAGTTATGAGTAAAAGGCATGATAATATGTGGCACTTTTGGATATAAGTGACTTATTTTATTCTTCCTTTTCGATGACTGAAGTATCACTTTTAATCCCGGAGAAATAATATTTAAAATTTAAAATTAATCATTAATTCAAAATGTAATCATCACGCCTTTTACCCATTACTGGGTGTGGCACTCTGCCGAAGCAGATTTCGATAAGTGATATCTGCTTCGGCAGAGTGCCACACCCAGTAGTGGGTAGAAGGCGTGATGATATATTTTCATTTACGAAGCTGTAAGCTGTCATTTAATTTTTTTTATATAATAACAGCTATGTCAATATAAGTAAGCATAATGCATGAAAGTAACATAAAAATGCCAGGATAAATTATTCTGGTCCCAGAATACCGAAATTGTATAATTTATAAAATAATCATGAAATAGAAAAGTTATTATTTTTCCTGTAAACATAGTTTTAGAAAATTTTATCAAGCTTATGATCGTTGAAAACCAATCAAAAATCAATACAGCATGACAGTTAAAAAGCCCTCCTAAAGACCTGCTGATTAAATTTGAAAAGAACCGTCTGTAAGCACCAAGTAAACAAAGATAAAATCGCATCGGGTGTTCAAAATGGCGATAACAAAATAATAGCTCTGAAAATGATTCTTCCTACACTGAGAAACAACATATGCATGTCTACGTGTACATGCCGTTGCTAAGCAACGCAGGGAGAGGGGGCATGACCTTGTTTAAACAAAGCATGAAAACAATGGACAATCAACGCACGCCGTGCTGGGCGTTTGGCAGACATATCTATCGTGTTGTCTTTGTTTCTGCCGTTGAAAATAAAATAGTGTTATCTTTGCTTTGTGTCGCGTCTCGTGGACCGTGGGCGGTGTCATGGCAACGGTAATTCAGAATGCGAATCGTGTAGATTTCATTTGTTTTCAATGTTTCCACGTTTGTTATTCCAGCACGATTTTATCCACCTAGTTACTGTCTATAGGGTACGGTTGGAAATTGATCGAATTCTTTACCTTCAACTGAACTTATAATTTTTATTTCTATTCTTTTGTCTTATTTTGTTAATGACGATATGTAACAAACAAAACAAAATCTCATTCTTTGTTTAATTTGTTTCGAACTTTGAAACTCTTAATTTAAACCATTTATACGTAAAATAACTCAAATTTGAAGGTTGGGCGCCAGGAAATATTGTTTATTTAAATAAATAAATAAATATATCATCACGCCTTCTACCCATTACTGGGTGTGGCACTCTGCCGAAGCAGATCTCGGTAAGTGATATATTTTGTGCGTGAAGTGCGGTTACCAGTCGTCAAATCACGGCCCTGAAAGATATTAGTGGTGGGTTAGCCACAGGGGTAGTTTTTGAAATTATGAAAATTGTTTGTCGCCTGTGGGAATCGAACCAGGGTTCTCAGGATCCACAGGCCGACTTCATACCACTGAGCTAGCCACTCCATTATTATTTAATTATTACAAATATTATGAGATAATAGTATATTACATAACAAGCATCGAAAGTGTAAGATAACGTGCGAGTGTACAAATTGAAAAACGAGGCGCGTAGCGCCGAGTGATTTAAGTACACGAGCACGGTTATCACACTTTCGAGCGAGTTATGTACACTATTTTTCAGACGACCACAAAATATTTCTAAAAAAAAGTTTACAAGAGCAATGTTGTTACACTTTGACAGCTGAAGCGTCTTTGAAGGTAAAACGTTTGACGTTTAAGGTTAGGTGTTAGGTGTAGTGATACCAACTGTACTAACCGTAATGTTAAAATATTAAATAATGCTCAAATATTAGTAAATAAGTAATTATTAAATTTAAAAATAAGATTTATCTGCGCAATTGTGTCGAAATATCTGCCAAATTTAGATTCAAATAATAATACAAATTCTTTTCATTTGTTTTATTATTTTCTTTCAATGTAACGCAATCTGTTGTCAATCAGTGAACCTTCACCTGATATGTTTAAAAGTGTGCGTTATAATAACATATCAGTGTATGATATGTTCAACTTTCCGTAGTAAGTTATGATGTTATGGTTACCTTCATACCTGGTCGTCTGAAAATTAATAATTAATTTCATCAAAAAGTTGCTAAAAATTGATTAAAGTATTTTAAAGTTAGTTAACAATTTTTTGTGTTTATTTCAGTAAAAAACGTCTAAAATAACTAGTTTCTAAAACAATGCAAACAAAAAACGGTGTGTAATTTCGTCATTAAAAAGTCAACAGTTGCGAAACAAGTTCAAGTAACTTCAAACAATTGCGAATCACGAAGTTTTTGCAGGGGGGCGTTACTAACTCCGGACACAACGGTGTAATTTCAAAATTGCGTGTTTGTTCCATTTCTCTCCACCAGAGAAATAATCGCTTCGCTTCGTATGTTTCTTACGACTTACGTTGAACAGTTGAAATATGTAATTAACTTACAGTTAACATAAGTGCTACCAACTTTCTTTTAGCTGGCTAGACGATAACATATTTTAAATTGTTTTTATCTGGTTTTATAATGATTGTAATCGAAGTTTCCATTTGCCATTTGATTCAGATCTTACTACTGAAACAGATTACTAGTAATTTATCTTTTTTCGCGCCTCCGTTCGAGATTAACAGCTTCATATATCACAAAATCATTCGGAAACTATGTGTTTAGCGAACGCAGTACAGTAAAAACTAGGGACTTATGTAATATTAGCATTGGCATCACTGGCTGTCAGTGTCAGTGAGTGCTTGGAGGTTTGAAATTTTTACGAATTTTAGAGTTATGGTAGTACTAGTGTGACGGTGGCGCCATCGGTTGTCGAGTGTCGAAACTGACGCTTAAAAAAATATTAAAATTGAATAAAATAAGTATTTTATACCTAGAATAATTTGAATATCGTGAATTGTTAACAGGTTGTTGGTCTAGTGAATTTTCACCGTGTGGTGTTGCCATTATAAATTGGGATTCTTAATTTTTCGTTTAAAAACAAGGCTTTGCACGGCTATATATCGATTACTAAACGATAAAAAACTTTCTCCTTCTGATACAATATACATGGATAGTTCTAGAACATCATACTAGTTTTTCAAATGAAACTGCAAACTTTTAGAGGTACACAAACCAAATATGTGCTATTCTGAGTGATGATCGCCATAAGCTCCGTGTATAAGAACTCAATTTTACAAGCGAATATATTTGTTCACAGACGATTAATGTGTTTCATATTTTAACAGGATGCGTATGACTATCCGATGTTCACGGGAGCCAAATTTCATTCATATCTGCAAAAAAAAATTTCACGCTAGTACTACCTTAAATTGGATCATTAATAAGTAACTTACAGTACAATTATTGTAAAAATATTGCTTTTATTACTAGTTGTATAAATAACAATTGACAATGATGTAATGGTCTTCATTTTTCATTATAAGTATTTATAAAATAATAATTTAGGAACTGTGACAGTAAAAAACAAAGGAATAACTACAACCATAGTATTTTATCAAAAGTATAAAAACAAAAAACTGTAGGAAAACTCCATTTGCCAGTAAATAAATATCCGAAGAGTAAAAAATGTAGTAGTCATGAAACCGTCATTTTTTCCTCATAATCGTGACATAAAACAGTTGAATTGAAGCCGGTAAAAACGTGCGAATCGTATATAATTACAGAGTTCCGGTAGGCCATAATTAGTTCACATTTTAATCACTAGAGTACACTGACATTTCTCTGTGTAACATAAAAACAATTAATGCACTGGTAGAGCAGGTTTTTATTGTTGAACTTTCACTTGATAATGAGTAATTGATGTGGCCCGCTTTTGTTTATGGAATACGCCGTGTCATAGCAT
The DNA here is from genome assembly GCA_911728475.2 of Pterostichus madidus. Lineage (NCBI taxonomy): Eukaryota > Metazoa > Arthropoda > Insecta > Coleoptera > Carabidae > Pterostichus > Pterostichus madidus. The sequence continues at coordinate 2,816,268 of OU452308.1, read as the reverse complement.
AGCCTTCTAGATAGAAATACCCGTAGCGTAACTGTTCATGTAATTATTATCTTCATCGTACGCACGTTTCATTCTAATTAGTGGAGACGATTCCAAGTATTTTAATTGATAAACTGTTTTGTAATTTGACGATAAGTTTCTTGGAATCGAAATGGTGCATCGAAATTATTGTTTTGTTTTGAATTACTATTTATAGTTGCTATTAAATACAATTTAATTCTGTAGATTTGAATTCCCAATTAGGTATTTATTTATTTTTTCATTCTGCACAACAGAAACTTCCTCCAATTAGAGAGCTAGGGTGCAAAATGCTACATTCTTTTTACTTCTTCTCTCACCTCACTTATAACTGATCTGAGCTGAAATTAGCTGAGCTGAGCTAAGCCGAACTGAGATAAGTGTTCGTTAAATAGAACAGTTGTTTTATTATTTTACTAAAGTTTCATTTGTTTGGACAATATAACCTAAAATTTTACTATGTCTGTGATCATATTAAGTATTCGTGGTCAACGGCCATGGCTGCACACGTTGGTACTGATCTAAGCGATAACGCGAGTTAAGCAACGTTGCGCGCGGGTAGTATTTGGATGGGTGACCGTCCAGAGAAAACTCGCGTTGCTGTTGACAATAACAACTAAAACGCAGATCAGGGCGTAATGGCGGCATATGACCTGAGTAGTTGGTCCGCCAAAGAAGCCAGAGAAAAAAAAAAAAAAAAAAAAAAAAGGCATTCGTGTTTAATGTTATTATATTGTATATACGCTTAAAATAAATATATCAAATTATTTTAGGATGCATTGTTCGAAACAGGTGATGATAATCAATATTTGGAAGATCTGTTTTCCAATGATTTACTCATTTTATTAAATTTTGTTATCAAATTACTACAAATAACAAATAAAATTAACTAATGTTAATCGTATTTTAGCTGTCAACATCAACTGAGTGACTCAGTTGGAACTGAGCTTGCTTTTTAGTAAGCTCAGATCGGTAAGAGGGGAGGTATGAATGCTCACTTCAAACTCATATCAGTTAGATAAATAGAACAGCCATATTTAGCTGAGACACTCAGTTGAACTAAAGTGAGCTGAGATTAAGTGAGATTTGATGTAAAAAGAATGTACCTAATGTCTCATTTATTCCAGTGACAGAAATGGATTTTTTAATAGATTATGTCATGATAAACATGAAAAAAAGAAAATTAGATTTGGGAACGGGTGGCATCTATAGATGGCGTCGGTGTGAATGCGTAGATTTTAAGGGTAGTTGTTGACATATTTTTTACAGGCTAATTTTCAGTTTAAATTATAGACTTTGGTATAATTAAGTAATAAAAATGGTAGACAGAAGTTTTGGCCGGTGACGCATGCGCAACAAAACCTGTTAAAGTAAGCAATTTTTATGGTGTCGTGTGACATATTACTACTTGTTCACGACGAATACATGACAGGAATTATTGCTGATTGCTCATTGGTGACAGAAGCTCTGAAAGTGGACTGGTGTAGGGATCAACAACCACCCTTAAAATCTGCACATTCACATCGGCGCCATCTATAGTTGCCACCCGTTCCCAAATCTAATTTTCTTTTTTTCATGTTTATCATGACATAATCTATTAAAAAATCAATTTCTGTCACTGAAATAGATAAATAAATAAATAAAATAAATATATCATCACGCCTTCTACCCATTACTGGGTGTGGCACTCTGCTGAAGCAGATCTCGGTAAGTGATATATTTTGCGCGTGAAGTGCGGTTACCAGTCGTCAAATCACGGCCCCCAAACATGTTAGTGGTGGAGGAGCCACAGGGATAGCTTTTTCAAATTATGAAAATTTGTCGCCTGTGGGAATCGAACCAGGGACCTCAGGATCCACAGGCCGACTTCATACCACTGAGCTAGCCATCCCATACTGAAATAAATGAGACATCATTTTGCACCCTAGCTCTGGTACGAAGGTTAAAGTTTATTTAAACTTTTTTGGAAATATCGTTTAGCTTAATTTGACAAATCCAAAATTCAAGATCAGTTAAATTTTAGCTAATACTCTTTTAAGAAGTGTTTATCGATATTGGATGTATTCTCTCGATCTCGAAAATCATCCTCATTAAATGCAATTGTTTCTATATATTAAATTTATTTTAATAATGAACTCTCGACAAAATGAACGTTAAATATTCAAAGTTATGAAAACAGTTCACAAATATAAAACTTCCAGGCGATAAGAATCAAACAATTATTCCATGTACGATATTATCATATGAACAATAATTTATAAAACGAAATAAACATAATATATTCCTAGCAGGTCAATAAACCAGTGACCTCACAACAAAAAAACCTTGTTTACATTACAATTAAACAAACGTACCAACAATAGTATTTGCACTAAAACCGCCTATCGGTACAATGAAATATTATTCAAAAACAGCGATAAATAATAAGGAAAATATCGAAAGGAAATAAACATGAAAAATAGTCGCTGAATGTAAACCATATCCATAAATTCGCCGCAAAACGCAAACATAAATTTATGAACGTCACTATTTGTATATTTGCCAAGATAGAAAAAAAGAAAAAAATACGCGTCAGTGATAAATTTAGAATGGCGTATGCTTGCTAATCTGTGTGCTACTTTTATCTACATGACTGGTGGAACTCATGTTAAATATATGAACAAGTAAAAACTTGTTGTGTCCGACCTTCATCGTTTATATAGTTGTTCATTTTTTTTTCTTTGATTATAAGACATTGCTAAATAGTTTTTTTGTATTAATACATAACTATGAAACTTTGCATATTTATTAATCATTATTATTAAACGTACAAAGAAATATTTTACTTGATAACAAAACTACTTCGTGTTTTGTATTCATTTTGAAATGAACAAAGTGCAATATTTTATAAAGTGAAATTGTTTTTACTTTGTTTACATTTTTATACTTATCACTATTTTTATTTAATGACAAACATATTTTTCTATGAATTGACGTTTTATTTTTTTAGTTAAGTATTTCTAAATTGTTTTTATTTAGCAAATTTTACTTGAAATTGTTTTTGATATGTGTGACACAATCAACGAATCAAAACAAAACATGGGAAATTATAATTTATGTTATAATTACCCCTATTACTATTACTAGAACGCTATTATTACGATAGCAATAATTGCTGTTACACGCCAGTTGAATATTATATTTTTTCCACGACCTTTTTTCGCGCCTCCGTTCGAGATTAACAGCTTCATATATCTCAATATCGTTCGGAAACCATGTGTTTACCGAACACCATTCGGTAAAAACTAGGGACTTATGTAATATTAGCATTGGCATCACTGGCTGTCAGTGTCAGTGAGTGCTTGGAGGTTAGAAATTTTTACCAATTTTAGAGTTAAGGTAGTACTAGTGTGACGGTGGCGCCATGGGTTGTCGAGTGTCGAAACTGACGCTTAAAAAAATATTAAAATTGAATAAAATAAGTGTTTTAAACCTAGAATAATTTGAATATCGTGAATTGTTAACAGGTTGTTGGTCTAGTGAATTTTCAAATACCATACCACCGTGTGGTGTTGCCATTATAAATTGGGATTCTTAATTTTTCGTTAAAAACAAGGCTTTGCACGGCTATATATCCATTACTAAACGATAAAAAACTTTCTCCTTCTGATACAATATGCATGGATAGTTCTAGAACATCATACTAGTTTTTCAAATGAAACTGCAAAATTTTAGAGGTACACAAACCAAATATGTGCGATTCTGAGTGATGATCGCCATAAGCCCCGTGTATAAGAACTCAATTTTACAAGCGAATATATTTGTTCACAGACGATGAATGTGTTTCAACAGGAACTTGCACTTTTAGGTCGTAGTTTGAGATATATTATAAATTGTGGAGGCTAAATGATAAATATCAAACTTTGATTGTGTCTAGACAGCATAAAATTAATAATAATAATAATAGTCGTATTTAATTTGCCTTTTGACTCCGATCTAACTTATATTTATAGAACCAGATCCAGTGGCGGTGTGTGCGGTCTGCCCCGGGCGGCACATATTTTGGGGCGACATTTTTTATATTTAGTTTTAGTTGTAAAAAAAAACTTGTTCACTTCATAAGTTTACTATTCGATTTCTACGAATTATGAATTACTATATGATTTCGAATATTTTTCTTCATCGTCAAGTCAATGTAGGGTTGAAAATATTATCTCGGAAAAATTCCTTTATTACTGCCTAATTTAAATATGCCATCCAATGGTAAAAAAGTTCCCCACCTATAGTTTGTCTCAATTACAATGATTTATTTATGTTTATTAATTTAATGGAGTAATGGCTCAGTGGTTTCGAGTTGGCCTGTGAATCCTGAGGACCCTGGTTCGATTCCCACAGCCGACAAACAATTTTCACCAAATTAAAATTACCCCTGTGGCTCCCCCACCTCTAACATCTTTGAGGGCCGTGATTTGACGGCTAGTAACCACACTTCACGTACATAAATATATCACTTACCGAGATCGGCTTCGGCAGAGTGCCACATCCAGCAATGGGTAGAAGTCGTGGTGATATATTTATTTTTTAATTTATAAAAACCACCATTTGATTGATTTAGAAAGGGCGGCAAATTGGAGACCGCCCTAGGCGGCAAAAGTTCTAGGTACGCCACTATCCACAACTATTAAATAATACAATCATTAAATTGTGGAGTAGGTGGCTCAGTTGTATCGAGTCGGTCTGTGGCTCCTAAGAACCCTGGTTCGATTCCACAGCCGACAAACATTTTCACCAATTTAAAAATTGCCCCTGTGGCTCCCCCATCACTAACATCTTTGGTGGCCATGATTTGACGGCTGGTAACCGCACTTCATGCGCGTAAATATATCACTTACTGAGATCTCCTTCGGCAGAGTGCCACATCTAGCAATGGATCAAAGGCGTGATGATATATTTATTTTATAATTACCTCTGTGGAGTAAGTGGCACAGTGGTATCGTGTCGGCTTGTGGATCCTGAGAATCCTGGTTCGATCCACACAGCAGACAAAATATTTTCACCAATTTAAAATTACCCCTGTGGCTTCTCCACCACTAACATCTTTAAGGGCCGTGATTTGATGGCTGGTAACCGCACTTCACGCGCATAAATATATCACTTACCGCGATCTGCTTCTGCAAAGTGTCACACCCAGTAATAGGTAAAAGGCGTGATGATATATTTATTTTATTTATATTTCACTATCTACAAAGATTAAAAAAATCGATTACGGAAGAATGGAACTATTTTCAACGTTTTTATTTGATTGGGATTCCACCACAAGCTTCAGTAGGTTCTGTGTCCTATAATTAGTATTAATTTCCTGTTGTGCAGCATAACAAACAAATAAACAAACAAAAGAATGCATAAATGTAGAAAAACAGTAAAGACATGGCTGCATGACTTTTATTTGACCTTGCAATTTTCAAATGATTCAAGTTATGTAAAACGAACAAACTATTATTAAAACTTATTTTCCTTCATTACAATAAAACAAAAGAACAATATAGTAATAAAAAACTGCACTTTAATGTGAACTTGTAACAATTTCTACACGCTTTCCCATATATGCAAAAAGCGCTAACTAATTCAAGCTAGAACAAAATATTTCATCATAACTGGTTATTATAACAATTGACCATCTAGTTACCATGGTAATTAAGAACAATTACAGTAGTGAAAGTACTCTAACGCCTTTATATCCCGTTAATATTAATGATTATTAAATAAATGCGCCTGGTAACTCGCACACATCGAGATAAATAGTGAAACTATTGCAGCTGTTGCAAATGTTTGTAATAAATCAGTTCAATACTCAATAAATAACATTTCCTGGTGTAAAACCGGCTTATCTCGAATGTGGCTGCAAATTTATGCACAACAGTATGGAACGGATATTGACCTTTTAAATTTTGGGTCCCTTGGATTTATTGATGATCATTTTCTTGTTTTGGTCTGTCATTTGTTTTTTAAGTGGCAGATACGTTAACGGTACTTTTGTTTCTTTAGAATAATAAATATTTTATGAGATTTTTCCAGTCTTTGTAGAGATTTCTTTTATTTTATTGCAATTTTTTATCATAATCGTAAAATTGTAATAATTTACTTTGTCTACCTCTTATTCTTTAATTTAATTTGTATTATCTGTACTGTAATGATACTCATTATGACATAAATGTTCATTATGGTACAGATTATTGATTAATAATCGCACAGAATTGGCTGTGACATTTATTTTAATCATTTTAGTTGTCGAATTTGGTCGTAGAAAAATATTGTATATAACTCATATATAATGGCTATTAACATACGATTAAGTATTAGGATACTCGCCTATGATATGTATCGTAAATTTTATACTCGTGTATTAACAGCTACCATTATATACTTGTTGCATAATATACTATTGTATAACTGATTTATTACAGAAATAAAAATAACCTTTTTCTCGACTGCTATGTAAAGTTGATATTTGTGCTTTCAGTTGTCATCGTAAAGTTGATGGTTACTGAATAACGAACAATAAAATACTTTACCGCGCGTCACCTATAGCAACAAGCGGTAAAATACTTTACCGCTCGCTTAGAAAAATATAAATTGTTGCTGAAATCTTAATTTATTGAAACAATACTTACAAAATGTAAAATATAGGTTAGATTCATTTTTACACTTTTACACATATTATGCATGAAGTTTGCTGCGCTATGATTTGAAGTTGATCCTGAACGCCGCTGGGCAGCAGTGCCAACTTAATGAGGATGAGCGATGTTAAAATTGAAAGTGCAGTTTTGTTGGGCTGCGATTACTGCGCCCCCTACAAAATGAATTATTTTTGTGGCGAGATTTGAAAAGAACGGTTCTTTTCAAATCTCGTCCCAAAAAATAGTTCTTTTGTAGGTGGCGCAGTGATCTTTGCCCGAACAGCTGTTTTTACGTCACAGTGTCACATGAGTGCCCGCACCCTATTCACGGTGAATTTGTTTTATAATTTGGCACTTAAAAATTTGGTATTCACTGTCTTAATTTTTATAATTTAGTATGTTGTGATAAAAAAGTCAGTGCTAGCAAATTCCGGCATTCCTGCGTTCTCACATATTTCACATTTAAAATACAACTTCTGCACCCATTGCCAAAATCCCCAAATTTAGCTCGAGAGCCCAGTTTATTGAACCAAACTTCAAAAAACCAGGCCAAACAAAATATCAAATCACAAACAAACACAACAGCTAAACAAGTGCATCTCCTCTGGCTGTATGCCAATCTTTCTCTCTCAGGGTGTAGAGTAGAATTACGGACAATCCCAAGCGTAGAGCGCTAACGCCATTGGCTATTTATACCTATCATGTTGACAGCCCACACCTGCTCGCCAATGTCACCTTGAACGACGAGAGCAAAAATCCTACCGCTGGAAAACATTGTTTCTCTCTCTCGTACATTCACATTGGGAAATAAGGTTTTCATTATCATTGATTTTTCTTTTAACTTCAAATTTGTGTGAATAGCATTACGGCATTTGAATCCGGAGATCTCGAGTTCGAATCTCACTCCAACTAAATAGGCAGGGTGTTTACGGTCTTTTTTTATTGGGTCATACTACAGGTCAGAAGGCGAAAAACATAAAAACATCTTAGTAATATTACATAATAAGTCAGGAAAGTGATGTTTTACTTGACGAAGGGATCGTATGAATTGTATTGACAGCCGAATACATATACATGGTTACAAAAAAGTAAAAACAATCAAGGAAAATACAAAACAGTCAGGTAAAGTATTTAAAAGACTGTTATTTTTGTTGTAATATTGGATACGTATTTTTTGTACTCGCAGCATTCAAAATAATGTTTACATAACCTTGGAAATCGATGGAAAGTTTGATTTTGCGCACTAGTGCGCAAAGTAATTGAAAAAAACACCCATTTTTTATGATTCTAAATTTTGATTATTAAAACGCTAATTGTACTTACGTAAATACATACATTTTAAGGAATTTATAAAAGAAATAGAGACGTCAAACAGACATATTTTAACAAGATTGACGAGAAAAATAAACAATTTGTACTCAAATAACAAATGTCATTTCATGGCATTCTTAACTATCAATATAAATTCACGCTTCAAATTTAATAATTTTCCTCATTGTCGATTATATAATTTTTGCTCGTTACAAAAGGCATTGTACAAAACTCGTGCATGAAGACGTCATTTGCACCATTCGCGCAAATTAAAGCACGAGCGAAGCGAGTGCTTTAAAATTACGCTCGTGTGCAAAGTATATCTTCGCGCACTTGTTATGTAAATAGCTATTACTTGACTGTTTTGGTAAAAATCTACTTTCTATATTAAAATTGGTCAGGAAAGTAGGTACTTTCTTGCAGGTTTCAGAAAAAAAAATTATATTAAAAGATATATATTTTTTTTAAGTTTTTGTAAGGAGGTGATAAATTATTGTTGAAAAAAGTTGTAGTAACCTGTGAACTAACAAATTCCATTTGTTTTTCTTTTGTTTTTTAATTGGTTTATGTATCAGTTGTATTTTGTTATCATTTAATTGTGCACTATCATTTCTTAATTAGTAATTGGTTGTGTAAAAGGTGAACGATGAACCATCGCTATTCTAATATTAAATTAGTGGACAAACTACAATTGATAGATAAACAAATTAAAAAACAAAAGAAAACTAATGTAATTTGTTAGTTCACAGGCTACTATAACTTTTTCCAACATTAATTTATTGCCTTTTAGTAAAAACTAAAAAAATTATATCTCTTTTATTATAATACTTTTACTAAGGTGTTTTTACGTTTTTCGCCTTTTTTGACCTGTAGTATCACCCATTAAAAAATAGAAGATCGTAAACACCGTGTATATCAACTAGCACACTACAGCTCGGTGAGTCCGAACCCTGTACTGTAATTGGGATTAAATTCCTTTTGTACAAAGTAGCATAAATAAATAGATAAGTTATAAAGAACTATATTCTGTATCTAAGTCAGTATAATAGCCAGTTTCACCAACAAAAGTAAAATTTTAATCATGGTTTAAATAAATAAAAGAAAATCGAATGTATGACAGCAATAGTAATAATTTCATTTGACATGTAATTTTGATTTGCTTGTATTTATTTAATTCACGTTTTAAATTTAAATAAAATAAAGACGAAAAATCAGTTTGCGATTTCTGTCGGTAGATAGCACCACGGGTTGCTCCGTAGCTCTCATGTCATGCATACCGGCTTACATACTTTTTAACATCAGTCAGTTCAGCTTGAAAAGTATCACAGTTCACTAGCCCCTAGTTGGTCTAGTTGGATAGTTGATCACACCATACTGATGAGTCCCTAAAGGACGAAACGCGTCTATGGTTAAAGCTGAACTGACCAGCCGTTTGATGATGACCTGATAAGTTGATTCAAACGTGCTGTAAATTTTGTGGGATTTGTGACAAGTGATGGAAAGTTTTTTCCTATTTTTCTTATTTATTTTAAATTTAATTTTTATTGGTGAAACCGGCTATTTATAGTACACTTAACTTTTTTAGTAACTGTTCAAATTAAATTTAAAATTTGTTTGCATTTGTTCCAGTTTCATGACTAACTATGTAAACTTTTATAATTAATTTGAGCAGTAATGAAATAAGTCAAATGGAATGTGTTAATTGATTTAGATGCAGAATTAATTTCTCTACAGGTTTTATTTGAAACATTTTCCAAGAAAGTAATCAGGGAATCAATGGTTCTGGCTGCAGTTTTCCTGGAACACATTGTATATGTGTGTGTGAGTGTGTGTGTTTGTTGTTTTTCTAGATTTGTGTAATCGGCTGAGTTCGTGGAAAAGAGGAATTCTTTTTATAGCTGATAAACATTCATGTTAGATTGTTGTAATCTGGTGGAATTTGATTTGTGTGGCTAAAGCTACAATGTTATTTTTATATTTTACTTTTAGTTTGTATCAGAAATAGGTCAAAATGATCATGAAATTTATTTTGTTTATTTTCTTAACATTACACAACATTTTCTGTTGATCAAAGTAAAATTAAATTAAATAAATATATCATTACGCCTTCTACCCATTACTGGGTGTGGCACTCTGCCGTAGCAGATCTCGGTAAGTTACCAACCGTCAGCTCACGGCCCCTAAGGATATTAGTGGAGGAGGAGCCACAGGCGTAGTTTTAATTTGATGAAAATTGTTTGTCGTCTATGGGAATCGAACCCTGATTCTCAGATCCACAGGCTGGCTCGATACCACTAAGCCGAAGTAAGAATGTTATTGTTGAAAAGATTATTATACTTTTTTGTTTTAAATCTAAATGGCTGTAAAACTGTAGATTTGAAAACCCTAGTTCGATTCCCACAGCCGACTAACAATTTTTGCCACATTAAAATTATCCCTGTAGCTCCCCCACTAGTAACATCTTTAGGGACTGTAATTTTACGTCTGAAAACCGCACTTAACGCTCACAAATATATCACTGCCTCGGCAGAGTGCCACATCCAGTAATGGGTAAAAGGCGTGATGATATATTTATATGTTTATGCACAACCGGGCCGAAATTAATTTGTTTCAGCCATGAAAAGCGGACTTAAACACTTTTTTGGCCCTAGGGCCATAATAAAATAATAATAATAATAATAATTTCCTATGTATACATAAACACAATTACAAATTTTGTTTATTATGAATACTTGATTTTGCAAAACGTCATTTTGAAATATTAGTACGTGCAATCTTTTGAATTTAAAATTAAATTGTCTTTTATGGCTAGCTCAGTGGTATGAAGTCGGCCTGTGGATCCTGAGAACCCTGGTTCGATTCCCACAGGCGATAAACAATTTTCATAATTTCAGAAACTACCCCTGTGGCTCCCACTAACATCTTTGGAGGCCGTGATTTGACGACTGGTAACCGCATTTCACGCGCAAAATATATCTTACCAAAGATCTGTTTCGACAGAGTGCCACACCCAGTACTGGGTAGAAGACGTGATGATATATTTATATTGTTTTTTGTTGTGCATAAAATATTGTATGTACCACGGGTGAAATTAACGTTTCTGACCCTGAGCATGTTATTAACCTTCTGCGCTTTGTGCCTCGTGCTAATAATCATGCCACGGACCAGAAACGCCTGTTTTTATCCTTGGTACACATAAATAACTATTATTTGAGTTTAAAATAACTTGACAGTTAATTAATATCTTAATTTTGTCAGTGTGAACGCGCTAACATTAACACACAATAGTAACTAAAAAAATAAATTCAATGACACAAGATCAAAATTAAAATTAACCCTCTGCGCTTTGCGCCTCGTGCAAATAATCATGTCACGGGCCAGAAACGCCTGTTTCACCCTTGATACATAAATAACTATTATTTAATTTGAGGTTATATTTAACTTGACAGCAAATTAATATCTTAATTTTGTCAGTGTGAACGTTAACATTAACACACAATAGTAACTAAAAAATTTAATTCAATGACACAAGTTCAAAATTAAATAAACCTTCTAAGAATGCACTGACCATTCCTATTTTTACAACCTTGATAATTCTCTATGAGTAAGATAGAGATAGAGCGAGCGTGAGAAAGAGAGAGACGACTAAAGCAACCTGCGGATACATAAGTGACCACAACTCTTGAAAAGCATCCGGTGTGAGATAGCAACACGATTACTTTCTAGTTTCAAGCGGGAAAACATGCAGAGCTAACTTGATTGTTGGTCTTGTGGCGTGGATAACAAAACACTGAAGGCAGTATCGTCACCAACGAAGAAATTATGTCATGTGTGGTCATGATAGGAAATCAGAGGTTCCTTTTCCGGTGTCTGTAGAAAGAATTGATTATGTTGATTCTTTCGGAGTTTTTGTTGTGGACTTTGGTTTTAGGAAGTTTCCTCATTACGAATTAATTGGAGGAACTTTAAAATGTGATTAACCGAAATCTAGACTAATTGACTCATTTTTGTTAAATTCATAGAATGTAATTTATTGTTTTATCGGCTGTTTTGATTGGAATTTGTTTCAATTTTATTCAAAACAGGTTTATAAATGGGTGCATTCCATTTGACATTTGGCTCAGATCTAACTTATATTTATTGAACTATACATACCACTTATTTATCAATTTACTTAATTGACTTACTTTAATTTTAGATTTAAATTGCATTCACAGTCGGCCTGTGGATCCTAAGAACCCTGGTTCGATCCCCACAGCCGACAAAACATTTTCACCAATTTAAAATTACCCCTGTGGCTCCCCCACCGCACTTCACGCGCATAAATATATCGCTTACCGAGATCTGCTACGGCCGAGTGCCGCACCCAGTAATGGGTAAAAGACGTCTGGATATATTTATAATTTTATTATATTTAAGTTTAAAGTATGGCAATAACCATTTTCGAAATTAATGATAAAAACATCAAATATATATTGAATTATGACTTAGTGGGGTAATGGCTCAGTAGTATCAAGTCGGCCTGTGGATCCTAAGAAACCTGGTTCGATTCCCACAGCCGACAAAACATTTTCACCATTTCAAAATTACCCCTGTGGCTCCTCCACCACTAATATCGTTGGAGGCTGTGATTTGATGACGTAACTGCACTTCACGCGCATAAATATATCGCTTATCGAGATCTGCTTCGGCAGAGTGCTTGCGCTTTTATTTGAAATTTCACACAATGCAGTAAGTAACTGAAAACAAAACAATAAGATAAGAAAGGAAGGGAGCGTCGACCTGCGCTTGTTTTTGAAAGTTAATTTGTTACAATAATTTAATTTCTTTATCTTGGGCTTTCAATTACTATAAAAATGATTTTCAACGTAGTATGATTATTTTCTAATAAATAATTCGTATATTATTTGCACTCATTGAATTAAACAAGATTAGTACCACTTGATACTTGTGATACTTGTGACGTCACAAACATCTACAGAACTTCAAAAAGTTATATCTCGGTTAATATAAAGGAAGTAGTTTGTACTGATTTTCATATTTTTCCATGTAGTAATATAGAAAAAATTAAAATAATTCCATTAAGACATTCATTCTAAGTACTAAGTGAAATGTTTATAAATTTCAAACTTTCAATTACAATTATTGCAATAGATGTATTATTTTGTCTCCATCTCCGGTCGTTACTGTTTGACGGTGGTAATTAAAATGTCGACTAGAATTTTATAAATCTACAGTATTTAGAAAATATGTAGGTAATAATAATTAAAATAATCATAAGGTCATTACGCTATATTTAGAAAATTTTGTTTATTTGTTTATATATGAAAACGTTAAAATAAAAACAAGCTATTAAAGATAATTTAGAATTGACTATAGCAACTAATTAATTTTAGTACTTTTTAAATGGTTTCTAAGATTATTGAGTATGATGAAATGAAAATGATGTATTGTAAACAATGTATGTGTAGAATAATTATATTTTCTTTGAATCAAGTGAACTTTTGTTCGAATGTGTGAAGGTTGAAAATTTGGAACGTAATGGTAATAATGAATGATTTATGACTTGAGTTTTTTGTATAATTTGTAAATAATATGAGTAGGCTTCATACTACTTCCAACATAATCATATTGATATTATGAATTAAGTATTTGCAAGTAATTATATATAAATGAAGTATAACCCAAATGAAAGAAATACAAAAGAAAAAGAAAACCAAAAATAATGGACAATATTATTAAAGATTATTTTTCTTTTGTAGGTGGAAAAGCGCAAAGAAAACGCAAATGCAGTGAGAACGACACAAGCAGCGTAACAAAACCACGACAGAACAGTAACAGCGCTTACAGCAACAAGGAGGACCTAGAGAACAAGCAGGGCCGTAAACGGAACTCTTACACACGAGGCGCCAAGAAGAAGGTGCTGGAAGAGGCGAACAATAGCAAGTTACGACACGTGCAGGTCCGGGTCGAGGACTGCCTGCACAACGGCCCACTCTCGGCCCTCTGCAGGCGAGACTCGCACGAGAGTAGCGTGCCCGACAAGGCGAAGGTTGTTGAACCCGATCCAGAACCGGAACCACAACCAGAACCAGAGCCGGAGCCAGAACCTCCGCCGATACTGGTGAAGGAAGACAAGGAAGACACGAGCAGCAGTGAAGTCGTCGAGGTCGAGGTAGAGATAGAGGAAGAAAAGATTGAACAGGTGGAACACGTGGAGAAAGAAGTGGTGGGCGAGGACAGTAACTCAACGACGTCGGACAGCAGCAGCGTGCAGCTGGTGGAGGATGTTGTGAGAGAGGAAGCAGCGGCGAGTTCGGAGGACGATTGTGTGATCGTGGCCGAGGAGAAGCGCAGTGCAGTATCGAGTGGTGAGGTAGTAGTGAATGGTGCGGCGTTGGTGAGTGACGATGTGTCCCCGCACACATCGCCGTTGCCGTTCAGCAGGATGGAGCTGGGCGACGGGTCCACGACAGCTCTGTTACGTTTCGCCGACGATCGTTCAGACTCTGGTGTGAGCTCGCTCCGCTCCGGCTGTGCGAGCGGCGATGAACGTTCAGGTTCGCGCTCAAGCGCCTTGAGTAGCTCAGACGAGCCACCCCCACATTCGGCGGTGCGCGTGTGGCGCGACCCCAGCCTACTGCTGGAGGCTGAGCCCCACGTGCGCCATATACACTCTGTGCAGCACCAGACGCTGCTAATGTCGTCGCATCCGGCGCCCGCTTCGGCGTCGGCCACCGCGGCCACTACTGCCGCCCCCGCTGCCCCTGCCGTGGTTGTGCCACCGCCTCATCCGCTGCATTTGCATCACGCACACCACGTGCCACCACCACCACCGCCCCATCATCTACCCCCGCCTGGACTCTATCCGCAGCTGCCCGAGATGCTCTGGAAGCCCAGGTATCCGCCGCTCTCCGTCGGCCTCCTCGGTGGGCCGCAGCCCTCGCATCCCAACGCCGAGGAACTGTTCGAGCGGGAGCGCGCCTACGCCCAGGACAGACTTTCCAGGTAATATAAACAATCTCTACTTTTTAAACGCACAATCATAATGAAACTTGGGTTCATGCGGATAAATCCGTCAACTCTAACAACCACTGCCAAGATAACCTGTTCCAACAACCAAAACCAGTTTGTATTTTCGCACGCATTCCTCATTTCACGCCAGCAGTTCGACTACCTGGCCCGCCGCTCTATTGTTGTCTTTTAATGACTCGCCTTTGTTCGCCTCTCACTCTATCCCCAAGTGCTGTCTTTGTCATGTTGCCATTTTCATTTCTTTTATTATCGACAAAAACATTTTACGACCGCGCCATAAAGCAAGACATGCACGTTTAGCATATTTTTACTCGGTTTAAAATTGAAAGAACGTGATTCATTCCACGTTGTGCAAGAACTTGTTTGCACAAATCGTTTTATTTATCCTGACCTTGCCACATCACATCATAGCACGCTTAGTACGCATTATTAAACAAATGCAGATCGTTAATCAATTGTTTACACTGTGCCAATCAAGGTCCGAAACTTTCGTAAATATGCCGAGCAATTCGTGCATGCACGCATGCGGTAGTAAACATGTTTGTGAAATGAGAGCGCGTCGATTACAACAATCACGGGAAAGGAATTCTGCGCTGGCATTTGTTGGTGTCGTGTCGCTTGCCTCGCGAGACTCGCGAGATTGTTGGCAGGTGAGAGGAAAGACGCTTCGATGCTTTTCAGATTACACGCATCAAGTAACTGCCCATGCGGGAGCATTTACTACGCTCACAGCTGCACTACACAATTTATTTAATTTACTTTTATATCCATTGCCATATATTAACGTATTGAATTTGAAATTATTCAAAAACAGAAGTTACTTACCTGTCCTTGAAACACATCAAAAATTTACATTGCATGAATATTTAATTTGTCAAAACTCTAAATAATTTTAGAAGCAGGTATTAGTTTAATAGTTACATATTTTTTTATCGCTTGTAATCTTAAAAGTCAATATTCGTAATACAATCAAAAATTTCCTTTTGAACTTCATGAATTAATTTAAAATTAGAATCAATGCAAACAATAGTTATTTTATATTTAGAAGGAATGTAGTGGTTAGAGTCGTTCATTTCCACCGAAGTTTGAATTTCTGAATGTTCGAACATTCAAATGTTTTGAACTTTGTCAGAAAAACTTTGAAGCTTCGAACTTTCGAATTTTTTGAAGTTTCGGATTTACGAATTTTTCGAAGCTTCGAATTCACAAATTTTTGCCAATTAACGCCATCTGTCATCTCCAAACACGCTCACACATAATTCGCGAAAAGTCGGCCACGAATTAAATAATAAACTCGGCGAAGTATCTTGCAAAAACTCTGCAAGGTTAGGCCATCTACTCTCTTACCGCCCATCTAAATGCTATGGACTTTTAGTAAAACGTTTTAAAATGACAATAAAAATGATACAAAAACGTCTTAATTAAAACGTTTTTGACAGTGTAGCGAAATTTTAAGTCTAAATTGAATTAATTTGGCAAATAATAATAATTAATTATAATTACTTATGAATTAATACAAAACTCTGCACATGAATTTATTCTGAAAATAATTCATATCAACATGCCGTGTTCACGTTAAGATCCAGATTCACAATTCGAATAATTCGGAATATTCAAAAATTCAAATCTAAATTCGAAAGTTCAAATCTAAATTCGAATGTTCAATAAATCCGAATAATGGAAGTCTCGAATATTCGTAAAATCAACAACGCTAGTAGTGGTAACAAAATGAAACAATGTCATAGGAAAAAGTGTGTAGTAAAAAAGGTGAATGTGTAGGGGTGCAATGACTTGAAAGGCACATGTAAACGCAGTAGATGAGTTGCCCTGACCATGCGGGAGCTATTATCCGTGTTGTAACCGTCAGCCATCTTGAATAACGATCCATCTGTCGCTTTCAAGCTTGTGGCGTTTTTTCCTGGCCGTTTTTTACTTTCATCGCTGACTACTCGCCAAGCGCAGCTATGTATTCAGTCTGTGTCGCGTACGGCGTACCGCTGCAGCAGAGCTAGGTCAGGGCGGGAGGGGAGAGACGGGCCCACAGCTTGTTTGTTGGTTAGTTATTCAGCGAACTGTATGCACAGCGCATGCACGCATACCAATATGGCCAACTGATAACCGAGTGAGCGGGTGAAATTGCGCAATGAACGTTAGCAGTTACAGATTCGCCAGCACGTGTTCTGTGAACTGAACGTACGGACGGTTTTAAGTTTTAATATTCGTTGTTTTGTGTGAGTCAACGGTTAAACCAGTGGTGTGAAGTCGGTTCCCCCCTCTTCGTTTCACCGCGTGACCCCGCATCTTCTGTTGGGTTGGAGAAACAAGTCCAGTTATTTCACAACGTTTGGAGAAGTGTGTTGTGTTTAGACTGTGAAACCAATTTTGTTTTCTTTATAAAACTTTAAACTTTGCATTTAAAATGATCTGTTTATAATCAAGTGAATATTTATGTGTATAAAAATAACATTTTGTGTTGTTAAAATGTGATTCAAGTTTTCCTTGCAAGAATTGCTTATCAAGGTTATGAGCATTACATCAGCGATAGTGCAGTTTTTGTGTGGATTGAGCAATTAAAATAGTAAAATACCAGCGCATATTGTGAAATCTGATGTGGTACATTGTTAGAAATTGAAACAGCGTGGCAATGGCTCTTCTGCCTTTGTTCACGGTCAGTTCGTGCTCAACGAATTACGCCGCAGCGAATAAAAATCAGTGAGTGTTTAGTGTTTATCGTTTATGATTATGAAAAATATTGTTTACAGTTTTATTAATTTATGTTTATTAGAATTCGAATACCGCTACGCGATAAAATAATAATGAGTATTAGTGTTATCGCGGTTTGGGTGTTTTATTTTTGGGAAATAACTAGTGATGAATAAAACATTGTTTGATCACGATACACGTAGGTTCTATTATTATTTCCTGTTAGAACTTATTACTGAGTTGGCCGATGACTAATCGTTAAAATTGTTATTGATTTTTTGCGCGTCTGATAATCTTTTACACTTGTTTCTGCGAACCCAAGTTTCAATGTCATTTATAATTCACAATTCAATTAAAAGTAATTCGCTTGTGGACTTTACCGTTCTATTATGATTAATTAAAGAACTTTCTTTGTTTGGACGTTTTGGTTCAAATATTAATTGATAGTTTTAACTTTTACTACAAAGTTAACAGTTGTTAGTTGGCTAGTTGTAGTTATTTATGAATTCGTGTTTATTGCAGGGAAAGGCGTGACCACGATTTACGCGATATGGAGAAGCAGCAGCAACAACATAAAAAGAGAGAGGAAGAACGTGAACGTGAGAGGATAATTGAACGCGAGAGAGAGCGTCAAGAGAGAGAAAAACTAGAACGAGAGAGAGAACGCGAGAAACAAGAACGGGAGCGACAAGACCGCTTAGAGCGCGAGCAAGAGAGAGAGCGACAGGAAAAACAAAGAGCAGAACAGGCTGTGCATAAACACTTTGAAGAATCGTTACGATTAGCGCATCAAAAGGTAATTACACATGTTACCAATTCATCAGTCAGCATATGGAAAAGTAACAAAATCAAAGTTTCCAACTTTATTTTGTTCTTTACCTGTTATGTGGCGACATAACAGGCCTCGATTTTAATGTGTGATTCTTGTTTATTTTAGCAGTTCGTTGATTCTTTACAGAGAGATCGAAATCACATAGCATGGAATTTATTCAGTATACCCGCTCCAC
The DNA here is from genome assembly GCA_911728475.2 of Pterostichus madidus. Taxonomy (NCBI): domain Eukaryota; kingdom Metazoa; phylum Arthropoda; class Insecta; order Coleoptera; family Carabidae; genus Pterostichus; species Pterostichus madidus. The sequence goes on along the minus strand of OU452308.1, from coordinate 2,797,538 downwards.
AAAGAAATTCCTCGGCAGCGGCTGTTGCCGCAGCTGAGGAGGACCGAAAACGAGCTGAGCAAGAACATCAGCAGAGAGAACAGCATCGGCAAATAGCCGCCACTGAAAGACTGCGACAAGAAGCGCGCGACCGAGCCTTCTACTCCATGACTGTAAGACTAACGAAACCATTTCTCCTTTTTACAATACTAATAACTAATGTTTATGTATTACAGACACAACAGCAGCAACCACGAAGTAGTGTGTCTGCGAAAACAGACTACCCGCCCCCTGCTCATAGTCGAGTTTCGCAGAACATCAAGTCTAATGAGAAGATGTCTGTGGGCCACACATCCCTGCCCAAGGCCGAGCCGAACATCAGCCTGTTCGGGTACCCGTCGTACCAGCCGGGCCCGTTCATCGCGCATGACAACAAGGTCAAGCTCGAACACCACAAACAGCCATCGCAGCAGCAGCAACAACAACAACAGCAGCAACAGCAACAGCTCATAGTGAACAAAAATTCTAGTGCAATGCTCGCTGATAGAGACAGAGACCTAGTGCTAACGAACCCTCCGCCACTTATCAGTGAGATGAAGAGCAGTTCAAGTTCTTCAGTGATAGTGAAACATGAGGTGAAGAGTCCGCACCATCTGGAGTCAAAAGTGAATGTATCGCACTCGCCGAGCCCCAAAATGATGTCTCACTACAGTATCCCGACAACGTCAGCCGGACAACACAAGCTGTACGAGTACCGCAGTCCCACGCAGTCGCCACACCATCTGCAGCACCCGCACACACCGAGTCCGCACCATCACATGGAGCCTCAGAACCTTGGCAAGTCACACGGACATCAGGGACACCAGAGTCATCATCGTAGTGCGCAGCAACAGCTTCCCAGCCCACATGCACTACACCAGCGCCAATCACCGCACCACGTGCAGCAACAACAGATGTACCCGACGTCCAAGGCGACTGCCAACTCTGGCGCTTACGCGTATCTGCCACCGGCCGCCACTCTCGGGACCACTGCCACCCACTATGCCTTAGCAGTCAGCAGCGCTGGTGCCGCCGCGGCCAGCAAACCCAAGGTTAGCAGCCCGGCGCCGCCACACATCTATGGCAAACCCAACGCAGGTATCGCGGCCAGCATGCCGCCAATGCAGCGCGTGCAGGAAGTCGCGCAGCCGACCAATCCTATCCCGCTCACATCGAAACCTCCTTTGCCTTCGTCCGTGTCGCCGTCTCCTTACCAACAGGTCAGTCAGTACCATCCACCGCACCCGCACCAGAGTGCTATGCAGACCGCGTGTCCGCCACCCGCGCACTCGCATCGAACTTCAACCGCGCCACTTGACACGCGGACGATGTACGACCGCAACATCTATCCCGGCGGTACTGTACCTGGAGGTCTCTCTGCCAAGCCGCTCATGCACCACGGGACGTCACCGCCCACGGCGTCAGCGGCACCGTCGCCGATGTCAAGATCACCGCATCTCACGCACAGTGTTTCATCTATGCCTATGTCTATGCATCATTCTTCTTCTGCCGTTCAAACTCAACCTCTTGACTTGGGTGTGTCATCTAACCGTGATGAACAGTTATCACCATCCCCGAAGAGAAGGGGCACTCCTCTGAGCCATCCTATCTCGGGTCCAATTCCCCTAGACGTGAAAAAACGGCGGTTAGACAGTCCTGGCTTACCGCATTCCTTACCGCATCAGTCACATCAATCACATCAATCTCAGCAACAACCGCTGGCGTTACATGCGGGCAGCATGCAGCCTCAGCTGGCTCGTGTCAGCGAACCAAGTCCGCTGATTGCGAGTGCAGCAACTACAATCACGACTGTGGTGAACACAGCGGCGTATCGCTCACCAGCCAATACGATAATCATATCGCAACAACCAAGTCACCATCCCGCGATAGCGGAGGTGGGGTCGGATGTGAGCGTGACGACAGTTCCTGTTTGCACGGCACCGGCGGACAGTCCGCGGCTCGTAGTCACAAGCACTGCGAGCATCGTACCGACCGTCTCCACACCTACGCCCTTACCTATGTCAATGTCGCCGGTTTCCTCGACCAGTAGTCCGATGTCAACGTCCACTCCGATGATTGTAACTGCAAGCGCTCCAACTACCGTTGTTCAAGAAGCTCCGTCAACACCTATCAAAGTATCGTTAACGCCAAGTGTTGTGGATTCAGAGAAATCGAACAGTCCTGGACCAACAAAATCAACGACGTCAAACTATCCAGTGCGGCATTTGAAAAAAGCCTGGCTACAAAGGCACACAGGTGAAGATGTCGAAGACACGACAGGTGTAACAGGAACAGGAAGTTGTGTCACTTTACCTATTCCCAACGTTAATAATTCCACCACTACCACCTCTACCAATACCACTACTACCACGCAAACCAAAGAAACTCCACCTCCTGTTATTTACAACGTTGGTTCCATGGCGATCAATAGCATCAGCAAGACTAAAACCTTAACAAACAAAAGCAATGTTCGAAAAGCAAATACAGCAAAAGATGTCGGATCTTTAAATGGTCACGGGACTGATGCGAATAAAGCTGACGATTCCTCAAGTTCCGATCAAGAACGTGGCAGGAAATCACCGCCAAAAAGAAAACCACCGAAAGTAAAAAGAAAAAAAGGTGGACAAGCAATCAAGAAAACTAATAGCGAAGATCTGAAAAAAAGAAAGGTCGCAGTGCAGTCAACTGTTCCTAGTGAAAGCGGAAGTGACAGTGACAAGGAGAGCGGAAGCGAGAAAGATTCTGACTCTGGTGCGAGCACAAATCAAGTGAGCACGGTCACAGGACCGAGTACGGTGACAGGGACTGGGACAGGAACAGGAACGGTGGCGGGAACGGGAACAACTGGGAAGAAAGCTGCGAATGGCGGCAACAACAGTTCGGGTGCAGCAGGTGGGGGCAAGGACAAAGAGCCGCGGAAGCGAGGACGGAGGCCAAAGTCTTCAAAAAACGATAAAGGCGAGGAGCCGCGCAACAAGAAGTCTCGAGACGAGCCGTCGTTGCCCCAGCGCGACCCCTTTCGCAAGCCTCCCGTGGGGCAGCTGAAGAAGACCGGCGAGAGTTTTTTACAAGATGGACCGTGCTTTGAAGTCGCGCCGAAGCTGGCCAAATGCCGTGAATGTCGGTGGACTCCAAATCAACGGTCCAAAAACATGCCTAACATATTTTGCCGTTTTTATGCATTCAGAAGACTGCGCTACACCAAGAACGGACAACTCGCCATCGCCGGCTTCTCCGATCCGTACAAGGACGCGTCAGAGGTAATCGCTTCGACTGCCTGAGTCATCATCTAGAAAATCGTATTAATTGTTGTCTTTGTAGGAAGACTTGAAACTGTGGCTCCCATTGTCTGATAGTCCACCTCCCGATTTGGACCTAGAAATGTCGCGTCTTCTTTTACACCAGGTCGGCGATCATTTCTGTGACTTGCTTGTCCAAGAGAGAGATGCCCTTGCTGAACACATGTCCGACGGTACGGTTGACAGTTTTCTAATCTCTTCCAAACTAAAACTCATATTCTGGCTCCATTTTCAGATAAAACGATAGCCTGGAAACGCGTGGTGCAGGGCGTTAGAGAGATGTGTGATGTCTGTGAAACCACCCTTTTCAATTTTCATTGGGCGTGTGGCAAATGTGGATTCGTCGTGTGCTTAGATTGTTACAAGGTAGGTGCTTTCCACATCCTCTTTAACAAACACTCTCTTACATTATCCTTTTTCTGGTTAGGGTCGCAAAAACGGCACGATTAAAATCTGGGGCGAGCCGGGCAAAGATCGCGACGAGTTCTCATGGCTTCAATGTACGAATCGTCAACCTCATGAACAGGAGCGACTTATGCTTACGCAAATTATCGCTGGCGATTCGCTTATCAAACTCGGTCGTCGGGTCCACGAATGTCGAGAGCTGTGGAGTATTCCTCAATTCTGCGATTGTCCTCTCAGCAAAGAGTCCAAATCCGTCAACGGGGCCGCTTATCGCGACGTCATCACTAGCTTGATCAAGGGAGAACTGAACGGCGTTAAGACCGAGAAGAAAGAAGGCGACGACTCAAAACCAGTAAACGGTGTCAGTGTTAAAGAAGAAAAGAAATCGCCTTTGAGTTGGTTGGCAGATGTTGCTTTGTCCAACGAAGACAAGAAAAACGACGACTGTAGTAGCGACTCTGACGGAGATAAAGAAGGAAACTTCTCAACTCTTCGTGAGCTTCTAATCCGGCCGTCGCATAAATCCAACGGATCAAGAGCAGCATCTCCAGCTAACACCAATCCCAACAACAATGGACTTCCGAAGAACGCGAAAAAGTCCAGGATGGAAACTCTGGATGAAGTCATCTCCAGTGTGATCGAGGACACGGTACACAAAGGCGATGAGTTGGATGTCAAGTCGGTGGAGTTGAAACATTTTGTGAGGAGATACAATTGGCAGACTAAAGGCAGGGAACCGTTGCCGATTAGGATTATGACCCTGACGGAAAGTAAGATGATGTATCCGAACACGCCGCACTCGTGGTTGTGTGACGGGAAGCTGTTGAGGCTCACGGATCCGAATAATCCAGGAAACTACAGAGTTTTCCAGGTATTAATCTTTAGTTTACACTTTCAATATTATACACTTAAAATTGAAAACTTATTTTGCATACAATATTATTTACATTTCTTTGGACTACAAAATGTTTATTTTGAAATGCCATATTTAATTATTAATAATCTCTATCATTAACACTCGCAATTACATGAAGAATTAGAAATTTAAAACAATTTAGCTTTGTTTTATTTTAGGAAAATTAAATAAAATTATTTTTTTTAATTTCAGGACCAGTGGAAACGGGGCCAACCAGTGATCGTGTCCGATGTTGCCAAAAACCTGGACATGGGTCTATGGCATCCAGATTCCTTTATCCGGGATTTCGGTGACGAGAAGAACGATCTCATCAACTGTATGACCGGGAAACTAGTCCCCAATCAGCCGATGGCCAAATTCTGGGAAGGATTTGAACACTTCTCCAAAAGATTGAAAGATGATCGAGGAAACCCGATGCTCCTAAAACTAAAGGACTGGCCACCTGGTGAAGACTTTGCAGAATTAATGCCCAGTAGATTCAACGACCTCATGAGGGTTCTTCCACTTTCGGAATACACTCACAGAACTGGAAGATTAAATCTTGCGAGTCGCCTTCCAGAATGTTTCGTGCGACCTGATTTAGGCCCCAAAATGTATAATGCGTACGGATCAGCCCTTTATCCAACAAAAGGAACCACAAACTTACATTTAGATATCTCTGACGCTGTGAATGTTATGGTTTATGTTGGAATTCCCAAAGATGGAGACAATGATGAACATATTAAAGAAGCATTCCGAGCTATCGACGAAGCTGGGTGTGATATTCTCACCAGGAGACGAGTCCGTGACAAGGGAGAACTTCCTGGTGCTTTATGGCACATTTACAATGCTAGAGATGCCGACAAAATCCGAGATTTGCTCAATAAAGTAGCCCTGGAAAAGGGAGAACGTTTAGAACCACACCACGACCCAATTCATGACCAAAGTGGATACTTGGATGGTCCGTTAAGAGAAAGATTGTACAAAGAATACGGTGTCGAAGGCTACGCGATTGTCCAATGCCTCGGCGATGCTGTGTTCATCCCTGCAGGTGCGCCGCACCAAGTTCGAAATCTCCATAATTGTATTAAAGTCGCGGAGGACTTTGTCTCGCCGGAAAATGTGTCTCATTGTTTCCATCTCACGCAAGAATTCCGCGAATTGTCGGACACGCACTCCAACCACGAGGACAAACTGCAGATAAAGAATATCATCTACCACACGGTGAAGGATTCTCTGTCTGTGCTGTCGAACTTATTAAAGAATCATACTGTTAAGAATGAAGAAGAAGGAATGCTCGACAGTTTGTCGAATGTGCGCGAGAGCGGTGCTAGCAGCAGTGACTCGAACTCACCTTCGGGGAGTCCTGCGAGCCAGGACACAGACTCTAAAGACCCGGCGTGAAAATGTGTGATATTGAAACAGAACCTTGTCTCTTGAGTGTCTGTAGCACGTGACGTGACGTGACGTGACGTGATTGTGTACATACAAGTGTCCCCTGATGTACATTTTGTGAATGTTTATCGTAGACTCGCCTCGTCTCGCCTCCCTGGTGGCGAGTGTTAGTCGAATGCTGATATGCACGGTTAATCTTCCTGTTATTAGCGCTAGTGGCTTAGTGGCGAGCGAATCACCACGACAGTTGTAATTAGCCTAATCTTTTCACTTATCGATGTCTTGGCATCTGACGCCTTGGAATCATATATCAATGTTGTAAACTTAAAGAAGCAACCAGTGGTTATTTTTGTCACTTCTAAGTAAGTACTGTGCCTGTTATTAATACACACATGTAAGGACATTTACTGATTGATCTATGTGTGGGTGTTTGGCCACAACTTCGTTTTAATATAAATATGTATTTAATTAAACACGGTTACTAAATAAATACATTTTGTAACTTACTTTTGATTCTATTCTATTTTGCGACTCGAATGATGCAATACACGCTCTCAAATATCGTTACTTTATTATTTTACCACACTGTTACTGGCTCCATTCTTTTTACGTAGCCAATTCATAACATATTCATTCGGAATATGCCAAAAATTGACTGCGCTGTTTCTCAAAGAATACTTTTAGTTTTGTTTTACAAGAAAGAAATTTATTTTTTAATGTGGAGATGTGTTGTGTATTATTTGAAGTCGTTTGATGATAGTAAAAAGTCAGAGTGAGAAATAATTTGTATAGTAACCGTTTATGAATATTCTACGTCAAATCAAGAGCATACACAACACACCCGTACCGTACCCGTAATCGTAATGGAAAAAGTGCTATTTGATTCAAAGTGCCAATTTAGAGACGTTACAACACAAACAGGCAGATGCAGAAGAGTGTTTACTGTTTAGCGACACAGACTGAATGAAAGTTGGGGGGCGCAGGTAGTTCCCAGATTGTCTGCTATTCTTGATCTCTCAGTTCGCGCGTATACAACGATCACTGCTCAACATCAACGTAAGTTGAGCCCGTTCATGTATAATACTTACATTTGTATCACGATTCTGATTATGTTACTCTGTCATATATGTAAATTGATTGTTATTTCGAATGATGTAAGAAATTGTTTATTTATTTGCTTTTCGAAGTGATGTACAGTAGTATGAGCCAGAGTCTTTTGTACAGTACCTAACTATCTTACACAAGTATGTTTTTTCCTCGAACCGAGGTGAAATATAATTTTTTTGTACTGTGTATATGTAAGGATATAAGTTTGAATAAGAAAATGTTTATTACATGGTATGTGTTTTATTATTCACTGTCTTTCTTATTTTTTTTACAGATTTATAATCCTAAGGGCTGTCTTCTTCCTACAGCAAAGTCCTGGTCATCTTCTGCAGAGTCCACGGAGTTGACTGCAGCTATAAAGTCCGCTAATGAGGTTAATAAACAGTTTTTAGTTTAATTTCACCCGGTTTAATAAAAGACAAAATAAATTTTATTACACTACCGTCAAAAGTTGAACTAAATAAATTTTATTTACTTTGGAAATTAATTAAATTATCGGTTATAAATCCGCCAATTCATATTTTTTTCGAAAAACTAAATGACTATTTAAAATTGTTGAAAATGTGCGCCTCTTTATGGCCACTGCGCTTAGGAATGCATAGTATTGATTTTTTGTTATGTAACATTCGCAGCGGCGTCGGTTAATTTTAAATAAATTTTAGAAGAGGAATTAAATAATTTAATATAAATATATCATCATGCCTTCTACTCATTACTGGGTGTGGCACGTCAAATCACGGCCTCCAAAGATGTTAGTGTAAGGGGAGCCACAGGTGTAATTTTAATTTGGTGAAAATTGTTTGTCGGCTGTGGTAATCGAACCAGGGTCCTCAGGATTCACAGGCCAACTCGAAACCACTGAGCTAGCCACCCCATAATTAAATAATTTAATAAAGTATGTAATTAAAATACAGTATTTAAGGCACAAGTATCAATATAAAAAAGAAGCATTCAATATTTATATCAATTAGTAGATGAGTTTTTAATTTGTTGTTTATTTATTTTTAAAATTGGGATATTGCATTTTATATTCTGGATGAGACGCTACTGATAAACGACACTAGCTCCACTAACAACGCTTATGTAGTGACTAGGTCACGAAGTAAGTCGCCATTTTGTGATGGTTTGTTTGTAAATGTTTGAGGTTTTTACATTGTGTTTACTTTTAACTTTTTGTGAATTTCTGCATTATTAGAAAGTCATCATATCTGTATATCGTTTCTTATCATCGTGGATAATTTTCTATTCAAACCACTGAAATATGGTAAAAACATAACACCGGAACATTATCATGGACATCGTCACAGAAACTTGTATCATCCATCTTGAAGCAACTGGTGTTACTTGTGTCGCCGGAGTTGTTACTTTCGTGGATAACATCACCTGAATCAAAATCTTTTCATCAGTTATATCAGAAGATTGCTGCAGTATCGAAACATCAATGTAAGAAAATTATTATTTTTAAATGAGTTGTATTTAATCGAGCACTAAAGTAATTGATTTGGTCTTCAAATATTTGTTATTCGAACACCAAAATTTTAGTCCTCTATTATCCAGAAAGCTAGAGTCGGGTAGCCTGTTATCAATTACTAAATATTTATTGTTATATTGTCATTAAAATTTCCGAAAAATCTTGAATAGCAAAAATTCCTTTTTAAGATCGTTTAGTATTTTTTGTACTCAAGTATTATTTTTGGTATTCGTTTATTTATTTCAGGCTATTTGTTACGTAAAAAGATATTTTAGGTGGTCAGTAAATATTGTTCTGGTAACAGCAATTTATTATTTTTGATAAAATTATTTCGGTTTAAATGATTCCGTTTTTAAATTATTTGGGTAAAAGTCTGTTAAAAACAGTAATAAGTTTAAATTGATAATTTATAATAACTATATTTACAACATATTTATTATTTGCTTAAATTATAGGGACATCACGAAACTTAAAAGCATTTCCTGCGGCCTCAACATTCCAGGAATTCCTGAAATTCCATTCGCATTCCGGAAGCCTCACAGTCTAACATCCAAACATCCAGCATGGATAGAATGTGAGGCTTCCGGAATGCGAAAGGAATTCCAGGAATGTTACGATACTAGTGGCGCCATCTCTTGTTCAATATTTGAACTAAACTATATTTATATTATATTTATATTTTCAACACCGAATTCGAATGGCACATCAATAAATTTAAACTTATTTAGGTTGAATTTGTACTATAGGATATTATATATAAAATAAAGACATGTCATTTTAAACTTATTTATTATTATTTCAAAGTTGTACACAACAGATACTAATATTTTATGTTGAAGTTATTATTACAAGTACAATTTATTTGTTTCAAATAATAAAAAAGTATGTTTCAAATTGATAATTTACAATAACTCTTTCAAAAATATTTATTCTTTAAGGGCCAGTTTTTCAATCGCCGGTTTACTCTCGATTAATGTTAATCATGATTAAATAATAATGGTAACCATAGTTTCCATTATTATTTAATCATGATTAACATTAATCGGTGATTGAAAAACTGGCCCTAAGAATAAGAAATATTGTAATAAGATGTATTTTTTCGCATACAACTTATTAGAATATTTCTTATTCTTAAAGAATAAATATGTTTTAAAGAGAGTTATTTAAATTATCAATTTAAAACACATTTATTATTATTTTTAACATATGAAAGTACAATTATTTTATTTACTTGTGAATACAATGTTTATGATGATCTTCAGAGGCAAGCGGCTGATCCTATCTTCCCAGCATTCGCTGTACACCAAGTGGAAACCCCGGCAAAACACTTGGTAGAAGACTGGCTTCTTCGCTACTGCAACTGTGACTGTAAACAAACAAACAAAAATAAGAAATAATTATAAATATTAATAACAATAATAAAATAGTAAATTAATTTCAATTATTTACTGACACTATGAGCTCAGATTTTGAGTGTATATTTAGAGGGTGGTTTTACATATCTTAAACATGTTAAAATCACCTTTATAGTAGCAATCATTAGAACTATGAACTATTTATATTTAAATTCTGGTTTAAAGTGAAGTTAACGATGTACTTTTTAATAAAGTCATTGTTTTTATTGCAAAATAGTATATTATATACCATGAACTGTAAGTGACAGTTTTTAGGTCAAGAATGTAGTTTGGGAAATCGAGATTTCCTAAACATTTACGACCTAAAAAAATCACATTCAGTTTGAGGTTAGTAAGCTATTTTTTACAATACTTGCATAAATAGAAGGATTGAAAAATCGATTTCAAAATTGACAGCTGTTAAATTGTAGTCAAGATAAACAGGACCTTAATATGAAATATTTGCTTACTGTTAACGGTGGCCAGTAAGTAAATATGAAACCATGAAAACCACTATGCAATAAAAGTTGCCCTTACTGTGTTTAAATTTTATCATTAATAGGTAACTTACAGTACAAGTATTGTAAACAAATTATTTATTAAATATTATAAATAAAATATATGGGGTAATGGCACAGTGGTAGCAAGTCGGCCTGTGGATCCAAAGAACCCTGGTTCGATCCCCACAGCCGACAAAACATTTTAACCAATTTAAAATTACCCCTGTGGCCCCACCACTAACACCTTTGGGGGCCGTGATTTGACGGCTGGCAACCGCACTTCACGCGCATAAATATATCACTTACCGAGATCTGCTTCGGCAGAGTGCCACACCCAGTAATGGGTAAAAGGCGTGATGATATATTTATTTATATTTATATAAATAAAATATGTGTGTAAAAAAAAGTACTAGATATTTATAAATTAGAATGTAGCAAAAATAAATAGACTGATCCTGGGTTGCATGAAAGTTTTATCGGTTCATTAGCAACTAACGGTTCAATAAATTTCAGAAAATCGATATTGATACTATTGCTAGATAAACAATTGTTTAACTAAAGAGCTCTTTATTTTTTCTTGCAACCCAGCATTAGTTTAGAATAAATATAGAAAATTATTATTTACTTACATTTATCAATCAACAGGTTTTCAATTTGATGTTATTTCGAGGAATGCTGCTGAGGAGGAAGTCCACTCCAGCAATGCTGCTTCCGGAAGAACGAAATCTGATCTATAAACATACAAATACTACATGAGCGACAAAAAATTATTACAAATATCATTTATATTATTATTTTTAGAATATTTTCAGATTCCTTTGTACAACAATACCTCACTTAAGATTTCTTGCATCAATAATTCTTGTATTCTTGAGCTTCATAATAAAGAATTTGCAAGAAATGGTTATATTAAAATACACTATCGAACAACATAGATCTTTTATTAATTTAATTGAAATTCTAAGCACATAATACTGATTAGACGACACAAAACGTCTTGAAAATAAATACCATTGTCATACACTAACCAGTATTTTATTTATTTATTACTAATAAGTATTACTTCATACATAAGTACTACAAGAACTATTGTCTTCGTTTTTAATTTGCTAGCAGGAGCCAAACTTAGCATACATCATTCAACCGGCAAGTCAATAAATAAGACAAATAAATATAATAAATAAATAAATATGTCACAATATTCGCTGATTTTAACCAATTTAGGGTTCCATCCACGATCAGATATTTGATCAACTATTAGATGATAAATAAATAAATATATCATCACGCCTTTTACCCATTACTGGATGTGGCATTCTACCAAAGCAGATCTCGGTAAGTGATATATTTATGTGTGTGAAGCGCGGTTACCAGCCGTCAAATCAAATGATGATGGAATTCAAGTTAAATTGTTGTTTCTAAGGGCCAAATTCATAGTCGTGACTCACCCTCACTTCATTAGCTGTATCCATTTGCCACTTGGTTCACTTAAATCAGTTCAGATAAATTTGACACATGACTTAATGAACTGAATTAGGCAAACTGATGCATTTATTGGGGTGAATTGCTTTCAAGTAAATTAGAATCTGTAATTCTAGTACTGGAAATGAAGTCAGCGAAGTAATCCAGCAAAATAAATAAGTGATCTGGTTCAGTAAATGTAAGTTAGATCTGATCCAAATGGCAAATGGAATACGCCTTTTGAGTGTGAGGTGAGAATGAGGTAAGGGTGATTCATGACTATGAATTTGGCCCTTAATGTTAATCGCATAAAGATAATAGTTCTATTTTTATTTATTTTTTTTGTTTCGCCAAGAATTAGTTAGTAATAAATTAGTTTGTCGAATGAAAGGGATAAAGCACCAATAGCCGTTTTAAATTAAATTATTTAAATAATATTTAAGATCGTATTGCAACTTATTTATGGATAAAATCATATATCTGATAGTAGATGAGACTCTATGAATATACAAGCTGTAACATAACCTCAAACATACATTTGTTCATCGTTAAAATCATAAAAGCAAGAGATAATTATCCTATTCGTTGGCAGTGACCTGAAAATGGACTAAATCACAAATAAATCGATATTCAATTCGCCTAAGAGTACATTCACAAGGACAATTACATTAGGTTTGGTCATGTGTCTCCGAACCTGTCAAACTGGTCGGAAGTTGTTTCGGACGCTATTTAACGGCAGTTTGGTAGCAGGGCCTCTACATTTGTACAAAAATTATTTATCTCACTAATTCTCGGGACCAAATCGTTATTTCTTGGTATTTATTACGTTCATACTACGGGTATTTGGTCACTTGACAGAATTTTACACAACATAAATCATGTTTTAAAACGCCTTTTATTGTTTTGGCAGTGGTGTTTTTTTGTACGTTTAGATTTCAGAAAAGCAGACAGTTTTAAGCTTGATGAGCAAATATCAGTCAAATAATTTTGTTTTACCTAATTTATCGCTCGATTTAATAATTGATTAATAGTGATTAACTTTATTTTTTGCTGTCAAACGTTCTTAAATTAATTTAAAAGAAATGCTACAATAAAAGATATACAGAACTAAATATTCTCTTTTAATTGAGTATTTTCTTTAAAAAGTAATTAGGATCGTTTTACAACTAAAAAACGGTTTATCAGTTTATACTCGAAATTATTATTCAAATAATATTTATGGTAAATTAATATTCAAGTCATTTTAGTATCAACTCTATAAACAATAAAAAGAAATACCATTAAATTTTGTTAATTAAGAAAAGGAATTTCTAATTAAAAATAAATATATCATCACGTCATTAATCTTGTTGTAAATGTGATTACTGTGAAATTACGTATCTTGATCATTATTTCCATCACCATGATAAACTGTAGTTAAAATGCTATTTTTGGTCCTCCGACAAAAAAATGATGATATATTCATTCATGGTAACGTAAACATTCCTGAAATAGCGTTCTTTTACTATTGAAAAAGAGGAAATAATAGTGTCATATTCAAGTTGATGAAAAAAAAGTTATATATTTAGCATAAAGCTGTGTGCACAACCATCCAATTAGTAATTACGATTAGAAATTACAATTAATGCGATAAATACATTATTTTGTCGGTTTCTTCTATCATTATCTAGAATATTCTTTTTTTTTTGACTGACAATTTAAATGTCGTAAAACTAGAAGTTTTCAGAAAATATGAAAGTAATAATAATTAAAATAGTTCAAAGTAAAAGACAGTTCTCCATTACGCTATTTTGAAACGATTTTTTTTTGTATATTTATGTTTCTTTTCAAAGTTTTCGACAAATGTCTTTCTTACTAATTCACTATGATGCTATTATTTGTAATTGGATCGCATACTTAAAGACTAATTAATAATTGTAATTACTAATTTGATTGTCGTGTACCCAGTTTTAGGTTCGGTTGCATAAAACAATGTTAACTTTGTTGGCTAACAGCATCTTAAAAGTTAACAATGACCAAGATGGCTGACACCACATTTTACATATTTTTCTGATTTTTTTGTTATAATTAAATATCAGGATTAAAATTTTTATTGTTAGTTAAATAACAATGGTAAAACAATATTTGTAACAAATAATAACAAGTAATATTAGTTAAGAAATAATATAATAACGTTTTAAAATATTGATCGGTCGAAAAATTTGACATTTCGTAGACAAATTTTTTAATTCTAATTCATTTTTTTGCGTAGTTAACAGCGTGATTAACTAACATCGTTTTATGCAACTGAGCTTTGTCATCATCAAAAATAATTTTTGAGGTTGTTAAAGCTGGATTCGAACCCAAAATCTATTAAACTACAAGTGAAAAAATTATAATATTTTAGTTTACCTGTGTAAAATTGAGGAAGTGACCGTCCCAACTGAAAGTATGTATCTATAAAACTCGTATAGTTAAAAAGTATCGAAAAATCTCTATAAATATCGTATCCATAAAATTCTCAAAACATCCCGAGCCGTAAAAACATCATCAGTCTTCAGCAATCACAAGACGTTTCAATACAAAGTATCTCACGCCCTCAAAACCATTATCAAACCGTATCAAACTATACAGTACAAGACAAAAGCTGGTTCTGGTTCCCTACAGTGCAGTCAGTCTTCAAGATGGGTGACCTGGATGACCGGGTGATCAAACGGAGGCCTCGTCGATGACGGTGATCACTCGGCTGTTGGACTGGTGTTGGTTCTGACCCGAACCACGCCATTTGCCGTTATTGGTGTTTATGGGTTTGGGTTCTTCGACAGTTGAGGATTCTTCAGTTGTTCCTTGCGTCTGTCGAGACCTGGAAGTTAAACATACACGTAGCAGACCAAAGAAAAGCAATCGTTTCAACCATACACAACTTTATAATATCTAACATTCTTATTTCATTTCTAGAGAACTATTCTACATGATTTTGTTTTATTCTGTCGAACATAGAAAAATGTCAGAACCACAATTAATTTTTTTATTGGAATTGCTCTTATAATGGCAATGATTTGAACTAAATATTTTATCTTTAATAAAAAAAAATCTTTAAAATAACAAAATAAAGAGAAACATTTTCCATTTGGTTCAAATCTAATTTACATTTACTGAATCAAAATTTGGATCATTTCAAGTTTCATACATAACCAAGAAAAATGCTGGTGAATAGTTACAAATTTTTAAATAGCTAAAGTGATACTTTTTATGGCGAATCTGTAGATTTTGACGGACGACCTAAGCAAGGCCAACAACTAGTTACAAAAAACAGTCACTTTCGCGCCACATAAAAATACTATTTTTTCATCAAATGCCGGAATATTTACCGAATTAAACATTTTTTCACACTTGCGGGAATAAATGACCTTTTTTATTCTTCCTTTTTGAGAACTGAAGTGTTACTTTTAATTCCGGAGGGATTAAATTGATAGGTAAACGAGCATTACTATAGCAATAATTATATTATAAACTTCAAAATTTGTCAATTTGTTTCTGTTGCCTAAATTACTTAAAAAATTGTACAATGCTGTCATTGTGAATTATATATCAAGTCAATATCAAAATTAATCATTAAATCAAAATGTATGGCTGGAAATGCAAAAAATAGTAAATAAACCACAGGACCAAAATGCCATTTAATCCCTCAAGTGATTATTTTCCTTGTCTATGGCTCGTATAATAAACTTCACTCGTAGGATTAAATTATGCACTTTATTCCCTTGGTATAAATATTATCTACTATTGTCATATAATATTTCTGATACAATGAAACTCCTTGATTTTAACAAGCGTCAGAAAAAGTATTTGACAGAATAGTTAAATTTTATCTGTTTCTACGAATTTCTGAAAGGTCACTTTTTTCTGAAGTTTGAAGAGAAAATCAGTTTTGTACAATAACTGAATTTTGACACTTAATATTTTGTTGATTGATAGGTGACAGATTAGATTTTGAAAATTTATCTTCTACTATATATTTCAGACGTAAAAGAAAACTAGTATTTGTACTCTTTAAATTATGTGGAATAAATAGAAAGGAATGAGGCACTACTGACATCTAGCATTAAATTGTAACATAAAGTAATCCTGATTGATGGAATATAATAGAAAGTTACTGAACCTTTATGTCTAATCATGGTTTGTTCGTTTCAAATCACGAAGTGATGTGAGCCAAATGGCAAACGGAATACAAATCAAATAATAAGAAAAGTTTGCATTCGGCCGAGTAAATAAGCAATCATTCATTCAAACAATAGGTATTAAAAGAAATGAAAAATTGAAAAGTGTAAAATGTTAACATTCTACATAATTTACAAATGAAACTGAGTAAAATTACAGATCAGATCTCTGTTAACAAATAACAATACAACTGGCAATATTAACTGCCCTACAATTTCAATATTTCAATTTCTTCCTCACCTAGCAAGAGACCACCTTCGTCCTCGTCGATCCAATATGACCGGCATCTCCGCAATGAGGTTGTTCTCGAACTCTGAGAGCATGAGGTAGTTCTCGACCTTGTTGCAGCTGGTGATGCAGTCTCCGATGTAGTCTAGATCATCCAGCAGGTTATCAGGCAGGTCCATGTCGGCGATGCCTTCTTCGGAGATGCAGGTCAGCTCGGGTTTGTCTGCATTGCCGATGTTGTCGATTAGACCATCGCCTAAAAACAATAGTTATTTGTATACTGAGACATTTTTTCTCGAATGTATCATTCCAATTATATTTTATATGTCAATGACAGAAAGAAAGACAGAAAGTAAGCATTTCTGACATATAACTAACACACTTACGGAAAGTGAGGTTTTCTGATCGAGTAGACCATCGTATCTATGGATACTTTTAACGATTTAATGCGAATTTCAGAATAGAAAATTTGTTAAAATGATTTTATAGTTATTTACATAACAAGCATCGAAAGTGTAAGATAACGTGCGAGTGTAAAATTGAAAAGAGGCGCGCAGCGCCGAATGATTTAATTACAACGAGCACAGTTATCACACTTTCGAGCGAGTTATGTACACTATTTTTCAGACGACCACAAAATATTTCTAAAAACAGTTTACAAGAGCAATGTTGTTACACTTGGACAGCTGATGCGTTTTTGTAGGTAAGCGTTGACGTTTGACGTTGGAGGTTATGTTATGTATTGTGATACCAACTGTACTAACCGTAATGTCAAAATATTAAATAATGCTAGAATATTAGTAAATAAGTAAATTAATTTAATAAAATAAGATTTATCTGTGCAAATGTGTTGAAGAATCTGCCAAAACTTCGATTTAAATAATAATACAAATACTTTTCATTTATTTTACTGTTTTCTTACATCGTAACGCCATCTGTTGTCAATCAGTGGAACTTCACCTGATATGTTAGAAGTGTACGTAATACATCCTAATATATCAGAATAGCTGTATTCCATTTGCCACTTGGTTCATATAAATCAGTTCAGATAAATTAGGCAACATGACTAAATGAACTGAATGAAGCATTCTGATGCACTTATTGGAGTTAATTACTTCAAAGTAAATTAAAATCAGTAATTCTAGTGCTGGAAATAAATAAGTGATCTGGTTCAGTAAATGTAAGTTAGATCTGATCCAAATGGCAAATGGAATACGCCTAATGTTATGTTCAACTTTCCGTAGTAGTTTATGATGTTGTTATGGTTTACTTTCATAAGTGGTCGTCTGAAAAAGTATTTTCAAGTGTTTCTAAAAGATCGTATAAAAATAGTATGAACCATGAGCAAAAAAGTATCTTTGCCGTCCATGTGCAAGTGATAATAGACTACTTTCTGTTAGTTATTTGTATATTAAGGGAAGAAAGTGAGACATTTCTTCTGGAAGGTGTTTATTTTCACGAGCTAGTCCTTCACGTAAAAATACTTTTTATACGACAATGACGGAAAGTAAGCTTTTCTGATACGTGTAACACACGTGCGTAAAGTGAGTTTTTTTTATCGAATAGACCATCGTATCCATGCTCGTATAAAAATAGTGTGAACCATGAGCAAAAAAGTACCTTTACCGTCAATGTGTAAGTGGCAATAGACTACTTTCTGCTCTAGGTACACAAATAACTATTCTCTCAATTGAGGAAAGAAAATTTTATTTTCCGACAAGATAGTGAAATAAACTTTAACAGGCAGATTCACAAAACGGATTAGCGATAACACCGTTTTTAATATTATTTATAACTCTGTTTCAAATTAAAACAGATTAAAGAAATGAATTAAATTTGATGCTAATTAACTCTCTTTTTAACTCCAGTTAAAATAAACTTATTTTGTACATTTAAAAGACAGTTAAAAACGAAATAAAAAATGGTGTTAGTGCTAAACCGCTTTATGAATCTGGCTGTTAGGTGATAGATTTTCTTACCCGGCGCAGGTCCAGCTAGCTCTGCTCCCAGTACCAGAGCTGCCGCAGCCGCTCCTGCAGCTGCTCCACCTCCATCGTTGTCCGGTTCTTGTGTGAAAGATAACCTTCTTCGTTGAGGACACGATTCCGACACACAAAGGTGTCGCGTGCCATTCGCACGTGTGTGCTTGTGTCTTGACAGCTGACGGCGATGCAAGTCGATAAAGAAGAGAGTGAGAGAACCGACTAGAACGCAAGTGGAGGAGAAGTAGTAACCGGCTTTGCCTCCACAACCTACGTTCATATAACCTAGGAATGAAAAAAAAAGAGTTAGTTTTCCAGCTATCAGAATAGAATCAGATTGATACAAGCAGAATTATGGAGGAATTTTGTATAAATCCATAAGTCTTGTAGATCTGTAAATGATGAACAATATCACAACGGAACTTATGATTTTATGAAATATTTTCTACTTATTAAAACATTGATGTGAATTTGTTTATTATTTATAGACTTACAGATCTATAAAACTTATAGATTTATCATAGAATTCCATCCTTGTTTAAGATTCATTTATATATTTTAAAAGTATAGTTTTGTGGTTTTTTTTTTCGGTTTTGAGAATTGATTGTAACAGTGTCTGTAAATACTGACAGTAATATTAAATAATTTACTATTGTACCTATTTAAATTTTTCAAAATAATCTTTTGTACTCACAAAATTTGGATATTATGTCAAAATAATTAAATGAATACAGTACAACTAATTGAAAATGAACTACGGAAAATATATAATTTAAATTAAACAACAATGGTTGCTATCAAAAGATCATGTTAGCCATTGCTATACTTAGCAATTTTTGCTACAGTAGAGGTCCATTTGTCTCTATAAAATATAACCATTCTCAAAAGAGTTTTAGCTAATCATGAATTCTGGATTAGACAAATTTAGCTAAAAAAGTTGGTTTCACCAACAAAAGTTAAATTTTAATCATTGTTTAAATAAATAAAAGTAAATCGAATATACGAGTATGACAGCAATGTCAATTATTTAATTTGACATGTCATTTTGATTTGCTTTTATTTATTTAAACACCGATTAAAATTTAACTTTTGTTGGTGAAACCGGGCATAAATAAACTCTAATTTTGCTACAATTTTATTTTCAGGAAATGATTTGGATTAACTTTTAAAAATTAGATTAGAATAAGATTAGTTAATACAAAATTCAGGATTAGCCAAAACTTTTTTAAGAATCGGGATGAACAAATTTAACCAATGAATGACCTTATGTAGTGTACAAAACAGCAAAATGCTGACTGATTTACTGTTATTTGAATTATGAAAACATGTATTTTATTGCTTTTAAATCAATTATAAACAGAAAAAGAAGTACTAAATTATATGTTCTAACTGTTTCTTAATATTAGATATTTTTTCTTAAATTTGTAATACATATTTGCCAATAAATATACAAACAAAGCAATCTGCATTTGATTTAAGTTCCCGAGAGTGTATTTATTTGTACTAACCTGAAATAGGAACTCCAATAGCAATAGGGATTGCTTGAGAGCACTGAACGAACCCCCAAGTCCGGGCAAAATTTCTCGCTCGAACTCTTTCATAAGTGTACATCTTCAACGAATAGTGGTAACCGCCACAAAATATTCCTGCAAGAAACATTCAAATCATTTTATCTTCTACATTTCCTTTGAGATATAAAATAAGAAGAATTCTAAATAGTTACAAAATCTTACCATATATCCAAGCAAACATGACATATCCATGATAATTTCCATGAACAGCTGTTAAAGCTAAAATGGACAGTCCGCACATGAAGACAGCAGCTTGACATAAGTACTGTCTTGCTATTCGGCATTCCACCGAATTATGTACTACTAACAGTCCAAAAGCTGCACATCCTAGCGTCCATGCTAATCCTAGATATGCCTGCAGTAGCACCTATAAAAAATATTTTAAAAATGTACAATATAAATAAAATAAGGCTTCAGGAATCCAATAAAGTATAAAATATATTAAAAGGATGTTTCGAACTTATACAAAATTCATCGCCAGCTTCAAATTATACAAAATAACTTAAATGAACCTCCCTTAGTTTTATGATTATTCTATAGATTAACACCACCTCGACTTTCTGTGGCTACAATCATTTATTCTGTTCTTTATATTTCATTTTATGAATTTTGATTTCGTATGAAACTACATTACAAAAAAAATATTCTTTTTTAACCACACTTTTTACGAAACTGTTATTGAGTGCCACACCCGGTATATGGGTAAAAGGCGTGATGATATATTTAGATTTTTTTTATTTTATTATATTCATTTTTATAATGCTCTGTAAGAAAAATGTATGAAAATAACATTAAAATGACAGTAATCATGAAAAGTAAAAGTTGTTATTAACTTATCGATAATGATCCAGTTACAAAATAGGGGAGCAAAATATAAAATGTTGAAATATGTCAAATTTTTAATAATAACATTTTATATTTTTTTGGATTCCTGAAGCGTTAATTTATTTATATTAACAATAAAGATGTAAACATTGTAAATACTTAATTCGAATCGGTGAAGCCGTTCTCGGGCAAGAAGGACGCCATTTTAATCCAAGAGTTTTACTCACCGCTGTATCTCCTAACCCTTCTTCTTCAGCTTGATGTGCGAGATAAAATATCGGTGTATTTATTCCAAACGCTGATATCCCCGTCGACACCAACAAAATCCTCACTGTTTTACTTCTTAACGTGGAGAAGTCAAAGAATGGTGGCCGATCATCAACTTTGTTCTTGTCTTTGATCTTACGCTTCTGGTTCTTGAGGTGAAGGATAGCTCGTCGTTGTGGATGGTACAGTGAAGCAGATCGGTAGAATGTACCCAAAATGAAAGTTAGGAACACGACTCCTGTTACGGCTTGAAGGCCTAATCGCCATCCTATCGCACTAGGAAAGATATTTTTTTAATTTTTGGAAATAAATTAATTTCAGAAAAGGATCTTTTGAATTTAATGCCAGCTTTTATGTCAAACTTTTGTAGATGGCAGTAATATACTAATTAATCATATTTTGAAATTGACAGTGTATATATATGTTATAACAGCTGTTCTGGTTCTTTTCAAATCTCGTCCCAAAAATTAATTCATTTTTGTAGGTGGCGCAGTGATCATTCCCGGAACAGTTGTTTTTACTTCACAAAAACGTCACTGTGTCACGTGAGTGCCCGCATCCTATAGAAGTGTTGCAATGGCCGTTGCCACACGTATGTTACATACTACAAGGTGATCAAAAGGAATAGTTATAGTTGGCAATACAATTCCAGAGATCTTTTTATTCCACAGTTGGCACAACGTCAGATAAAGGCGGAAATGCTATTTGACATTTCTTATAAATACAAATAGGTTATGTCAGGAGTCTGACAGCTAACAGAATTTTGACTTTTTAAGTAATAAAAATACTTTAGAAATAAATGTAATAATAAATGTACTCAAATTTAAATTTTAAATGTCACTGTCAACAACAGGAAATGAATTTATGTATCAGGCTTACCAATTTCAAGTAGTTTTTTTTATTGCCAACTACAACAATTCCTTTTGATCACTCTGTATTTTTTCTACGGTTGTGAACTTTTATTTTTTTTAAATCGATATTTGATATCTTTAATTTATTGTTATATTTTTCATAACTGTCCATTTTTTCCATCTCCGGGTAAAGTTTCCATAACTATTAGCGGGATATAATAGAAATCATGGTTCAAATGGTAAAAATTATACTGAATGACATTTTCTGATGTGATATTTTTTTAATTATCCTGCCGATAGTTAACTGTAACTTTATCCAGAGATGGAAAACTCGGCCCTAATTTGGATAAAAAGATTGTTCAACATTTCAAAATAATAAAAAGAAAATATTTGAATTTTTTTTCCAGAATTTTAAATTTCCTAACGCATTCCTAAAGCATTTCTAGAATTTAATTTTAAAATACTACAATGGAGGATTCTTGAATTTGGTTGTCATTTTTAGAATTTTAAAGGCACTTTTTGGCACTTAATTTAAAAATGTTCTTACCTGATGGCACCTTTGATGAAGGCTGACATGACAGCAATTCCTAGTCCACTGCCACTGACAATAAAAATCTCTACAAATTCTCTACGTCGTTTAAAATACTGCGCCACCATCAATGTGGAGCAATCGCGCGTGATTCCTACGCCTACTCCGACTACTGTGCCGTAACTGAAACCAAATACAAAACTTTAATACTAGAAAATATAACTATAATAATAGATAGATCTATCGTGCTTTCAACTACTTTAAGTAGTAGCTCAGGCAGAGTGCAATTGATTTCATATTCTATGATATATACACACAATCTAACAATAAAATTCGAAAATGATCACGAACTTTTGACCAATTCCTTTACAGGCAGATTCAAAAAACGGATTAGCTCTAACACCTTTTTTAATATTATCTATAACTCTGTTTCGAATTAAAACAGATTAAAGAAATGAACTAAATTTGATGCTAATTAATTCTCTTTTTAACTCAAGTTAAAATAAACTTGATTCGTACATTGAAAAGAGAGTTAAAAATGAAACAAAAAATGGTGTTAGCGCTAATCCGCTTTATAAATCTGCCTGTAAATGTCAAAAACAGTTACCCCGACTATAACATTTCATGTACAAATTTTCCTAAATTGATTCGGTTTAAAATATAGCAGATTAAATATATAAATCGGAAAATAGAAAAAAATAGTATATATAACTCATTGTATAAGACTTTTTATCGTACTTGTCCTTTAGAGAACTCGTCTGCGGTTCGTTCTCCAAACTTGGGCGCGAAAAAAAAAATGTCTTATAAAACTCGTTCTTAAATATACTATATTTTAGTTCCAAATTTTATCTCCGTTTTAATTCATAAAAATTAATGATAATTACGACATCAAAATATGATGTATGTATCCATAACTATATCTCCAAATTTAAGAACAACCTTATTCTGTTTTGTAAAAAGCTCTAATACCAATAATTTCAAATCCGGAATAATAATGAAGTTAGCTAACCTCAAATTAAATTGTTTTTATGAATCTGCCTGTAAATGATTTGTAGAGAGTTGAAGTGTATACTTACCTAAAGAAGAGTTGATGAAACTGACTGGCGAACGAAGTGAAGAGACATCCGAGAGCTGTGACTAGACCGCCCATCACGGCGGTGACCCGTGTGCTCTTCCTTCGGCAGAAGGCTATTGTCACTGGCGATACCAGGAGGGCTACGCCTGTTGACAGCGCGCCTAACCATCCTGGAAAAAATAAAATAAGAATTACTGATTAAATAGATACATATAAATATTATCAAACTTTTATTTAATTAAAATTAAATTAAATTATTATAAAGAGAAAAATTGGGATAACTCCAGTCATATGTTTTAAACCAACTAAGCTATGGTAGCCCTGGATTTAAATATGATTTATTTTGGTATATGCCATAAGCAGCCTTGATTCCATAAGTCTTTCATATACTAAACTTTTATTTATATATTTATTTGTTACTCTGCACAACCGAAACTTAACCTCAATTATAGTAACTTATAGTGGAAGTCAGCAAGATTTGAACGCTCAACTTCTTGCTTGTTAATTACATAATAAACGGAAGTTTTTACCTAGATATGCGTGTAAATATCAACTGAAATCAGTGTTTTAGTTCATAAATCTGTAGAATACAAAACAACATAAACTGTGTAACAGTGAATTAGTACCTATCTCATCTTGTCTAGTCTGCTGATGAATAAACGATTGACGCGTTCAGAAAGAGACAGAAGATAGAATCAAGAGAAGAGACGTGTTTCAGAATTTAGACTTTTGTTTTAGATACAAGTGCACTATGTATAGTGTGTTCAGAGTTAAAGTTTTGTCTTTTCAAAAGCACTTATTGTATTGCAATGTTCACTATAATTTAAGAATAATGCCGATATTCATAAAACTATTTAACGAATCGTTACCTAAACAATTTATAAAAATATGACAGTTCATTATGTAATTGCATAGATTGATGTGTAATTGTTTATCTCTATAATGAAGTGTTCAAGTTAACGAATTGTTACAACTGAGGTAACATAATTAAAATTAAATAGAATATTTTCATATTTTAGGCGTTTACACAAATTTCATAAAAGATATATTGGATTGAATTTTTCAGTAATAATATAACAAGAGAGTGAGAATAAATTGAAAATAATTTCACAGATCTTTCGAAAACTTTGCCAGGCAATGGTCACGGAAGCCCGTAGGGCTTGAGTGGCTTTTGCCAAATGGCAACAAGTTTGAGAAAGATACTGGAGAATTATTTTCTAATTTATCCAACTCTTTAGCTATATTTAATTAGATTATTTTTTGACTTAGCTGTTGAGGTCGATTCATCCAACTTAAAAGATTTTAAACTGGGTTCATATCGATTGATTACTTATTAATGTATTCTTGCAAGTTGTTTCCAAAATTGGTTGGTGTATTTCTATATCTAAAATACAACTAAATCGATTTTTTTCAGTATTTTTATACAAACAACTATTTGTTTATAAGGCTCCAATTGCAAATGAAGAAATATGAATGTTGAGCAGACTATACCCAGTACAAGTAAGCCAGTGTCAATGCTTTCAGCTTTCAGTTTCAGTTTCAGTTTCAGTGCGAGTCGTAAAAGTTCTGGGTGAATTTATAGCGCAGATAATCAGTTCGAAATGGCAGTATTTAGTGGATCGTTAGTGTAGCATCGAGCGTTCTGCTACACTGCGACACTCAGACAGACAATGGCCCATAATCTAGTAGCCATGCTATGTGCAGATTAGTAATAGTTGTCGCTGGACTCCAACTATAAAATACTATTATTGTTATTCATAAAACCTGTAAACTGCTGTTTTATATCATAACTTTATTATTACAATTGTTATTGTTCAAAAACTTGCTAATTAGGGGGTTTTATATCACATATTGTTTACATTTTCACCACATCAAAATTTACGCTCTGTTAGAGCTGGTTATATAATGAAATAACGCAAGAATTGTCTTGTCTCTACTTTAAAGGGCTGTACGCAAAATTAGGATTATCCCCTTTTGCACCCTTGCACCCCCTTCAACAAATAACACATTTTTATATCAAAAACCTAATTTAAATTATCATAAATTATGGGGTAGCTAGCTCAGTGGTATCAATTCGGCCTGTGGATCCTGAGAACCCTGGTTCGATTTCCACAGGCGACAAACAATTTTCACCATTTTAAAACTACCCCTGTGGCCTCCCACAACTAACATCTTTGAGGGCCGTGATTTGACGACTGGTAACCACACTTTACGCGCAAAATATATCACCGAGATCTGCTTCGGCAGAGTGCCACACCCAGTAATGGGTAGAAGGCGTGATGATATATTTATTTATTTTTATAATTTATGGGGTAGCTAGCTCAGTGGTATCAAGTCGGCCTGTGGATCCTGAGAACCCTGGTTCACCATTTTTAAATATATCACTTACCGAGATCTGCTTCGACAGAGTGCCACATAGTAATGGGTAGAAGGCGTGATGATATATTTATATTTATTTTAGGTATTTATAATTTTTATTCCAATTTTAATAGAAAAACAAAGCTCATATTTTACAAAATAATGCAAGTCACACGACTCAATCGTACTGGGTTCCGCCCTTGTACACTCAGCTCCAAAAGTAACTACCAAAATAATGTTCATTAATGCATGTTGTGTTGAGAAACACTAGTTTACTACAATATATTATTTTTATAATCCCGGCTATCTTAAAATAAAGATATTCATTTATTCCACGTGGTTTACTAATTATAATATCGCAAAAAAACCGCATAAATTCTCTCCACGCAAGATCATGTTCATGTACAATGTTATTAATGAAGTCGGTTCAATTAAACTTGTAATTAGTTAATTATTTACGATCAATTAGCTTGAGGTTACTAAGTGAGGTTTCCGAATGAACATCGACTTTGTAATGAAGCTTCAGCATCTGATAATATCGCTGTTTAACTTTAGCAAGGCCCCCCGTACTTATAAATACGTGCCGCGAAATTTATTAGCCATTCCTTGTAATTGTGTTTAAGATTTTAACGAATATTTTACCCATATGGGAGATATTTTACCAGAATGATGTTTTAATTACATTTTGTCTGGAATTTTAAACAGCAAATTTTAAAGAGAAGCGTCTGGACTGTAATGATATACTTAAGTATACATGCAACTTTAAACTTAAATTATTTTAATAATAGAATCTGCCATCATAGCACAGACTAAATATATACAGTCTAATTAAATGTATACGAATGGCAGTGTTTTAATCAATGAAATTTGTGGTATTGGGCGAGTCGGTATTATTTGAATTGTTTATCCTGAAATAATTATTAGTAATCTCGTTTCAATTTCATTCATATCTAAGAATCGCTTAAAATGATAAACTATACAAAAATACATACATTCAACAATTTAATTTCTAAATTATTTATTTATGTTACTGTGTACAACAGGAACTTAATCCCAATTACAGTACAGGATTCGAACTCATCGTTCCGCAGTGTGGTAGTTCATATATTTTTATCTTGAGTGTGATTTGAACTCATTACCTTGGTTCTTTCTGATCGCTGTCGACATATTGAAACGATAAACAAACATGCTGTTGTTCTGCGTTATTTCGTTGGGCGGAATTTGAACCCAGTAACTCGGTAACTGATGGCAACGATCAAATGTTAATTAAACGGCTCGTGCGTTTCGTATCGCGCACGGATTTATTTGACAGCTTCCCCGACCGCAAAGGGCAAATAGCAAGAACTACGTTTCATCTTTCCAGAAATAGTTTTTGCTCGATAATCATAATCGTTTAGTGCACTTATATTGTTCGTTATTCGTTAATTCAGTTGACACTGGATAAGAAACTAATTTCATACTCGTATGAAATGAGTATCATTCCATATTTTATTTATTAGTACTCGTAACTAATACGTATACGTGGATAGTTCTAGAACATCATATTAGTTTTTCAAAAGAAACTGCAAATTTTTAGAGGTACACAAACCAAATATGTGCGATTCTGAGTGATGATCGCCATAAGCCCCGTGTACTTTACAAGCGAATATATTTGTTCACAGACGGTGAATGTGTCTTATATTTTAACAGGATGCGTATGACTATCCCATGTTTACGTGCGCTGAGTTTTATACAGATCTGTAAAAAGGTTTCTCACGCTAGAACTACCTTAATTCGTTAGATTCATCCCGCAATTAATCTTCGCCAAACATTCCTATCCTGACACACCACTTTCGCTTCAATTACATTCATAATTCCTTTCATACAAGCTCGTTTGTTTCTCACATTCGGAATATCTCTCGTTTACTCAACAATCCCACAATAATATTTATCCACATTTCACACTTGAAGTAATTTTATCCAATATTTTTATTGATCCACAATTTCAATTCGTAACAAAAACTTAAATTCACCGACTGTTTTAATGGATAACTACTATAGCGTGTAAGCCAACTAAGAGAATAAAACTCCTTTCACGAATTTAAAAACAACCGCGGTAAAGTTTTGAGTAAACTACTGCGAGTTTATTTCATCCTGTGTAGTGAAAGTTTTTTGCTTCCGCCAGGAAAACTTCGCCAACCCGCGTCTCTTTTTATATTGAAAATCCATGTGAGCTGTGCTCTGTAAGCGTGATTAATATCAAAGAGTTGAACATCGAATGGCGTTCCAAACCAAAATCCGAATTTCTCATCTGATATACGCGGCGCCACTGAAAAAATACTCTCGTGTTTCATGGCAACTACGATCGTAAAAGTTTTTTATTATCTTCAAAAGTGATGGGGATGGACTAGTAAGAACGTTGGTGTTCATTAATTTTGTACAAGACTGCTAAAGAGCCAGGCAGTAGTTTATTTTCTTGTGGCACTTGTGGCTGTGTTTCATTAGTTAATTTCATTTTTAAAAAGTGGGGTTTTTAATTTTATAGGTTTTAAATTTGTCCAGACAAGGTGAATAATCGCAGTGTAGGTTACTCAACTGATTGGCTTTTGGGTAACGGATTTCCCCTATTTATTTTATTTTTTATGTATGCTACTTTGTATAATAGGAATATAAATAAATAAATAAATAAATATATCATCACGCCTTCTACCCATTGCTGAGTGTGGCACTCTGCCGAAGCAGATCTCGGTAAGTGATATATTTTGTGCGTGAAGTGCGGTTACCAGTCGTCAAATCAGGGCTCCCAAAGATGTTAGTGGTGGAGGAGCCATAGGGGTAGTTTTTTTCTTTGGAAATTATGAAAATTGTTTGTCGTCTGTGGGAATCGAACCAGGGTTCTCAGGATACACAGGCCGACTTCATACCACTGAGCTAGCAACCCCATATATAATAGGAATACTTAAAATATATCTATTTTTTTCACAACAAGCGCAAAAAACTCAAATTTCTTCTAGCGAAGTAGTGAGGAAAACTAGATTTCCCTGTCTAGAAAGTGCAGTGTTACATCGATGTTATTTAACAAAATTAAATAAAAAAACAAAATAAATTTTAAAAAATCTGTATTTTATTGAAAATTCTTATTTAAGGTAGTACTAGTGTGGCGGTGGCGCCATCGGTTGTCGAATGGCGAAACTGACGCTCAACAAAGTATAAAAATTGAATAAAATAAGTGTTTTATACCTATTATGATTAGAATATCATGAATTGTTAACAGGTTGTTGGTCTAGTGAATTTTCAAATACCATACCACCGTGTGGTATTGCCATTATAAATTGGGATTCTTAATTTTTCGTTAAAAACAAGGCTTTGCATGGCTATATATCCATTACTAAACGATAAATAACTTTCTCCTTCTGATACAATATACATGGATAGTTCTAGAACAGCATACTAGTTTTTCAAATGAAACTGCAAAATTTTAGAGGTACACAAACCAAATATGTGCGATTCTGAGTGATGATCGCCATAAGCCCCGTGTATAAGAACTCAACTTTACAAGCGAATATATTTGTTCACAGACGATGAATGTGTTTCATATTTTAACAGGATGCGTATGACTATACAATGTTTAAGTGCACCAAATTTCATTCAGATCTGCAAAAAAAATTTTCACGCTAGTACTACCTTAGTAGTACTTACTTAATTTTGATTCAAATAAATAAAATAAATAAATATATGGGGTGGCTAGCTCAGTGGTATGAAGTCGGCCTGTGGATCCTGAGAACCCTGGTTCGATTCCTACAGGCGACAAACAATTTTCATAATTTCAAAAGCTACCCCTGTGGCTCCTCCACCACTAACATCTTTGGGGGCCGTGATTTGACGACTGGTAACCGCACTTCACGCGCAAAATATATCACATACCGTGATCTGCTTCGGCAGAGTGCAACACCCAGTAATGGGTAGAAGGCGTGATGATATATTTATTTTTTTCATAAATAAAATATTAACTTTATTGTACTAACTAGTTTTTCCCTGAAACCAACAAGATTTGAACGCAAGACCTCTTTGTTTGCTAATTAATAATCACAAATTTCATCTTGATTTTATCCACCGGGCTACGATTACCCCTTAAATTAGAACAAAACCTCGACGATATATTTATTTGTATATTTAGGAATAAATTCTATAGACCACTTTTCCATTATTTTCAATTTATTCACATAATGTGTGATCACACATCAAATTAAATTTTTCTGAAACCGACACCATACATCAAGCTCAAACTCAGCTAATTTGATTTTAATTATAATTGATTACTAAAATCAAAGACAGCATATTGCCCTGTCATTTGCAGTAGAAATCAATCATCAACTGACAACATTTGACGGTTCCATCAGGTCTCATCTAGTGTGCCATGACATACGTTATTCATTTGTTACCTATAATCATTTGTTTTTACATGGGAACTATCCTAGTTCTTTTCAGTAAGTTGAGGACCTGAAGAATTCTTGACAGGGACGTACTAAGAAATATTTGACGGCCCGCCGACAGAAAGTAATACTACTTATTTTTAAATTTACGATGAAATGGGTACTTTACGTTGTTAGAGTTTTTTATATTGTGAAACTGATTTATAGGAATTAATTTTTGATGGCTAGCACAGTGGTATGAAGTCGGCCTGTGGATCCTGAGGTCCCTGGTTCGATTCCCACAAGTGACAAATTTTCATAATTTGAAAAAGCTATCCCTGTGGCTCCTCCACCACTAACATGTTTGGGGGCCGTGATTTGACGACTGGTAACCGCACTTCACGCGCAAAATATATCACTTACCGAGATCTGCTTCAGCAGAGTGCCACACCCAGTAATGGGTAGAAGGCGTGATGATATATTTATATAATTTCATTGTTGGATTATCGAAGAATTTTACAGGCTTTCTGGAAAGGTTTAGCTTAATTTGTTCTCGATCATTTTTACTTCCTTGGAAGTAAAGTGATTGTGAAGTAATCAATTAATTCAATTCAGTTTAAATAATATTTATTTATTTTGAAACGTTGAATAATATAATTTATGAACAACCGGGCCGAAATTAATGTGTTTTAGCCCTAAAAAGCGGGCTTAAACACTTGTTTTTGGCCCTAGGGTCTTAAAAAAATAAATCCTATGGATACATAAATAAAATGACAATTTCTGTTTATTGTGAATACTTGATTTTACAAAATGTGATTTTGACATATAACCTATGTACATATTTGAATCTTTTGAACATATAATTAAATGTTATTTTGTTGTGCATAAAATATTGTATGTACCACGGGTGAAATTAGCGTTTTTGACCCTGAGCATGCCTCGGGCCAGAAACGTCTGTTTTCACCCTTGATACATATATAACTATTTTTATATTAAAGTTCTAGTCCTATAATCTATATGTTAAATTGCAACCAGTGGCACTAAAAATGTGTACTACAGGAGAAGTGTAAATAAATTTGTTAATTTAAAAAAAATTCTTTTGTTCCGAAATATTATGCAGTGTTTACAATTTTTTTTCCTGAAATATTAACACGAATAATATGTTTCATTTATACTAGAACAATAATATCTTTTTCCAAAAAGACCAATGTCCAGATACCAACTTTAGTAACCTAATTAAGCACATGATTCACCTTAAAACTGGACAACGAAAAATATTTGTTACAAAAAATGCAATAACGTAGTTGCCAAGTTAATTTGACATATATTTATATCATTAAAAAAATAACCTCTCTGTGATTAATCCGTCATTAAAAATCTGTCAGTACTTATATAACTGTTAATCACATTTTATTGTGAACAGAAATGGCTAAAATTAATTAATTAAATTCACAATTACTTATTTATTGTCTTTGTTTTACAAAGTCGTATTTACGACCTGAGATAAATATTGTAATCAAGCATTTTATATTCAAAATAATCCAGGACATTTAATTAAGGAAATGACTGCTTTGCTCGCGACAAAAACTTGAGAATCTGCGCGACATAAAAATGTAAATTTGGCAGGTTTATGTTTTAGCGTCTGAGTGCGAATACAATAAATGTTTTGAGTTTCGCAGACCAGTCTACGGATTTATGCATCCGATGATAAATTTCGAACAAATAAATTCGCAATAACTAACACTTCCTTGCTAATTAAATGCGAAATTTTGATGTTATTACGTCACATCCTACAAAAGAAGAAGTATAATATATATAGCAGCACGCCTTGTTCTATTTTTGCAGGTGGCAATAGATAACAACATAAAATGTTTTTTTCTCTACAGCCGTTAATAAAATATCATTTAATGTACTGAATTCCATGGCGCTAAATAACGTCTTGATCACATGTTGAGAAACTGTTGCTTCGAATGTTTTAGTCACGGCGTGAAGTTAACAACTGCCATTATGATAGCTCCTGCATCCGTCATTGTAATTTAACCTTATTTTTTAAATAATAAAACTTTACATTTTAGTGTTGTTTTAAATTGCGGTCGTGTGATGCGCTTAAATACTTGTTTTTATACACTGGTAATTAAAGAGACGTTTATAAACTTGTTACATAATATACCATTATTCAACTATAAAAAAACAAATTAACATTTTTGTATGCGATTCTGTTTAGGAAGAAAAAGAAAACAGTATATTAGGTACCCATGAACTGTAAGTAACAGTTTTTATGTCAAAAATGTAGTTTGGGAAATCGAGGCCCGAAGGGTCGAGATTTTCTAAACATTACAGTTCGTGGTTAGTAAGCAATTTTTTACAATACTTGCTGCACAAATAGATGGAAAAGAAAAATTAAAATATAAAAAAAATATATCATCACGCCTTCTACCCATTACTGGGTGTGGCACTCTGCCAAAGCAGATCTCGGTAAGTGATATATTTTGGCGCATGAAGTGCGGTTACCAGTCGTCAAATCACGGTCCCCAAAGATGTTAGTGGTGGAGGAGCCACAGGGGTAGCTTTTGAAATTATGAAAATTGTTTGTCGCCTGTGGGAATCGAACCAGAGTTCTCAGGATTCACAGGCCGACTTCATACCACTGAGCTAGCCACGCCATATGTAAATCACTGCAGTTGTAAATTCAATTTAGTGCCAAAATAATTGTACATCTAGTATCCATCATGTGTAAAGATGTTATGATTACTGACCAGCAAAATAAGTAAGACTTACACTTCATTATTTTCGGAACAGATCTGGCAAAAATCCAGCAAAAATTAACGCTTATTTACTCTTCGCTAATCCGTTTTATGAAGATTAATTACGTCGATGAAACCGCGCGATTTTTAAAACAAAAAGACTGTCGCACGCGTTCGAATTCCATGGCTAACTAGTCTAGAATGCACACTATTTATAAGCGCAATATAAATTTGCTTGTGGATATTTTCTTTCTGAGATATTGTCGTTTTTATGATGATATATCGAGACGATGACTCTCGCAATTTATGCAGGATCGAAGGTAGCGTGGATCGTTTTCAAATAAGAATCGTAAGGCGTTTGTTTTTATTGTTTTATTACGTGTTTTGTTTTGACGTGTCTGCTGGTTAGTGTAAGAAACTTTGGTTATATTTTACTTTCAGTGAAAGTTGGATGATTTATTTAGACGTTTTATGTTTGCTATAAAATTTTCATGAAATTTTTTTTATCCTGCTTTTGAAGCGTTCAATATAATATATATTTTTTACCCTTTACTAAAACTTTGTTCACAGTTAATCAATTAGTAATTATCAAATAAAATAAATATATCATCACGCCTTCTATCCATTACTGGGTGTGGCATTCTGCCGAAGCAGATCTCGGTAAGTGATATATTTATGCGCGTGAAGTGCGGTTACCAGTCGTAAAATGACGGCCCCCATAGATGTTAGTGGTGGAGGAGCCACAGGGGTAGCTTTTGAAATTATGAAAATTGTTTGTCGCCTGTGGGAATCGAACCAGGGTTCTCAGGATCCGCAGGCCGACTTCATACCACTGAGCTAGCCACCCCATTTGAACTTACAATGCACAAATAAACTTAAAGTTGATAAAAACTTCTAACACCAACCGATATATCCTAGTATGATATTTATCTTGGATTGCATTGTATTATATTTTTAAATAGGCAAAGTTATTTTTGTACACCATATTTTTAACATCATCAAGAAAGGAACCTTTCATCTTATATTTTTTCTTTTGTATAAATCTTTCGTTTGAAGTACCGCAGTCCATTTTGATCAAACGGTTCAATATAAACAAACATAAAAGTGTGAATGTGATTGTTGACAGCCTTATGACACCTCTGACAAATGGAAGTAAATATTAGAAAATACACATTTAAAATTTGTTGGATAACAAGGTTTTATCAAGATAAATATAATTAATATAAAATTAAGATACAAGATTGAATATATTACAATAGAATTAAAATATTCTGCTACCGAATATGAATGTTTAGGTTAGGTATTAGAATAGTCGGCCATGCTAAAACAAACTAAATGTGACAGTTGAACACAATTTATAGCCAATCGCAGTCGATTTTAGTGTCGTTCGCCTACGAAAATACATTAAAATGCTATATGATTCGACGATTATGTGTTGTAAAATACTTCAAACCATTTTAAATGGGATATTAGAGACAATAAAAAAGATATAAATAAATATGTTTCATATTGCATCTCGAATTCAACTATAAAAATATTATCTCATGTTATATCTAGAATATAATTAAAAGAAACACATTTTTATGTTCTTTAATGGGATATTAGCACCACTGAGGTTACCAGCCGTCAAATCACGGCCTCAAAAATGTTAGTGGTGGAAGAGCCACAGGGGTAATTTTAATTTTGGTGAAAATGTTTTGTTGGCTGTGGGGATTGAACCAGGGTTTTCAGAATCCACAGGCCAACTCGATACCACTGAGCCATTACCCCAAAACAAAATAAATATATCATCACGCCTTTTACCCATTTTTGTGTGTGGCACTCTGCCTTGGCAGATCTCGGTAAGTGATATATAGTTACCAGCTGTTAAACCATGCCCTCCAAAGATTTTAATGGCGAGGAGCCACATAATTTTATTGTGGAGTTATATTTTTTGCTCCTGTGAAGAACTTTTAGCGCTTCTAAAATTACTGAATTCAGGAATGGGCAAAATGGCGTTCTTATAAGCAATTGAGATATATTACTGTTGTACAGAGTAACAGATAAATAAATAAAATGTTATTTAAGTTCCTTTTTTCGATAATAAAAGAAGAAAGAAGTAAAGTGATCAAAATAATCGATAATCATAAACTATGATCGTTAAAAAAACATTTGATTAGTTATCTAAGCTTTTAAGAACTCCCTGCTGCTCCAAAACAGTTGAACATCAAGAATGTAACAAGATACCGACATAATTCAGTATCATTAGTTTCGTTTTTAGTTGGTCCGCCCATGTTGGAAACATAGTTAACGTTTTTATTTTCATTTTGTTTTATTTTTACGTTGTTTAGCTTTGGTATAAATTAGTTTAATTGGTGTGAAGTTGTATAGGCTTGGAATAAAATGAGCTGTCAATCAAAACAAAGGAACAACGGTTTAGTGGAGTGGTTGTTTTGTTTAGTTTTTCATGGCTTTCTAGATTCTTGAAAGAGGTAAAGAAGAAAAAAGTTTGTCGTAGCCGTACATGGTAACCATTTTTTTCGTACTTTACAAAATATAAATAGAATATTATAGCATCATTATAGCATTATTTTTACCGTAAAATGTCACTTATAACCGTCAAATTACAGTAACAAAAAATAAACCTAGTTTGTATTTATAGTTCAATTTTTTAAAGAATTTTGCTTGTAGAAGGAAGATAAGACATATTTGATTTTGTTTTCTGATTGGTTAAAACCACAAGGAGGTTTATACACACAATATTTATATGTCTATCTCAACTTTGTCAATTTATCTCTCTCATTTGACAGTTTATTTATTTATTCTACTCTATACAACAGGAATTTAATCCCAATTACAGTACAGGGTCCGAACTCATCACGCCTTCTACCTATTGCCCAAGTGCGGTTATCAGCCGTCAAATCACGGCCCTCAAAGAAGATAGTGGAGGGGGAGCCACAAGGATAGTTTTAATGAGATGAAAATTATTTGTCGGCTGTGGGAATCCAACCACTAAGCCACCTACTCCATCAAAGTTGAAATAAAAGTGACATATTGAAGTGGGTGAAAAAATATTATGGTTGCATTAATGTCTTCAGTAACGAATATTGTCTTGATAGATGTTTAAATAACAGAGAAAAATATATAGAAAGAATTCTTCAGGCGAATAACAAATACGGTTATTTATTCCGTTTCGATTCGCGCAATAAAATAAATAAAAAACCTTAGAAGTAGACCGACGCAGTCAACCTATAATTTACAAAGCAATAAAAATGTGAACTACCTTTTTTTGTCGTTTTTTAAGTGAGCAGGGTCAACCAACTCAAAGAAGCGAGATCTTAATTCTTCGAATCGATTACAAAACGCATCACAGTTATTTATTGGGTTCGATTGTAATAAATTTTATTTTCTCGCTGACAAATTGTTAAACTGCAAAAACTGAAAACTGAGCGATCGTGGCGACGATTCGCGGGCAAAAACTGCACTAGTTAGAGCACTTATTCTTGTTCGGAAGATTTATAAACCTTTGAGAGAATATCGTCGACATTGCGTTCAGTTATTCAACTAGTAATTATAATTAACAATTACAATTAATAATAAACGATTATCATTTGTTAACTAACAAAAGTAAGACATTAATTGTATACATAAGATAAGTTGTAACAAATAGATGTCCTGGAAAGTGTATCTAGACAAATTAGATTTGACGGCTGGTAACCGCACTTCACGCGCATATATATATATATATATATATATATATATATATATATATATATATATATATATATATATATATATATATATATATATATATATATATATATATATATATATATATATATATATACAAGGTGGTGAACGCAACTCTCGGACATGGGGTTTTAACATGTAAAATTACAATTTTGTAATTTCCTGCTTCCCTAATTATTTTAAGCAAAAAAGCTTCGAATAAAAGTTTTAGGGTATTAAATTCTGCATCTAAGCCAATAAACTTTGCATGCTTCGTAACGGCACAAATTAGATCTGAAAATGACAAAAATAGCCTCAAAACTATGTTTGACGTGTAATCTGTCAAAATAATTTAATTATTATGTTATTTATATATATATATATATATATATATATATATATATATATATATATATATATATATATATATATATATATATATATATATATATATATATCACTTACCGAGATTTGCCACGGCGGAGACAAATTTGTAAAAAATTTTGACATAAACAGAAAAAAAACTGTTCTTTTTCGAGGACTAAAGGTAGCACTTTTAATTCCCGAGAAAATGAATTTAAAATTTAATCCCGCTGGGATTAAATTGGCAGGTAAACAAGTATTACTGTAGCAACAGATATAAACCTCAAAATATTTTACTTGATTTATGTTGCCTGTTACCCAAAAAATTATATAACGCTGTCATTTGAATTGTATATGAAAAAAATACGGATTTGAGAACCCGCGTTCGATTCCCAGAGCTGACAAACAATTTTCTCCACATTAAAATTACCCCTGTGGCTTCTCCTTCACTAACATCTTTGGAGGTCGTGATTTTTACTGCTAGTAACCGCACTCTCCGTGCATAAATATATCACATACCGAAATCTGCTTCGACAGACTGCCATACCCAGTAATGGGTAAAAGGCGTGATGATATATTTATTTATTTATGGTACTTTGTATAACAGGAACTTAATCCCAATTAGAGTACAGACTCTAGACTCTCCGAACCGCACATATATATTTTAACTTGAGCAGGATTCGAACTCTAGATCTCCAGTTTCAAATATTATAACACTACCCACACCACCTTCCCGCCAGACATATTAGTATCATATCTCCCGTATTATTTACCATCTAATTTGCCAATTCATTTTAAGTGTTTTAAAAGTTAAACACGGTTGCCAATATTATATGCAAATCTACTTTTTAACCAACGTGTTACATCTCTTTGCAACAGTAACGTGATACGTGACACGACCCTGATCCTGACACATGTATGAGAGGGAAGCCCGGCTAGCTTGATGTTTTATTCATGACAGCGGCCGTGGGTGTCACCTGCTTGTTCAAATCACTGGGTGCTAGTCATGGCACACTCGATTTACATCGAGAACTGACAAAAATCTTTTATACTCAACAAGTACGAGAATTTGAGGAGAGAATGTTTGTGGCTTTTGTTGATGGATGTTAATTAACTGTTGATTGTTTTTTTGTTGTTGTTTTCTAATTAATTAGGTATTATTAATATGTATTAAGTTTCAAATTTAAGAATTTGGTTGTAATATGAGATAACAGATAATAATATATACAGTGTGTTCCAGATAAATTGAGACATAGATGAATGGCAATTATAGAAACCGCAATTTGATTGGCTTAAAAAGTTCGATCCCACAGCCGACAAAATATTTTCATCAATTTAAAATTACCCCTGTGCCCCCCCCCCCCAACACTAACATATCTGGGGGCCGTGATTTAACGGCTGGTAACCGCACTTCACGCGCCTAAATATATCACTTACCGAGATCTGCTTCGGCAGACTGCCACACCCAGTAATGGGTAAAAGGCGTGATGATATATTTGATGATATATATCTAGATATGTATACAGGCTGTTAAAAAAGTTCCGGGACGGTGAAATATCTCGAGAAAAACACATCGAATCAAGAAACCAAAAAATACGTGTTTCATATTTTGCAAAAAAAAGGCTTGTGGCTACTTGTGATTATGTTGATTTTTTTATTTGATTCAATGTTTATTTCTTGTGATATTAGACCGTTTTTTACTTTTCTTTCAGAATCATGTCAAAACTTATTTTTGCGTTTAGAGCGCCATCTATTCCGAATTGGAAAAAAAGTTTCAGATAAAATTAACTTATTTTTTTTCGCAGAATACGAATCTGTAATAAAAATGGGGGTTCCCATTTAAGGTTTCAACGTTGCCCCCGCCCCACCCCCTGGGGCTGGGGGTTGGGGTTTGTGTTTGGTGTGCTTAGATAGGTTTTTGCAAAATATGAAACACGTGTTTTTTGGTTTCTTGATTCGATGTGTTTTTCTCGAGATATTTCACCGTCCCGGAACTTTTTTAACAGCCTGTATAATCGTATAATGAATTTATTACTTAATGGTCGGGGATAAAATTAATTATTATATATTTGATTATTAACCTCTATGGTGGCTGTGATTTGACGGCTGGTAGCCGTATTCAATGCACATAAATATTTCACTTACAGAGATCTGCTACCTAATAATGGGTAGAAGATGTGTTGATATTTATATTTATATTTATTTTTAATATAAGATATTAGCCATTTTTAGCAGACATTAACAAAAGATTCTTAAACAGTCAATGTTTAGTTCATCTAATATTTAATACAAAAGTAGGATATGTTAAGAACAAGTGAAAAATAAAATATGTTAATAGATTTTACACTATATAATAACTTGTTATCCTACAGTTATAGAACACAATAAAGAAGGTACAATTCTAATACAAAACAAAAATAAATAGGTATTTCTTAATGAACAGTGGTAGCTTTAAGCTACAAAAAGTAGCTTTGGACTACAAAAAGTAGCTTTAAGCTAAAAAAGTAGCTTTAAAAGTAGCTTCAGTTGTTATAACAATATTTTTAAGCTAATAGAAAAAAAAACATAGCTCGCTACAAGCTACAGCTATATTTTTTCACAATTAGCTAAGCTACAGCTACAGCTAAGGTAAACGTAGCTAAGCTACAAAAGTAGCTAGCTACTGCTCAGCTCTGGTTCATTTAGTCATGTTGTTTAATTTTTCTGAACTGATTTAAGTGAACCAAATGACAAAGGGAATATAGCTTGGACACAATGTATGTTTTTACGACTTAGCACAACAGGAAATTAGTTCAAATTACAGGAAAATTACAGTTAAAAGAGGTAGAATAAGAACTCAATAGGTACTTATACTTCTAATATCTTTTCTTGTTGCATGTATATGTATATGCAAATTCATTCTGTCGCAGTTTTACGATTTGTTTCTCAAAAAACTTTTGAAGATTTTTTGTTTGTTTTGTAACGGTTCATTGCTATATTCACAATGTCAGTGTCAGTGCCTCGTATCGCGATATCTGAAGTGTGGTGTGATTTTTTCCACGTAGTTGTGAATGTTCCACTATATTGGTACCTAATCGCCAAGAAACTTCCAAATCCTCTCTAGTGTTTATTATTGTTGCGACCAACTCGTAAAAACTTTATGGGGATTTTTTATTCTGTTAGGTTACTCCCTAAAGCTTGTTTTGGAATTCTACAACATTGAAAATTCAACCGTAGAGTCTGTCTTTTGTAAGTCTTTTGTTATAATTCACTATTCGGTTCGTTAATTTTTAGTCATTTAAAACACAAATTATTCTTTAATGTACTAAAAAAAATCATGTATTATGACACCTTCGGATGTGGTAGAGCTACAAATGTAAATCTTTTCAGGAAGATTAAATAGTAAATAAAATAAAACAATAGTGGTTATGTAAAGCTGTGTTTACAGCTAGCCGATTAATAATTGCGATTGGCAATTATGAGCATCAATTATTAGTGGAAGCATTTTAAAATGTGCGACCTAAATTAAAATTAGTATCACCATAAATGAATTATTAACTATTCATTATTATTATTAATATGGAGTGGCTAGCTCAGTGGTATGAAGTCGACCTGTGGATCCTGAGAACCCTGGTTCGATTCCCACAGTCGACAAACAATTTTCATAATTTCAAAAGCTATCTCTGTGGCTCCTTCACCACTAACATCTTTGGGGGCCGTGATTTGACTGCTGGTAACCGTACTTCAAGCATATAAATATATCACTTACCGAGATCTGCTTCGGCAGAGTGCCACGCCCAGTAATGGGTAGAAGGCGAGATGATATATTTATTTTATTTAATGGGATAATGGCTCAGTGGTATCGAGTCGGCCTGTGGATCCCAAGAACCCTGGTTAGATCCCCACAGCCGACAAACATTTTCACCAATTGTGGCTTCCCCACCACTAACATCTTTGGGGGCCGTGATTTGACTGCTGGTAACCGCACTTCACGCGCATAAATATCT
Source organism: Pterostichus madidus (assembly GCA_911728475.2). Classification (NCBI taxonomy): domain Eukaryota; kingdom Metazoa; phylum Arthropoda; class Insecta; order Coleoptera; family Carabidae; genus Pterostichus; species Pterostichus madidus. The sequence goes on along the minus strand of OU452308.1, from coordinate 2,756,515 downwards.
CACTTACCGAGATCTGCTTCAGCAGAGTGCCACACCCAGTAATGGGTAGAAGGCATGATAATTTATAATTATTATTAATTTACATAATTTCAAAAACTACCCTTGTGGCTCCTCCACCACTAACATCTTTGGGGGCCGTGATTTGACTGCTGGTAACCGCACTTCAAGCGTATAAATATATCACTTACCGCGATCTGCTTCGGCAGAGTGCCACACCCAGTAATGGGTAGAAGGCGTGATGATATATTTATTTTATTTTATTTTATTTAATGGGATAATGGCTCAGTGGTATCGAGTCGGCCTATGGATCCCAAGAACCCTGGTTCGATCCCCACAGCCGACAAAAATTTTCACCAATTTAAAATTATCCCTGTGACTTCCCCACCACTAACATCTTTGGGGGCCGTGATTTGACTGCTGGTAACCGCACTTCAAGCGTATAAATATATCACTTACCGCGATCTGCTTCGGCAGAGTGCCACACTCAGTAATGGGTAAAAGACGTGATGATATATTTATATTGGATTCCTGAAACTTTTTATTTACTATTAAAAAAGAAAAACTAATTTGAAAAATGTTCATTTGTTATCAGTATCACTGTGAAGTTCTTCTAATCAGTAGCACTCTCACGTTGTCCCTAATGACGCGTTTCTAATGTAATGGATTTAAAAATCCCGCACTTTTCTACCGGAAATCAAAACGTCAGAGGCATTTAACAAAGTCATCAGTTATCCACTTCGATACTTGATCGAGTGTAACCATGAAATCCGGAGAGGCTTATATCGACAATTGTTGCCTTGTGAATGATGGAAAAAATGAACGCAGTTTGGAGTGAAAGTTTAGTTATTTAGTTTTGAAAAGGGTTCAATTTTAAATTGAAAAAGATTTAGGGAATTTCGCTTTTCTAAGTTTGCTAAGGAAAATAAATATGTATATGTCATCGCCAACGGGCGAAATGCGGCATTAAATCAGACAAACTTTGCCAAAAACAAATACAAGCGATTATGTGTGCGTTTCTTTTTTAATTTATTTATTTATACTAGTATGTACAACAGGAACTTAATCCCAATTATAGTATAGAGTCCGGATTCACCGAGCCGCAGTATGCTAGTTCATATAATTTAACTTGAGTGGGATTCGAACTACGGGCTCAGAGTTTATTGTTTTAAAACATGGGCGACGCAAGAGTTAAACACGTTAAATATTAAAATAAATAAATAAATATATCACCACGCCTTCTACCCATTACTGGGTGTGGCACTCTGCCGAAGCAGATCTCGGTAAGTGATATATTTTGCGCGTAAAGTGCGGTTACCAGTCGTCAAATCACGACCCCCAAAGATGTTAGTGGAGGGGGAGCCACAGGGGTAATTTTAATGTGGTGAAAATGTTTGTCGGCTGTGGAAATCGAACCAGGGTTCTCAGGATCCACAGTAGCTACCCCCTAAATTAAATTAAAATTTTTAAATCGTTTTTCATTATTATTTTCACATAAATTTAATTTCTTCAAATTTATTTCAATGCTTTCATCCTTCCTTTAATTTACATAATGTGAACAAATACATACTAAATTTCATTTATTGTAACAATAATATATTCAGAACAAACAAGGCACATGATTTGTTTAACAACTTAATAAATTTGATTTCCTTTTGGGCGAGTGCGGTCCTGCCCCCGTGTATTTTTAACAAGGCGCCACATTAACACCTCGGACTGTGAACATGTAACACATTTATTTTCCTGTCGCATGTAATATTCGAATTTATTTACACAAATTTTTCAAACCATTATTAACAAAGCAAAACGTCCAAAACGACATAATTTTAAAATACCTCGTGCAATGTTAGTTGGCCATGGTTGAACACGATGCTGATTTGTTTCTCTATACATTATTCATAACCTCCTATGATTTGTAACGGAGTTTAAGAACCAACATTCGTCAAATGTCAAAATGAAGATTTGTCATTGAAATGTTTTTTTTTTAAATTATTTTTATTTATTGCCCAATTGAAAGGTCGTGTACTACGCCGGTTTGATTAGAATTTATTGAATGATTGATTTGGTTTTGAGTTCTCACGATTTTTTTTTTGTAAAATTCATTTTTTATCCCAGCAGGAGAGATTGATATTAATGAAGTAACGAATTACTTATCAATGTGTCTCTCTCTTACAAGAATATAAATTAAATTTGATAAATGCTTTTCTATACTTCAATTTCATATTTATATGTTTAGGGAAAAAAAAATAGAAAGATATTTTTGCTTTCGACTCATTTTTGATTGCTTCAAATATGGGGATAAAAAAAGATTATATATGAGTATTCATTTACTTGTTACCGGCAGAGTAAAAAAGTGCAGGCAATGTATACAAAATTAAACAATGCAAATAATGTTACCAGTTATTTCTTATAAAAGAACGCATTTTTGGCACGGCTCGCTTCGTTCGCATTTCTAAAAAACAAATTCTAAACACGTAGAACACATGCTTCATACACGGAAGCCGTCATATTCGATATTAGCTAAAATTATTCCGAATTTCATACATTTAATTAAATATTGCATGTGTTTTTAACAAAGCTCGCTTCGTTGACATTTTAAACACACATATCCTGAGTCCGTAGAATTAATCGGTAATGGCACAGTGGTAGCAAGTCGGCCTGTGGATCCATAGAACCCTGGTTCGATCCCCACAGCCGACAAAACATTTTCACCAATTTAAAATTACCCCTGTAGCTTCCCCACCACTAAAATCTTTGGGGGCCGTGATTTGACGGCTGGTAACCGCAAATAATACATAATACTATAATTTGCAAAATTCTTCGAATCACTGACTATTTGAAATACTCAAAGTATCAAAAAAATTAATTTACAAACTAATAAAATTTGAGTGCCCTAGTACGCGGAAAACAAATAATTTATATTTAAATTTACAAAATTAATTTTTAATTAAAAAATCAAGTCTGAAAATTGCTTAAATAAGATTAATTGGCTCAGTATATTAAACATATTAATACCACTTATTTTCCATTAAATGAATCCCGTACAAGTTGCTTAAGACCTTATAAATTATTTCCAAGCAATTAACAAGCTTGAATCTCAGCCTACTACGCCATCCCGCTCGAAAATTAAACGTTTCAAAGCAGATTATAATTCTCTGATCTTCCAGTATTCTAATTAAAACAAACTTTTATAAAAACTTTCCGGGATCTTCAAAACTGCGCATGGAATGGTACGCTAGCTTATATATTATAAGTACACCTGTGATGAAGCTGGAAAAATGTACTAGGTCAAATTGTATAATTCCGGAAGCAGAAAAGGAATTTTAATATCAGGTCTGTTATGAAAACTTCAAACAAATGAATAACGCTGCACTTGTAATTAAATGGACTAAATGGACTTTGGAGATTACAACATTTTATTTTCATAGGCGTACGGTAATAAATTATTACACCTACGCTAATGATAATATGAATTTGGAGGTCATAAAAATAAATATATCATCACGCCTGTTACCCATTACTGGGTGTAGCATTCCGCCGTAGAAGATTTTGGTAAGCGATATATTTATGTGCGTGATGTGCGGTTACCAGCCGTCAAATCATGGCCTCCAAAGATGTAAGAGCAGGGGGAGCCACAGGAGTAATTTTAATGTGGTGAAAATTTTTTGTCGGCTGTGGGAATTAAAGCCGGCTGATAATCGCACTTCACGCGCATAAATATATCATTTTCCGAGATGTGCTTCGACTGAGTGCCACGCCCAGTAATGGGTAAAAGGCATGATGACATATTTCTTTTAAATAAAGATAAAATTGCAAGTACAGTAATTATCTAAAATTAAACTATTTTTAAAGCATTTTTATTTTGCCTCGTGTGGCAGCACTGATTTTCACTTTGTATATAGCAGGTAGTCAGTGCTAGTAAATTGGTTCATTCCTGCTTTGCATTTAAGATTTTGATATTAACTGTAAACGTTGTAGACGAAACATGATAAAAATTCTTGACGTATGCCATGACGCAACTTCATTAATTCAACAAGGCATCTATACTGTTATCGACAAGAGAGTATGCCAAGCTCAAAAATGTGAAATGAATGCAGGATCTTTATAAAGCGGCACTGCGATTAGAAATATTTTACTATTAGTGTTATATGTAATATATGAACCGTTCTGCCGACCAATACTAACTGTAATAGACCAGTGGAATAAATACTATTTCACTGTAACGTGATTAAGGTAGTACTAACGTGATTTTTTTTTGCAGATCTGAATGAAATTTGGCGCACGTAAACATTGGATAGTCATACGCATCCTGTTAAAATATGAAACACATTCATCGTCTGTGAACAAATATATTCGCTTGTAAAGTTGAGTTCTTATACACGGGGCTTATGGCGATCATCACTCAGAAGCGCACATATTTGGTTTGTGTACCTCTAAAATTTTGCAGTTTCATTTGAAAAACTAGTATGATGTTCTAAAACTATCCATGTATATTGTATTAGAAGGAGAAAGTTTTTTATCGTTTAGTAATGGATATATAGCCATGCAAAGCCTTGTTTTTTTACGAAAAATTAAGAATCCCAATTTATAATGGCAACACCACACGGTGGTATGGTATTTGAAAATACACTAGACCAACAACCTGTTAACAATTCATGATATTCAAATCATAATAGGTATAAAACACTTATCTTATTCAATTTTTATATTTTTTTGAACGTTAGTTTCTCTGCTCGACAACCGACGGCGCCACCATCACACTAGTACTACCTTAAGTGAATTAGTCTCTCTTATCCTTTTGGCATTGACAGTACCTATTGTCATGATTTAACTAGAAAAATTCAATATTTTTATTTTTTAGAACATAAAATTTATTGCACAACTTTTTCAAAATATATAATTTTGCAAATATGCTCAGCTTTTCATTAAATTGTATTTTTTGTTTATAACTATGAATGTTGAAAGATTTTTAACAATATTAACAATAATATAATTACATACTTTGAGCAGGAAGCAGGTACCGGACACACTCGTCATTCAGTCTATTCCACACGACTAACACTCATATATTCGCGTTTCCTTTATACATCACACACTAATACGCATAATTACGCATATTTTAAGTCAATTTACGCATTGAAATAGCACTAAATATTCAATAAAACAGTCACAAAACAATGAAAATACTTCGATGACTACAGAAGCCCCGCACTCGACTGACGCAACACGAACAAACATACAAGGTTGTAAACTAATTGGTAAGGTTTGCTCTAACTTGTCCGGCAACGTTCAGGTAGTTTTATTTATCATTAAAATCGATAATCTTACCTACTAAATACAATGTACAGATCCTACAGTGGCGAATTTTGGCGATAATAATCGAACAAATCCGAATGACAATATTCAAAAACTTTGAAATAGCAATAACTGCGAGAACTGTACTATAGGCGATTAACATGGAAAATAAGTTTTCCATTACCATTATTTTCCTGATTACTTTACAGGAAAATGTTTTAAATAAAAGTTGTAGAGAAATACATTCTGCATCTAAATCAATTAACACAATTCATTTTAATTGTTTCATTACTGCTAAAATTAATTTTAAAAGCTGCCAAAAATTGATATTATCTAGGTATATAGTTAGTCATGAATCGGAAACAAAGGCAAACAAATGAATAGCGGTTAACTGTCACATACATATTTTAAACTTGATTTTGACAGTAACTAAATAAGTAAAATGTAATATCTGGACTGATTAGGATGCAAAATTTAATGAAAGAGCGGCAAGGACGATTTCTCCTCAAGGTGCATACAATATTTGTTGTACGACCATTAAAATCGCTTGAAAAAGAATTTAATAGTGTATTAGATATCATGAATTGTAAGTGACAGCTTTCAGGTCAAGAATGTTGGGAAATCGAGGCCCGAAGGGTCGAGATTTCCTAAACATTCGCGACCTAAAAAATCAAATACAATTCGAGGTTGATAAGCTACTTTTTACAATACCTGCACAAATAGAAGGAAAAGAAAAATAGGTTTAAAAATTGACAACTGTTAAATTGTTGTCAAAATAAACAGAAACTAGATATGTAATATTTACTTACTGTTCACGGTGAATGGTAAGTAAATATTAAAGTCCTGATGTAACAATGGAAACCAACTGTGCAATAAAAGTTCCACTTACTGTGTTTAAATGTTGTCATTAATAGGTAATTTACAGTACAGATATTGTAAAAAATAATTTTTGACAGTTTTTCTGTTTGGAAATTCTGGAGACAGTTCCCATATATCTATAGATACGATGATACACTCTTACATTGCCGCTCGGCAAGCAGAAAATGTACACTTTCTGCTTTCAACTGACAGATGGAAAAGGCTATTTTCGGCTCGGTAGTAGATAATAGTATATTACGTAACAAGCATCGAAAGTGTAAGATAACGTGCGAGTGTACAAATTGAAAAACGAGGCGCATAGCACAGTTATCACACTTTCGATCGAGTTATGTACACTATTTTTCAGACGACCACAAAATATTTCTAAAAAAAATTTACAAGAGCAATGTTGTTACACTTTGACAGCTGATGCGTTTTTGTAGATGAGCGTTGACGTTTGACGTTTAAGATTAGGTATTGTGCAACTGTACTAACCATAATGTCAAAATATTAAATAATGCTAAAATATTAGTAAATAAGTAATTATTAATTTTAGAAAATAAGATTTATCTGTGCAAATGTGTTGAAAAATCTGCCAAAACTTCAATCGAAATAATAATACAAATTATTTTCATTTATTTTATTATTTTCTTCATCGTAACGCCATCTGTTGTCAATCAGTGGAACTTCACCTGATATGTTAGAAGTGTACGTTATGCTAACATATCAGTGTATGCTATGTTCAACTTTCCGTAGTAGTTTATGATGTTGTTATGGTTACTTTCATAAATGGTCGTCTGAAATAACTATTTACGTAACAAGTGCACGAAGATATTCTTTGCACATGAGCGCAAAAACGAGTGCTTTAATATGTGCAAATGGTGCAAATGACGTCTTCGTGCACGAGTTTTGTACAATGCTTTTTGTAACGAGCAAAAATTATATAACCGATAATTAGAAAAGTTATTAAATTTGAAACGCGAACTTATATTGGCAGTTTAGTATGCCATAAATTGACATTTGTTATTTGAAAACAAATTGTTTATTTTTTCTAGAAAAGTTTGTTAAAATATGTCTGATTGATGGCGTTATAAGCTAACGTCTCTACTTCTTTTATAAATTCCTTAAAATGTGTGTATATAAGTACAATTAGCGTTTTAATAGTCAAGGTTAAGAATCATGAAATGGGTGTTTTTTCAATTACTTTGCGCACCAGTGCGCAAAACCAAACTTTCCATCGGCTTCCAAGGTAATGTAAACCTTATTTTAAATGATGCGAGTACAAAAAAGATTATTATTCAAATGGTGGCAGTATTTAATTTTTTCTTTTTAAGAAAGTTAGATTTAATAAACTTTAAATTCTATACTTCAAATACATCCCCTTTCTCCCTCCCACCCTGTGTTCTCCTCTCAAACCCACGTTATCTCTCTACGTCACTTCCCGTTTCGTGATTCAATAAAAGTGAAACTGAACTCTGGATAAAAGGATAAAAAAATCCATCCTGCTCCTGCATCCCGGTTCTGTAGTACAAGGAATCCTTCCACTTTCAGTTTCAGCTTCAGCGCGTGCTTGATCAAGGTGTCAAGTCCGGATCAATTACGTGAAAATTGAATTGGATTCAATTTGAATTTGTTCGCGTCGCTGTCGATTTCAACCGGTGAAAAATTTGCTAATGATTGCAGATGAAAAGACGCTTTGTTCTCGGGAAAAAACGACGAATTGAAAGAAGAAGAATGGATGGATTTTTTCACGCTGTCATTTGTTAAGTTAGGGGTTTGTTTGATGAAAATTGAAGCTAATGAAGACATATTTATTTATTAGGGGATTGTGTGCTAATACACATTATTTGACAATTTGTAAATTATTATCAAAATTTAATTTTATTAGGGTGTATTTGCATTTTCGATAAACAATTTTCACCACATTAAAATTACCCCTGTGGCATCTAATTTAGAAAATAGTATTAATTATAATTAAGTCGTTAATTATTATTTATAACTGATTGAAAAGCAATAAACATATCATCACGCCTTTTACCCATTATTGTCGGCAGTGGGAATCGAACCAGGGTTCACAGGATTCACAGGCCGACTTGATACCACTGAGCCATCTACGCCATTACATTGTGACATCTGTCAAGATAATAATAACTCTGAAAAAGTATTAATAGAATATTGAAAAAATAAGTTTCATCGAAAGTACGTTTTTCGTCCCTCGTACGAGGGCAGAAAGGTAACTGTTACCTTTCCTAATTTATGGTTGGTTTCATAGTACCTACTATTTAGATATTTATTTATCAATAAATAAATAAATAAATATATCATCACGCCTTTTACCCATCACTGGGTGTGGCACTCTGCCGAAGCAGATCTCGGTAAGTGATATATTTATGCGCGTGAAGTGCGGTTACCAGTCGTCAAATCACGGCCTCCACAGATGTTAGTGGTGGGGGAGCCACAGGGGTAATTTTTCAAATTGGTGAAAATGCTTGTCGGCTGTGGGGATCGAACCAGGGTTCTTAGGATCCCCAGGCCGACACGATTCAATAACCATCCTCGAACATAGAGATTTAACATGTAAAATCACAATTTTGTAATTTCCTGCTTCCCTAAAAATAAAAGTTTTAGGGAATAATATTCTGCATCTAATACAACAACGGCAACAGCACAAATTTGATCTGAAAAAAACGAAAATAGCCAGAAAACTATTTATAGCCATGGAACTAAAACAAAATTAAACAAATGTTTGTCGTTTTATCTGTCAAAATAAATGACATAATAAATAAGTAAATTATTTTGACAGATTATACGTCAAACATTTGTTTAATTTTGTTTCAATTCCATGGCTATCGATAGTTTTGAGGCTATTTTTGTCATTTTCAGATCTAATTTGTGCCGTTACGAAGCATGCAAAGTTAATTTGGTTTATTGGCTTAGATGCAGAATTTTATGTCCTAAAACTTTTATTTTGTGGGACTATTCCCTCAGGTGCTTTATATCCTTCATCTTCAGCTCGAGAAATCAAACGGCACCTTCAGGAAGAAATATCTCACTTTCTTCCTTTGATATATAAATAACTATATTTTAATTCTTTACCCTGAAGCTACTTCAAATTACTGCACTCATTATTAATACAATATAAAATTTCCGTGAAAAGTTATAAATTTGTAATAAACATTGCCGTGGAACATACAATTTTATAAGAAATTACATTAATTTTCGTACAAGTATGTAATTATCCTCATTATAAACAGATCAGCCTCATTACCATCAACAATTGAAATTATACAGTCTTGTACAAAAAAACGAAGTATTAAAAAATTAATTTCACAGTAGCAAAATTCCATTTGTAGATTCGCTACTGTCACTTTCAGTGGACAGAAACAAAACGACATCGAGACAAAGGAGCAGCGTAGATACAGGAAGGGCTAAGAAACAAACGAGCAAACATTTCATAATGTCAAGTTGCTATGTAGCTCCCGGCGACGGAACGAAAAAAGGAAATCTAGGAGGAAAACTTTATTTGTCCTGATTCCGACTGTCTTCAGAGGGGAGATCTATCCCAACTGATTATATCATTGTTAAGCGAGCTTTAATTCTGGAACTAATGCATTTACCCTTATTTACTTTTATTATTTATCGTCACCATCTGATTTACGATAAGTAATCACACATTTTGATTTTTTTTTTGTTATTTTGTTAACAGGAACTTAATTCTAATTGCAGTAAGTTAAGTAACGTTCACAGCTATCCAATTAGTAATTATAATTAGCAATTAAACTTAATAGTTCGAATTCGAATTAAGTTAAATATATGAGCGTTATGGCATTAGGTCTCGAAGTTCGAATACCATTCAAGGTAAAAATATACGATATGAACTACCATACTACGGCTCGCTGAGTTCGGACTCTGTACTGTAATTGGGATTGAGTTACTATTGTATAGAGTAGAATAAATAATAGAATAAACAAAGAAATAAAATTAATATGTAAATTCGAATCAAAGTAATGGGGGATTCAAGTGGTAGAGCTTTTTAATATATATTTATTAAAATAAATTCTTGACCGTACATCATATTTAATACAATATAAAATCATACCAAAAATGATATCTTTATTGCTGAAATATGAAAGTTAAAGTTGAATAATTTAAAACGCTCATTTAAATTTCGCACTGCCATATTGCAATTACGTAGTTACATTAAGCCAATCACAGAGCTTTATCTGAAACGTTTGTCGGTGCTCAATTTTACTGAGAAGAAGACGAAGAAGAAATAAGCATTCAGCATTCTACGATTCTACCAATGACGTATAATACTAGACGAATTATGCCGTATTCAAGTCAATGCAGTGTTGTGAAGCAGAAAGGGATGGAATAACTTTTGGGTCCGCCGGGTGCGCGGCAAGGAGCGAGTACACTTTGATGTTATGCAAGTTGCTCCTTGCCGCGCACCTGCCTCCAGTTATTTTATCCCTTTCTGCTTCACAACAAACGCCGTTGCTATCCGTCTAGTTACGTTTTGTCTGAGGGTTCTACTGACAACAACACACGTTACGTGAAGTTAAGTGTTATTTATCTCTGTCTTATCTGTCTCTCTTTAAGCTAAGATGCAACTACGTCATATTCGTTTGTTTCGAAAGTTTAAATATTTTTATCATGCTTAATACAAGTATAAAAAAAATAAAAATTTTGGGTATAATAATTTTATTACGTAGATTAATATATAAAAAATTCAAAAAAGTCTTGAAAGGCCCATTGATTCCAAAATAACGTAAACCTTATTTTAAATGATGAGAGTATAAAAATAATATTTCCTGTGAGCAGATAAAAACAAATACCACAAACACACGACAAACATAACTGTTATGATTACATCCCGACATTCCTCCCTTTTCTCTAAATATCAAATCTGCTGCAGCTATTCACGTGAAGCAATAAGGTAGATGTCATCTGACAACAGATTAATAAACGATGTTCCGGGCCGCATGTGGTAGTAATAGCATCGCCAGTGACGCACCAGAATCCCAGATATGCGAACGACCCGCGGCCCGGGACCAAAGAGTATAGCACGTTCAGAAACCATCACTCACACGAGGGTTGGACAGAAGAACGTTTATATGAAATATGATTGAACTGTGTGGTTAAATAGGAAACGATTTATTTATTTATTTGCTGAGAAGGGATATTCTAATGAAGGACGTAATAGAAGGGACAGGAGAAGGTAAAAAAGGCAGGAGGAAGAGGAAGATAGTAGACGACTTAAAAGAAGGAAGAAGTTGAGAAGAGGCTGAGTATGAGTAGAAGTTGGACCCTCGTCAAGCAGATAACTATTGATGATAATGAGATTATTTTAAAAATCTGGTGTGGGCACCACACGACTTTCTTATACACAGCATATTTAAAATAAAATAAATATATCATCACGCCTTCTACTCATTACTGGGTGTGGCACTCTGCCGAAACAGATCTCGGTAAGTGATATATTTTGCGCGTGAAGTGCGGTTACCAGTCGTCAAATCACAACCCCCAAAGATGTTAGTGGTGGAGGAGCCACAGGGGTAGTTTTTGAAATTATGAAAATTGTTTGCCGTCTGTGGGAATCGAACCAGGGTTCTCACGATCCACAGGCCGACTTCATACCACTGAGCTAGCCACCCCATACACACAGAGCATATTTAGTATTTAATATTTAGAATATTCATTTTGCATCCTTTTAGTTTGATTGTAGCGTTTTTTTAATAAATTTTGGGACTAATTTCTTTTTAATTTTCATTACAGATAATCAACTTCCTAACAAAATTTTATATAAATAAACTTATATTAATAGAAATAGATATATAAAATTACCTACTATTTCATCAATGAAATTGATATAGCATCAAGAACGTTGAATTGAACACTTATGACTTGCTCCTTGCGTTTGACAATTATTATTTGACATATAAATGTTAAACATGTTTATGTTTTTTGTTTCTACTGCTACTATGATTATTGGAATATATTATTAAATATATAAATTAGTTTTTCTCAAAATGAGACGCATATACAGAAAAATTGCAAATAAAATTTTATGTTCCAAATATTTTTGCCAACATCTTTTATTTGAAACTTTTTTTCGTAGCTGATTCCATTTTTGAAATAAATGGAATTTATTGTTTTGTGTCCAGTAAACTTCCTCTTCCGGTTTTTTAATTTCATTCAAAATTAACTCAGCTCTTCGTATTTTCATGAAACTTATAATTACCAAGTTCCGTTAACAAATCTTATCTCGTTCACGAGATATTGCACACTCGGACACACATTCATCCATTCATCCATCCATCCATCCATCCATCCATCCATCCATCCAACCATCCACACACACACACACAGACATCATTGAGAAAATGATCAGAACGGATTCAGTGGACCTCAAAACACATATATCTGCGAAAATTTCGGCAACGATTTTTTTCACGATTTCAATAGGTACTTCCTTATATTGTGTATAAAAAAGTAAAAATGGATAAATTTGTAAGATGATGATGCTGTTATTTGAGTAGACTATAGGGGATATTTGAAATATTTGGGTGATGTGTATAAATGATTTATGGGCAATCGAGGAACGAAGAAATTTTAATGATATAACGAAATGCGTTAATTATTTTTCTTTAGTAACATAATATTTGACTGCCTTCATTCTGAATCTACTTTTTATAAATTTAGACAAAGAACTGATGTCGCATTTGTTATTTCATTTTTATTACCAAAATTGAACATATTAAATATTATTTTCATGTTGTCGTCGTGAAAAAGCAGTAATATGTCACACGAAACCATAAAAATTGTTTATTTTGACCGGTTTTGACACGCATGCGTCACCGGCCAAAACTTCGGTCTACCATTTTTATTACTTAATTATACCAAATTTAAACTGAAAATTAGCCTGTAAAAAATATGTCTTAAACTCGGCGTATTCACATCGGCGTCATCTACAGTTACCACCCGTTCCCAAATCTAATTTTTTTTTTCATGTTTATCATAACATAATCTATTTCTGTCACTGGAATAAATGAGACATCATTTTGCACCCTAGCTCTCTAACTATTAATATAAAATAAAATAAATAAATATATCATCACACCTTGTACTTATTACTGGGTGTGGCACTCTGCCGTAGCAGATCTCGGTAAGAGATTTATTTATGCGCGTGAAGTGCAGTTACTAGCTATTAAATTTCGGCCTCCCAAAAATGGTAATGGAAGAGTAGCTACAAGGGTAATTTTAATGTGGTGAAAATTGTTTGTCGACAGTCAATATAATAGATACCCTCATTGCATGATCAGAACGTCTTGTAAATTTGTGTGAAAATAATAATCATTGATAGAAAACGAGTAAATGTGATGGCGGATAACATATGTCCGATATTGAATTTCGTCTACTAGTAAAACAGTTTTTCAGTATTTGAGTGATTTAATTCGCTTTTTCGAAGTAGTGGATACGTTTTCACAAAGCTGGTTATGTGAAATTGAGTCTGAAATTCAATTCTGTTTCGATATTTGAAAACGAGTGAACAAGAAAAATCCTAAAAAACGTTGCTAGCGTGCGACACATATGGGTATAGTTTGTAGTTACATAGAACTCTACAGTCAAGTATTTTTATCCACTTCAACTGTTCAAGTGCAAGTGCAACTGCATATTGAACTTTGGACGTATATTTTTATAATATTACCTGCAATTCTTTCCTACAACCGTATTCAATCTTTACATGATTTTCTAACTGAATTGATAGTAAATCTCGGTAAGTATGTGAGCGTAAAATGCGGTTACCAGCTGTCAAATCACGCCCCTCAAAGATATTAATGGAGGAAGATCCACAGGAATAACTTTATAAAATAAAAAAAAAAAATATATCATCACGCCTTTTACCCATTACTGGATGTGGCACTCTGTCGCAGAATCTCGGTAAATGATATATTAATAGGCGTGAAGTGCGGTTACCAGCCGTCAAATCTTGCCCCTCAATCATGTTAGTGGGGAAGGAGTCACAAGGGTAATTTTAATATGACGAAAATAAGTTTGTCGATTGCGGGAATCGAACCAGAGCTCTCAAATCCACACTCCTACGCATTACCACTAATCTATCTGGTTAATGATGCAATTTTTTTTCTAGTAATTTTATTTTTTTCGTGTTGGTACAAGCCTGCCTCTTCATCTTATTTATGACTGCGTGTTTCATGGTATATGAGCATCCAAGTGGATTGAATATTGTCACGCTTACGTTACGGCAACGTGACAGTACGTTATGTTATGCTGTGATACGCTGCGTTAACTCCTTAAAAGATATTTAATAGTTATTTATGTACCAAGGGTGAAAACAGGCGTTTCTGGTCCGTGGCATGATTATTAGCACGAGGCGCAAAGCGCCGAGGGCTAATAACATGCGCAGGGTTAGAAACGTTAATTTCATCCGTGGTACATACAATATTTTATGCACAACAAAATAACATTTTGCAGAATCAAGTATTCACAATAAACTAAAATTGTCATTTTATTTATATATCTGTAGGAATGATTATTTTTCGGCCCTAGGGCCAAAACCAAGTGTTTAAGCCCGCTTTTTAGGGCTAAAACACATTTCGGCCCGGTTATGCATAAACTTAATTTATATATTTTTGTAAATGGGGTAATGGTTCAGTGGTATCGAGTCGGCCTGTGGATCCGGAGAACCCTGGTTCGATCCCACAGCCAACAAACATTTTCACCACATTAAAATTACTCCTGTGACTTCCCCTCCACTAACATCTTTGGAGGCCCTGATTTGACGGCTGTTAACCGTACTTCACGCGTATAAATATATCACTTACCGATATCTGGAACCTGAGAACCCTGGTTCGATCCCACAGCCGACAAACATTTTCACCACATTAAAATTACCCCTGTGGCTCCTCCTCCACTAACATCTTTGGAGGCCGTGATTTGACAGCTGTTAATCGTACTTCACGCGCATAAATATATCACTTACCGAGATCTGCTTTGGCAGAGTGCCACACCCAATAATAGGTAAGGCATGATGATATATTTATTTATTTATCTTTTCTTGTAAATGATAAAATAGATCATTTATGTAACTACGATTTTAAGCGAGCCCCACTGTTTGAGGTCCACATTTCTTTAAGCCTGATGTCACATTTTAAAAAAATCATTACATCCTAATGAATAACAATTCCATTATAAAACTATACAATGTAGGACTCCATTAAGTTTCACTGGTATTATTTTCTTCTGAAGCTACAGTGCTCAATTGACGCTCAAATAACCTTACAAAATTTACGCACCCAAATTTTTTACCTCCCTGTATTTCCCCACAGCGGTCATTGCAACAAAAACTCGGATCGAAGCACCCGATATTCGATTCACATACGGTGTTTCACATGGAGATGTGTCCGTCGAGACCGGCCATCAAGTTAGCCGTAACTGGCGACCATGGCTGCTACGATTGAACGTACTATGATCGTCTATTGTCTTGACGATATTTAACTTTTTTTTGTTTATCTACCATCGCTTGGCAAAGCGTTAATATACTAATGTATTGTTTATGTTAATTTACTGATGTATTAACAGGTAAATGACTGAGATTAAGTGGTTTATCTCACGAAGGGATCTTGGAGTTTGAACCCTGGAATAGAAATAGCTATGGAGATTTATTTTTATAGATAGCAGAAATTATTGCTGTTTTGTTCTACGTTGTACTAATATACACCTAACTGAATTTGAAGTTAAATACCCCTGTGGCTCTCCTTTCACTAATATCTTTGGGCCCGTGATTTGACTACTGATAACCACATATCAGGTGCATAAATGTATCACTTACCGAGATAAGCTACAGTATAGTGCAACATCCATTAATGGATAAAAGGCGTGATGATATATTTATTATTTCATTTATATTAAGTAATACATTCATTACCTCTATGTGCATTCTTGATATATTAGGCGATTCATTATTCAAAGACGTGAGTAATAATTTATTACTCACAGATTGCGTCCAATTAAATTGAGGTTACTATAACTACGCAGAGAGAGTCGTAAGTAATAATTTGTTATTTACAAGTACATCGAGGTTACCATAACAACGCAACTAAAATTTTACATTCAACATCACATAATAATGATTATTTTTTCCTACAACTGTGCGATTTCTTTGTTATTACGTAACTATAATTGCCTTGGTTACGTATGGAAAGTAGATGAATGCAGACCAAGTGCATTTCCGAAAGCAAAGAAACACTAGTGCGGAAAGTGCTTCATTACGTAACTGTCAAAAGAATATTGTTTTGACAGCGATTTAAATTTCGCGCCGAGCGCGGAATTCATATTTTGACCACAGACGCTTATGGAAGAAGAAGATACGGTGAACCAGCGCTAGTAAACATGCAGTAGTATATTTTGACGTTTATAAACGTAACCTTAATTTGCAGTATATCTAATCTGTAGACAATTGATAAAAAGAACCGAACAAAGTAAAATATATCGATAAATGGTTTTATTTAAAGAGTAAGTGAAATACTGCATATTTATTGTTTGTGTATATTATTAATACAGTTGTTACAGTTGCTTATATTGACATAATGTAAAGTGGAAACTTTTGTGTCTAAAGAAACATTGATTTCTTCCGTACCTGTTCATATTATTACCAGTAATATTATTGGTAACAATTTCGGAAGCTTCAGAAGTACCAGCAGCAGGTTGATTGTCATTGTCGAAAATAGATCCAACATAGTATGGTCCGGAGCTTCAATTATCTTTGGAGGTGTTAATGATAAAGAAGAATCACTCACTGTACTATTCCAATCAAGATGATTTTGAAGAAATTATTTTGACGTTAGTGAAATTTTTCTAAATAACGTAGAACAATGTGCAAGCAATCAACAAACAAACCATAGCAACGCCGTAAAACATCGTTGTCATGTAATATCATTAAAATTTTATAAATTTTATAAATTTTAATAATATTTTAGTGATTTACTAAATCGGACAGTTGTAGGAAAAATGTTGTTTATAACACATGCTGAAAAAGGTTACATGCTCGTGCAGATTTCCGCACTCGGCACTTGCACGTAACGAGCCTTTTTCGGCACTTGTTATAAAAATAACTATTATCTAACTTATCTTAACTTAAATGTGTATTTTTCAGTTGAATAGTAGAAAAAGTATAGTATTGAACTCGCGTGTAAAGGGCTATTACTCATTTACTTCATTCTCATGAGTAATAGATATAATTATACGCTATTCATACTATATTTATTATGCTGGGTTTATGCAACAATTCAATTAGAAAATTAAATTTAGTAAGTGCCGTTTACGCTCTACATTCACTATTTCATTTACTAGACACTTTATTTTATGGGAAATCCGGCCCTGTTTGAATACAGTTATATGTTTTTTAATTACCAAAAAAAAAAAGATTAGATTTGAACTTAATTAAGAATTACGTTATTGGGTTTCTAAGAGAGCAATAATAATCATAAAATTTAATTTAGTGTAAACAGCTACAATCCAATAAAATCTGTGCAGGCCCGTAACACTTAAAATTAATTAATATCACTCCATTGGAAACGATCTAAAAAGCAATTGGCCTAAATCCTAAAAGCCTGGAAATGTGGAAACAATACACAGTCAGCTCTAAACCTTCTACATTCCACTTTGACCTTCAACTGTTTTAGTTTTGTCCACAGGACAAAATCAAACCTCTGCCACCAGTAACACTTACTGCCATACACATCGCATATTTAGTTCCTTCAACGATATTGGACATTGACTTGTAATATAGATATTTCTAATTTTATCATTTTTGTTGTAGTACAAAGTTAAATTAAAAAACAATTCAAATTTTGATAACACAAGAACAAACGATTTTTGTTTTGTTTCCTTTATATATTAAAATGAAAATGAATGTTCTATGACGTTATTTTCATTCTATCTGACAGTGTTTTCTTTTTATATATTATTTTTTTCATTTTTGATCCATTACTGGGTGTGGCACTTTACTGTCATAGATCTCGGTAAGTTAAATCAGAGTCCTGAAAGTTATTAGTGGAGGAGAAGCCACAGGAGCAATTTTAATGTGGTGAAATAGATATTTATCGAATTAGAGAAGAAATCAATTACTTTTCCCACTCGAGTTCGAAGCATCTGAATGACAGTGGAAGAAATAATTTCCTCTTTTGTTAGAAATAATTCTTTTTAAAACGATTAATTAAAACTTGAAACAAATTAAGTAAAAAAAAAAAAACAAACAAATAGGTAAAATAAAAGCAATATTTTATTTATCAGAATCAAGACTGTAAAATAATTTCAAGATTTAAAATATATTATTAAATAAAAATTTTCAATAAATTTTTATAATTTTTTTGTTTGCAAAATAACATCTATGTTACTCTACTATTTTTACTCTCTAGAGAGGAAAACTAATTTTTCTCACTATTTTACGAAAAGAAAATTGTGAAAAAACTATTTATTTTTATTTTGTTAACATCTTATATCTATGAAAGTACACCAATATCATCCTCCATTCTACATCGTGGTAGGCGGCGATGGTAGCATCGGTCCCGGAATCTCATTAGTGGTTTTTGTCCGCGCTCCGGGCGTTGCGGGCGCTCCGGGCACGCTCTCAGCTCTCAGCTCCGGAGCCGCGCGGATTACAAATTGACAGTTAATGTAACGCGACCGCGACCAGGCCGATGTGTGTGGCCAGAGAAGGTTTTTTAACGCAACAAGACCGGGATTTTGTTGGCTCAAATCACTGATGGAGTCATAAAAGTCAAGTACGAAGAGATCCAGAAGATTTTCTCAAGAAAATATGTCTATTATTATTATTATGTTGCACTAATTTCAAAGCTTGTTATTTACATATATGATTTTCCTTAACTTTGGTTTTGTAAACGTGCTTCATTTAAATGAACAATTTTTTTTTCTACTATCAATGTCAAAAACATATCATTTTAAAATACTTTTTCCTACAACTGTGCGATTTCTTTGTTATTACGTAATTATTATTGCCTTGGTTACGTATGGCAAATAGATAAATGCAGACCAAGCGCATTTCTGTAAGCAAAGAAACACTAGTGCGGAAAGTGCTTCATTACGCAACTGTCAAAAGAAAGTAGTGTTGAGAGCGATTTAAATTTCGCGTCGAGCGCGGAATTCATATTTTGGCCACAGACAATTATGGAAGAAGAAGCGGTGAACCAGCGCTAGTAAATATGCAGTAGTATATTTGGCGTTTATAAACATAACCTTAAATTGCAGTATATCTAATCTGTACACAGTTAATAAAAAGAACCGAACAAAGTAAAATATATCGATATTTCAGGAATAAGTGAAATACATAATATTTATTGTTTGTGTATATTATTAACACAGTTGTTACAGTTGCTTATATTGGGCTTAGTGTAAAGTGGAATCTTTTGTACTGTCTAAAGAAACATTGATTTCTTCCGTACCTGTTCATATTATTAACAATAATATTATTGACAACAATTTCGGAGGCTTTAGAAGTACCAGCAGCAGGTTGATTGTCATTATCGAAAATAGATCCAACATAGCATGATCTGGGGCTTCAACTATCTTTAGTTTGTGTTGTATCTTACATGTAAAACTATAGTTATTTATGTAACTAGTGTTAAAAGTGTTACTTTATTACACAACTGGGAAATCCATGAGTGCAATACAGACACTTTACTAACTAATTATGCAAATCTAATTAATAACAATTCAGTATTTCGAATTCTACTTCGCCAGAGTGTCATACCCAATCATGAGTAAGAGGTGTGATGATATATTTATTTAATTTTTATCAAGTACAGCTAGTCAACTAGTTACTCATTTTAATAATATTTTTAAGAGTTGCAAGTTCTTATCAAACAGTGACCTTGTCTGAATATATCATCGTTCCATTCAATAATATTCTATAAAATGATATATTAACATATTTACTCTTCTTACAAAAGACGTTTCAATTCAGCAAAAAATATTCCACCTACAAATTGCAAAGCGAACAAAAATTATAGCTTTCCATTGAATTGTACCAGCAGGATTTCACCCTTATCCATCTTAAAGATATCTCCATTCCTTCGGAAAGAGGGAGAGAAACATGAAAAAAAAATCGGTGAATAGAAGCAAGCTAATGACCCGAGATCGTATAAATCATACGATTTGTACCGGAGTAGCTCTGGAATCACTCGACGTCGGCGGTCAGTTCTAGACTGACCTGGAAGAATGAATGAACGATTGGGGTGGTGAAACACCCTGATCTGGGGGTTGGGGCTATTTGTAAGAATGAGAGAATTTGGAAGTGAAAAATTGATGTCTTTGTCAGGTTACAGATTCTTTCATTTGGATTATTTTCGGACAGGGGTTTATTTATTATGATTAATTAATTCCTAATCCATTTTTCGTGATAATATAAAATAAGAAATTTATGAAAATACTGTTTTTATATAACCTGTCAATAATTTTTTTCTGAAATATTTAATTTGATTTGTGTCAATTTTAATTAATATTAGTATATTGTGTAACTAGTAGGAAAAGTTATATATTTCTAGACGATGGTGGCAATTATAGGACGAAGCGTTATCCAGTGGCGTACCTAGAACTTTTGCTGCCCAGGGCGGTCTCTAATTTGCTGTTCTTTCTAAGTCAATCAAATGATGGTTTTTATAAATAAAAAAAAATAAATATAAAATAAATATATTATCACGACTTTTACCCATTACTGGGTGTGGCACTCTGCCGAAGCAGATTTCGGCAAGTGATATAATTTACTTGGATACTGATATCGCCATGGTTACATACAATACAGAAATTGGTGGAACGTGAATTGGACAAGCCCCATATTATTTTTTAAATTTTTTTAGTAAGTAAAGTCATAGAAAAATTATGTGTGTGCCTCAAGCGTAAAGTATCTTTATTGCTCTCGCTCTATTGCAGCGCGAGCAATAAAGATTGACTTTACGCTCTTGATACACAAATAACTATTTTACAACTAAAACTAAATATAAAAAATGCCGCCCCAAAATATGTGCCGCCAGGTGCGGACCGCACCCGCCGCCCTCCCCGAGGTACACCACTGGGTTCACAATTCCACAGACCACCTCAATACCACCGAGCTACCCGCATTATTTTTTTTTATTATTATTTATTTAACTTTGTTATATAACTCTACCAACATAATTTTCCTAAGGAAATAGTACACATCAAAATATTCCAATCTACACGCCACTGTCTTCCACAATCTCGTTCCAAATGCATAACATACGCAATAAAACAGAATCATCGTCTTCCCGCATCAGATAATCGCCAAAGAAAAATAATCCCGAAAAATAATCGCTCGAATAATCGTCGTACCGAGGTGATTCTCGTTATAGATGTCTCTGCTTACGAGACAATTGCATCGCGACGCCGATGTGCAGTTGTCGCGGGATGATTTCAACGACGCCAGCGCCGCGGTGGCGTATTGCTCAAGCGATTATACCGCGGGTGAATAGTTGCAATTGAAGTTTTAACTGTTGTTTGTGTCCTACTTCAATACCACAGGGAAAAACTACAATTTTATAAGGGTAACTAGTGAATATACTGAGGGAGGGAGTATTTCTTGGTGGGGTGATTAGATTTTCATTTGTTTTGATACGATTATAATTGTCGTACTAGTTGAAACTATTACTGGATAACACATAGTTTCTAATTTATACTGAAAATGTTATAAGGATGGATTGACATCATACATCTTGATAAAACTTAATAAAATCATTAAAAAAAAACTGGTCAATATTTAAATGACAATTTAAAAAAATGGCTTTGAAACACAAATCTTATATAAGTAAAAATAAATAAATATATCATCACACCTTCTACCCATTACTGAGTGTGGCATTCTGCCGAAGCAGATCTCGGTAAGTGATATATTTTGCGCGTGAAGTGCGGTTACCAGTCGTCCAATCACGGCCCCCAAACATGTTAGTGGTGGAGGAGCCACAGGGGTAGCTATTGAAATTATGAAAATTGTTTGTCGCCTGTGGGAATCTTATATAAGAATATTGAATAATAGCTACAAAGCGATCAGAAGTAAGTGTTTCAGTTGGCAATACAATTCTGGGGATCTTTTTATTCCACAGTTGGTACAACACCAGGTAATGATGGAAATACCATTTGACATGTCATTTTTATACTAAATACAAATAGGTTGAGTGATAGAAATACTTTAGATTATTGCTCCGTGAGTAATGTTAAGAAATAAAAGGATATGGATAAGGCAAACAACGATTTTTATTAATTTAAATTTTCAAATGTCACTGTCAACAACAGGAAATATATTTATGTACCAGTCTTACCAATTTAAAATAGTTTTTTTTATTGCCAACTGAAACACTTCTGATCATTCTGTATATTTTCTATAGATTCAAATAACAAAAATAATTATTTTTAGTTTCTATAATTTATTCCAATTAAGAATCCAGAGTTAGATAGGGTCAATCATATTTGTTATCCGATTAGCCTCCAAATAATCAAGTATTTCAATTTAGGTGTAATATATAAACAATAAAAATCCATTTCCGAAAAAAAAATAAATAGAAAATAATAAATAAATATAAATATATCATCACGATTTTTCCTCATTACTGAGTGTGGCACTTCACTGAAGCAGATCTTAATAAGTGATATATTTATGCGCGTGAAGTGAGTTTACCAGCCGTCAAATCACTGCCCCCAAAAATATTAGTAGTGAGGAAGCCACGGGGGTAATTTTAATGTGGTGAAAATGTTTGTCGGCTGTGGGAATCGAACCAGAGTTCTCACGATCCACAGGCCATTTAAAAAAAAATGCCGTCCCATACACTGTGAAAAAAGGACTATCGATAGAAAATATTTGGTCTTGCCAAAATATTCGCAATCATATACCCTTGAAACGATTTTTTTTTAATTATTTAGATTAAATGATTATTTCAGGAGGAAATATCAATATTCCTTATTTATTTTACACCCTGTAAAATATCTAACTTGTTAATTCGTTCTGTTAATTATTTATTATACTTCAACGTTTAACAAATTAAATAAACAAATACTGAAACAGTCTCGTACAAACTTCATGAAAGTGCTCCTTTGCTATAGTTTCAAATTTCGTCACCAGGTTCGCATTCTTATAAAGATATTCCAAGGCGTAGTTAGTTCAGCAAACGGCCGTTTACATGTAATTGTCGCTGCGGTGTGCCGCGGATAACCTCGTAATTAACTCACAATTAAATCGTCGCATTGAGGAAATTAGTCAACTAGCAAATTGTTGTTTACTGCAACTGCAACCTGTAATTCTTTCAGTCAACCGTGATTTCACTGAATATTTATGATGTAAATAAATACTGCAATTAGTCTTGCGACAATGTACGCACACACAATTATTTTCACCCGTTTAACTGGGGGCTGAAATTCACGCGACAGTTGGTACGCATTTTAACGCATATTTTCACATAAATTATATGTATTATAATAATACCCTCCCTTTTGTGTCCGACAGTGACAATCATATTAAAATTTACATTTTGTTGGACGACTTTGAACATATTTTACGCGAGAAAGAAAGTAGGGTGAATCATAAGTACCTTCATAAGGGTTATTTTTATAATTTAATAATAATTAATAATAAGATAAATTCGATCCATCTATACTTTTCAGTTCACACATTTTGAAATAATCTCTTTTTGATTTTTGTGTGTACATGATAATAAAAAAAAATTGTATCTTATTATTTAATTTTCTCGAAGTGTTACTTTAATATATTATACATTTTGGTGGCTAGCTCAGTGGTATGAAGTCGGCCTGTGGATCCTGAGAACCCTGGTACCCTAGATTCGATTCCCACAGACGACAAACAATTTTCATAATTTCAAAAACTACTCCTGTGGCTCCTCCACCACTAACATTTTTGGAGGCCGTGATTTGACGACTGGTAACCGCACTTCACGCGCAAAATATATCGCTTACCGAGATCTGCTACGGCAGAGTGCCACACCCAATAATGGGTAGAAGGCGTGATGATATATTTATTTATTTATACATTTTGTAAATGAAAATGTATACAATCTTAACACAATTATCGCTAAATATCTAAAAAATAAAAACAAATATATCATCACGCCTTTTACCCATTACTGGGTGTGGCACTCTGCCGAAGCAGATCTCGGTAAGTGATATATTCATGCGCGTGAAGTGCGGTTACCAGTCGTCAAATCACGGCCCCCAAATATGTTAGTGGTGGAGGAGCCACAGGGGTAGTTTTTTTTGAAATTATGATAATTGTTTGTCGCCTGTGGGAATCGAACCAGGGTTCTCACGATACACAGGCCGACTTCATACCACTGAGCTAGCCACCATTACTCTGCCGAAGCAGATCTCGGTAAGTGATGTATTTTGCGCGTGAAGTGCGGTTACCAGTCGTCAAATCACGGCCCCCAAATATGTTAGTGGTGGAGGAGCCACAGGGGTAGTTTTTTTTGAAATTATGATAATTGTTTGTCGCCTGTGGGACTTCATACAACAGAGCTAACCACACCATTAACAATATAAAAATAAATATAAATAACTAAATGCTCTATAATAAAAATAAAGAAATATATCATCACGCTTTTTACCTATTATTGAGTGTGGCACTCTACCGTAGCAGATCTCGGTACCTGATATATTTATGTACGTTAAATACGATTACCAGCCGTCAATGCACGGCCTGCAAAGATATTATTAGAGAGGTACCCACACTAAAATGTCAGACAATATATATTTATTGAACATTTTAATTCTGTCTCATCTGTTTCAATTTTCTCAAGTTACAAGAAAGCTACTCCAAATGAGTCCCATCATCTCAGTTTTCACTCCACTGCCACGACTTTAATTTAACTAGAATCTAGGTTGGCAGTACTGATTTTCCTCCCCAGTAGTGACACCTAACGAGCAACACATTTCACCCTCTCTGACTCTGTAACTCCATAGCGTCTTCCGTCTCGAATCGCGCGTCTCGAATCTCGCCTCTCACGTCTCGTGTGTCGTGTCTCATTTCTCGTGTCGCATGTAGCGTAAGCCAGACTTCCTGTCCGTTCAGCGTTCATGTTGTTCTTATACTCAGTCGCATAGTTTTCCAGGAATTGGAGCGCAAAATAATCGAAGTAAGCGCAGAATGAATAAATGAACGTATGTTTCGCGAGCTGGTACATACACATAGTGTTGTGTTGTGAATAGTGGAAGATATGATCTGAGAAGTGATCAAATTTTGTTGCACTTTACACCAAATTAGCTGCGGAATTTATTGTGTCGTGCTGAAACTAGAATGAACATTGATTTTATAATCGTGTTAAATTAAAATGAAATATGGTACTGTATGAAGTAGGTGGCTTAGTGGTATCGAGTAGAAATATGGATTTGAGAATTTGGGTTCGATTCTCACAGCCGACAAACAATTTTCAGCATATTAAAATTACCCCTGTGGCTCCCCCACTAGTAACATCTTTGGGGGAGGTGATATGACGGCTGTTAACCGACCTTCACGCTCTGTTACGGCTCCTCCACCACCAGATGTCACAATGTAATGGGGTAGATGGCTCATCAGTGATATCGAGTTCACATTTGTTTATAGCGCAGTGGTATGAAGTCGGCCTGTGGATCCTGAGAACCCTGGTACCCTAGATTCGATTCCCACTGCCGACAAACATTTTCACCACATTAAAATTATCACTGTGACTCTCCCACCATTAACATCTTTGGGCCGTGATTTTACGACTTGTAACCGCACTTCACGCGCATAAATATATCATTTACCGAGATCTGCTTCGGCAGAGTGCCACATCCAGTAATGGATAAAAGACAATATAATATATTTATTGTATTTATTTTGGTTAAAATTATTAAGACTATATGTCATAAATTAATAACAAAACATTTTCTCAATCGTAAAATAACTTTGTCGCCCGTTGCCAATGGAAACGCGTAACAAATTAATTTTAAATTAAGGGGTAGGTGGGTCAGTGGTATCGAGTCGGCCTGTGGATCCTGAGAACCCTGATTCGATCCCCACAGGTGACAAACATTATCACCACACCTCTGTAGCTCTTTGCGGGGCGTGATTTGACGGCTGGTAACCGCACTTCACGCGCATAAGTATATCACCGATATATCTGCTTCGGCAGAGTGCCACACCCAGTCATGGGTAAAAGGCTTGATGATATATTTATATTTATTTATTTTAAAATTAGCTCTATGGCCCCCTCACCACTAACATCTTTGGGAGGCGTGATTTGATGGCTGGTAACCGCACTTCACGCTCAAAAATATGTCACCTACCGAAATCTGCTTTGGCAGAGTGCCACGCCCAGTAATAGGTAAAAGGCGTGATGATATATTTATATTTATTTATTTTAAAATTACCTTTGTGGCCCCTTCACCACTAACATCTTTGGTTGGCGTGATTTGACGGCTTGTAACCGCGCAAAAATATATCACCTACCGAGATCTGCTTCGGCAGAGTGCCACACCCAGTAATGGATAGAAGGCGTGAACAACCATACCTACTGTTATGTACTAAAACTACAAAATGCTGTTATTTTGTTTAACTTCTAATCTCTGTTCAGAAAAATAAATAATAATTGTATTTTTAAAAATCTTTTATTTTTTCAAACTCAAATTATATAATTCCAGGTCCACATAATCATCTTTGGTATAAAAAAAAATTGAAAATAAAAATACATTTGACATAAAAGAATGTGCTACTTGCTACAATAGAGCTCAATCCAAATACTTTAATTCGCAATCGCAAAAAACATCTGAACAGCTTCTATTGATTATTTATTTATAAGACCATTCAAATCCAAATATTTTGATCAGCAACAGAAATATTTTTATTAGCCCAAGCAAAAACTCTCCACGCGCAAAAACACTCTATTCAAAAGTGAGTTCTTTTTATTACCAATAATTACAGGTAGCAAAGGCCGATGAAACGATAACAAAAACATATTTAGTTATAGATCAACAAACTGAAAAAAGATTTTCCATATTTAGCAAACCAGTCTTGAAGATTCTTAGTACAAATGCACTTAGACAGAAGTAGAAATAATGTTGCAACATCTACGGGGTGTTAGCGAAATTGTGATGGAAGTTTAAGGTTCATTAATTGCACTCAGTTTGGTTTAAACGTTGCCAAATTTATGACCGGATGTGGGATCGTGTTTCCGGTTTGGCTACACGCACAGTGTTGCCATTCAGTGGTGTAGCCAACAGTTTTTTCTATTTGTTGTGTTTTAAAAAGAAGTTTGGCAAATATTGCCAAAGAATAATGTTGGTTTTTATTTTTATAGTCAATACGAGAATATTCTACAAAGTTAATGGAGTCTGAAGACTATATTTTATTATTTTTGCTGTATTGCACAATAAGAAATTAAGCTCAATTAAAGTACAAAGAATAAGATATACGGCGCCACTAACAAAAAATTAAGCTCGGAAAATCTGTGAACTGAGGTGTATATTTCGTCTGGATCTCTACAAAATACATCACATTTAGACAATTATTTATTTATTTACTTATTTATGCTACTCTGTACAACAGGAACTTAATCTCAATTACAGTACAGGGACCAAACTCACCAAGCCGCATTATACTAGTTCTTAAATAAACTGCTCAAAAAAAAAAAAACTGGTCACCCAAAAAATCCCAAAAAAGTAACTTTTAAAACCTCTGTCAGTTTGTCAGTTTTGAAACAAATTGGATGCATGTCTAGTCTTTGAAAAGCTGTGAATTGATTTTGAGTACCCTCCCTTTCCCCTCCCCCCGCCACCACCAAACGAGAACCACTTTTTTCCTGAAAAAAATGTGATTTTCCAAGCTTTCTATGGGAATCATCAGTGCGTGTGCGTTTGAGTGTCCGTATGTGTTCGAGTGTCTACGTACTACGGACAATTGAATGCCAACCTCTGCAAATGTCTCTTTTTTTTCAAAAAATCATAACTTTTTTTAAAATCATCCGATTTTGATGTAGTTTTGCGTTCGAGTAACAAAAATGTTCATATTTTCATTGTCTGTAACCAGATTTGTCAATTGACGGCTGATGATTCCCATAGAAAGCTTGAAAAATCACCTTTTTTTCAGGAAAACAGTGGTTCTCGTTTAGGGTGGCGGGGGGAAGGGAAAGGGAGGGTAGTCAAAATAAATTCACAGCTTTTCAAAGATTAGACTTTGGGCGACTTTGGACAAGAAATTGCATCCAATTTGTTTCAAAACTGACAAACTGACAGGAGTTTGAAAAGTGACGTTTTTCTGGGATTTTTTGGGTGACCGGTTTTTTTTTTTGGGCAGTGTATTTAGCTAGAGTGGGATTGGAATTCGGAATCTCCGAATCAACTAATCATTCAACCAAAACGCCCGAAAATTTACACTCTATCGTGTAATGGAAACCGCAATACTCTGATACAAGACGCACATTTATTTTTGATTAATTTGTGAAATATATCGAATTGTATAAAAATAAATAAATACATCATCACGCCTTCTATCCATTATTGGGTGTGGCACTCTGTCGAAGCAGATTTCGGGAAGTGATATATTTTTGCGCGTGAAATGTGGTTATTATCCGTCAAATCACGACCTCCCAAAGATGTTAGTGGAGAGAGGGCCACAGGAGTAATATTAATGTGGTGAAAATGTTTGACGGTAGTGGGAATCGAACCAGGGTTCTCAGGATCCACAGGCCGACACGATACCACTGTGCCACCTACTCTATATGTCCAATTGTATTTGTTAAAAATAGTGTAACATTATTGTATATTGCAAACAGCTATAATTTTACATAATACCTAATTTGCATAGATTATTTTAGTAATACGATAGTAAAGCTAGTGATTTTGCGGGTAGGTTGGCTAGGAAAATTCCCCTAGACGCCAATATCCGTTATGTTGGTAGTTCTGACTGGCCGCAAGCTTCACTATTTTCTCTTCTATTCTCTTCAGTTCAGACGCAGACTACGAGTTCCGATTTCAACAAAATAAGCTGTTTGATTTTATACCGCAGATTATTATGATTATTAGATCGTTCGTGTGATTTTATAGAGTTTTTGAACTATTTGGATCAGCAAAATTCGCCGACAGACACATTGCAAACATAATTTATCTTAATATCAAAAATTTCATACTCTTATCTTTTTCTAAACAACTGAAAACATTAAGAACAAATAAATAAATCACGCCTTTTACTCGTTATTGGATGTGTTATTCTGCCGTAGCGTAAGTATGGTTACCAGGTGTCAAATTATGGCCCCCAAAAATGTTTGAGCTCAGCTCATATTTTTTTTATGGGGTGGCTAGCTCAGTGATATGAAGTCGGCCTGTGGATCCTGAGAACTCTGGTTCAATTCCCACAGGCGACAAACAATTTTCATATTTTCAAAAACTACCCCTGTGGCTCCTCCACCACTAACATCTTTGGGGGCCGTGATTTGACTACTGGTAACCGCACTGCACGCGCAAAATATATCACTTACCGAGATCTGCTTCAGCAGAGTGCCACACCCAGTAATGGGTTGTAGGCGTGATGATATATTTATTTATTTATTTAAAATAATATATATTTTAGTTTGTTCGGTTCTTTTTATTAATTGTGTACAGATTAGATATACTGCAATTTAAGGTTATGTTTATAAACGTCAAAATATACTACTGCATATTTACTAGCGCTGGCTCACTGCATCTTTTTCTTTCATAAGCGTCTGTTGAATAATTCAAATCGCTCATTTGTATTTCGCACTGCCATATTGCAATTACGTAGTTGCATTAAGCCAATCACAGAACTTTGTCTGAAACGTTTGTCGGTTTGTCCTCCACCACTAACATCTTTGGGAGCTGTGATTTGACGACAGGTAACCGCACTTCACGCGCAAAATATATCATTTACCGAGATCTGCTTCGGCAGAGTGCCACATCCAGTAATGGGTAGAAGGCGTGGTGATATATTTATTTATTTAATTTTTTTATAATAAATAAATTACATTAAACTGCAAAATACTTTTTTATTAAAAATTAAAGAAAGTTAGTTTTAGAACATAAAAATAAATAAATAAATATATCATGACCTCTCTTACCCATTACTGGGCGTGACACTCTGCCTAGCAGATCTCGGTAAATGATATATTTATGCGCGTGAAGTGAAGTTACTAGCCATAAAACTACAGGGTGATCAAAAGGAATTGTTATTACAGAAAATGAATTTATGTATCAGGCTTACCAATTTCAAGTAGTTTTTTTTTATTGCCAACTGTAACAATTCCTTTTGATCACTCTGTAGATAATTTTGAATTTGAACTCTAACCTAACTAATAAATGACAAAATTAATTAAATTTCAAATGTTTATTGAATTTGTAAGTGTTACCACCTTGAAATTTTATTAATATTTAATTTAATATAAATTTTGAAACAAAAATAAATGAATGTGATATAGAAATAATACAGAGTGATCAAAAGGAATTGTTACAGTTGACAATAAAAAAAACTACTTGAAATTGGTAAGCCTGATACATAAATTCATTTCCTGTTGTTGACAGTGACATTTAAAATTTAAATTTGAGTACATTTATTATTTCATTTATTTCTAAAGTATTTCTATTACTTAAAAAGTCAAAATTCTTTTAGCTGTCAGACTCCTGACATAACCTATTTGTATTTATTAGAAATGTCAAATAGAATTTCCGCCTCTATCTGACGTTGTGCCAACTGTGGAATAAAAAGATCTCTCGAATTGTATTGCCAACTATAACAATTCCTTTTGATCATCCTGTAGAATGAAAAACACAATGAACAATTTTAACACTTATTTTTCAATATACTATTGCCTCTATCTTCTATCGTTACCTATCATTTCAAGGTAAAATTTCTTGCAATCCGGGCCCGTCCGTTCTAAATCGTAACAATCGGTCCATCAATAACGCATTTGATAACGCATTTCCAAGACAATACTCCGGTTAACAGTCCCAAAGAGCACTCAGAACAAGAGGTGAAGATCTCCGCTCCCGCTGCCGCTCCGGTCTGGGTTTGTTGCGTGCTAACGTAACGTTTCTCTCTGTTGCGTTACGTGTTACGTTGTGTTAGTGCGTTTAGAGGCCTCTTCGGACTATTGTGTTGCGTGAATGTCCGGTCGGTAAGTTTATGTTTTCATTGGTAAAGTGCAGGAGATGGTTTCGAGTTACCCTCAATCTGATATTTTAGGGACCGTAACAGTATTTTTTATGTGGTTAAAAATATTACATAAAGCTTGTATCGGACGGAAACACATTTTACGAAATTTAATAGTAATTTATGTATCAAGGGTATTAGGTAGATGATAATACACGAAGGGTGTTGGTATCCAGCCCGAGGGATGAATAGAGGTTATTATCATCTAGTAAAGACCGTGGTGTTACATGATTTTATTCTTCACTAGAATATGTAGAAGTAATTTTAATTTATAAAATAAAAAATAAATATATCATCACGCCTTCTACCCATTACTGGGTGAGGCATTCTGCTGAAGCAGATCTCGGTAAGTGTTATATTTTGCGCGTGAAGTGCGGTTACCAGCCATCAAATCACGGCCCCCACAGATGTTAGTGGAGAGGGAGCCACAGGGGTAATTTTAATGTGGTGAAAATGTTTTGTCGGCTATAGGGTACGAACCAGGGTTCTTTGGATCCACAGGCCAACTTGCCATTACCCCATAATAATATAATAATATAATAATATATTAATAATAATTAAATTATAAACACTACAAATAATCATTTATCTGGTATTGTACAATATAATTTTTCTACGATTGTGGAAAAGAGAGTCATTATATAGCCATTTTCAATGCAAAAAAATAAAATAATAATAATAAAATAGTTGCTACGAAAAAAACACAACTAAGTAACCTACAGAATAATAGCATATTATATTATATTGTGTAACTAGTAGGAAAAGTACGGTTACCAGATGTCAAATCACGGCCCCCAAAGATTTTAGTGGTGGAGGAGCCACAGGGGTAGTTTTTGAAATTATGAAAATTGTTTGTCGCCTGTGGGAATCGAACCAGGGTTCTCAGGATCCACAGGCCGACTTCATACCACTGAGCTAGCCACCCCATATAATAACACGTATATGTTAATAGTATTAATCAACGGTGGCGCTGTGTAATAATAGAAATAATTTTTGAAAAAGCTATGAGCGTTCGCCGGGATTTGAACCCAGAACCTTTCACTCGCAGTCACCATTTGGCCATGTGTCGTTAAACTATTTCTAGTAAACGCATTTAGCTATATTTTTAAATAATATATTAAAAACAAAAAACACACAAATGGAACAATCCCATTTATGAATGATGTATGAGAATATGAGAAATTGGGTAGTGTAATAAAAAGTGAAATGCAGTGTCGGTTTCAGGTAGATTTTGATAAAAAAAATGAAATTAATATAAGTAGTAGATACACGAATTTTAATTAGGAATAGAATTTCAGAAAGATTGATGAGAAGGGTCAATAACTAATTAATGACTGTTTAAATTTTATAAATTAATTGGTAAGAGTGACTGGGTTGTATTCAGTAATTAATTGAAATATTTTGGGAATGTATTTACTACATTACACAACATAAATTATTCTTAATTAGAGTTCAAGAGACCTTCAGCTTATAATGGGATCCGAGCTATACTTACGCATTTTTTGTTACAGATTAAAATTAGTTTGAAATTGAGAACTCTCGATTGTAAAAAGACAGCGCTGTCAAAGTGCTACAACTGAATTAATAACTACTTGAACAAGTAGAAATATTAGAATAAAATTACTTTAAGAACTTCACGGTAACGCATCACACTTTTGAAATGAGAATCTTACAATCTCAATATTTTTCTTCGATTTTTAGCAAATATTAAAGTTACTTATTTTTCACGGCGACCACTTATGAAAGTAACCATAACAACATCATAAACTACTACGGAAAGTTGAACATAACATACACCTCGTATGTTAGTATAACGTACACCTCTAACATATCAGGTGAAGTTCCACTGATGGACAACAGATGGCGCTACAATAAAAGAAAATAAATGAAAATAATTTATATTATTATTTAAATTGCAGTTGTAACAGATTTTTCAACACATTTGCACAAATAAATCTTATTTTTTTAAATAAGTAATTACTTATTTACTAATATTTTTACATTATTTAATATTTTGACATTATGGTTAGTACAGTTGGTATCACAATACCTAACCTCAAACGTCAAAAGCTTACCTAAAAAGACGCATCAGCTGTCAAAGTGCAACAACATTGCTCTTGTAAACTTTTTTAGTAGTATGATAACTGTGCTCGTGTACTTAAATCACTCTACGCTGCGCGCCTCGTTTTTCAATTTGTACACTCGTATGTTATCTTACACTTTCGATGCTTGTTATGTAATATATTATTATCAGGTCTACAGGTACAGTAATTTGAAGACTGGTTAAGTATATAATAGAAAAATATTTAATCAATTAATATCTTCAATAATCGCAGACTTTGATAATACTTATATTTATTTCTGATACTTATATTTTAATTTTTTTTGTTTCATTTTCAGTTACTGCATTGTGTGGATTTTTTTTTCATATACTCATACAAGCGCAGGCTGTCGCTTTCATCTTTTCTAATCTTTGTAGATTCGTTGTTAAGAGTAAACGTGAGTAATTTGAAATGGTTTTCGCATATGTACGTCGAAGAAGGAAGATGAATGTAAATAAAACAAATAAATATATCATCACGCCTTCTACCCATTACTGGGTGTAGCACTCTGCCGAACCAGATCTCGGTAAGTGATATATTTTGCGCGTGAAGTCGTCAAATCACGGCCCCCAAAGATGTTAGTGGTGGATGCGAAGATGAATGAAAAGTGAATAAAAGTGATTGGATAGATGTGATTGAAGGTTTATTGTGTGATAAATAATTTTGAGTGTAATAAATAAATTAGTTTATATGAAGTGATCTATGAATGTGGTTAAAGTGAGGGTGGTGTGTTACGATTACAATGTTTGAATAGGACTGATTATTTGATGAATTTAATTAATGAATGTTTAATTAATGATTTTCGTGCTACCCCATTTGATGGGATATAGCGTGATATTATGTATGTATTTATATATGTATGTATGTATGATACTCTGTGCAACAGGAACTGAACCCCAATTACAGTACAGGGTCTGAATTCACCGATCCACAGGGTGGTACTTCAAATAATTTTTAGCTTGAGTGGGTTTCCAACTCAGGATCTCCGGATTCAAATTCTGTAACGCTACCCACATCACCGTACTGTCAGACTATGGCTTTGAGAACTCGAGTTCGATTCCCACAGCCGACAAACTAATTTTCACTACATTAAATTTGCCCCTATAGCTTCCCTTCTACTAACATCTTTGGGGGCCGTGACTTGACGTCTAGTAACCTCACTTCACGCATAGAGATCTACTAATATAGATTGCTACTCCCACAATCGATAAACTAATTTTCATCACATTAAAATTACCCCTATAGCTCCCCTTCTACTAACATCTTTGGGGGCCGCGACTTGACATCTGGTAACCTCACTTCACGCGTAGAGATCTACTAATATAGAGTGCTACTCCCACAGCCGACAAACTAATTTTCACGACATTAAAATTACCATTATAGCTCCCCTTCCACTAACATTTTTGGGGGCCGCGACTTGACGTCTGATAACCTCACTTCTCGCGTAGAGATTTATTATGGTAAAGTGCTACACCCAGTAATAGATAAAAGCAGTAATGATATATTTATTTTATAATACTTGACTTTGTAATACGTTAAATTTATTCCAATATTATTTAAAGACATAATTAATTTAAATTGTTACTGTCCTGTAAAAATGGCGCAAAATATTCCGTAATAACCTCTATATAAGTGAAAACAAGTTACATACATATTCTACAAGAACTTGTCTCCAAACAGTTTTTCAATAATTCTTACAATCTAATTACTGTTTGTTGACGATTCCACAGCACTTGGATAAAAACCTCGCCGAGTTGGTTGCCTTGGCAACGAAACAACTGCCTATCGCTTCTAATTGAAGCGCTACAGCGCGAACTGGTGTGCCAGCCAGGAACTAACAAACAGCGACAGAAACAACACGGATAGAAATGAATTGCACTTTCAGTGATTCAACTGTTTTATAATTGATTCAACGCTTACTGTATAAACTTTAAATTATACTCTCTTTTGTTCTTTAAATGGTTTTTGAAACTAAACAAAATTAACATCAATTTGTTATTATTTATTTATTTGTTACTCTGCACAACAGGAAATGAATCCACAGTACAAGAAGGTTACAGCTTATAGTGGAATACAATACCACCAGAACGCAGTTGAATTTTTGGTTATAATTTAAAATCAGTGAGATTTGAATCCACGAATTATTTGACATTTGTTTCAGAATACCAAAAAAATAATTTATTTATTATAAATATTAATCACTCAATTCTTGTTGTATATCCCACATGTACTAAAGCATATTACAGCACTAGTGTGAATAAATGACCCGGTCTATGACCTCAATACAATTCTTCTCGCTTGTAGTGATGTAATAATGTTGTTATTCCACTAGTAACATAAATAATTAATATTATGTCCATATATTTTTGCAAATAAAATCTTTAATGCAGAATAAATGGTCTCTTTTACAACTGATATTAGCTGTCACTTTAATATTACTTCATGGATTATTTTACGACAGTTCTAAATTACGCCTGGGACTGATATAAGTTCATTTGTTTTTTATTATTTGTTTTATACATGAATTTAACCTAGCTATTTTGATTTGTCTGGTGATAATTAACACGACACTAATATAAGAGAGCTTTTAAATAAAACACTTACATAAATAACAACACGCACAGACTTATGCCCTATTAAACGGAGTAGCGTAAATCCTTAAAATATTTATTAAACAATTCATTAGACTCATCCTGCAATTAATCTTCGATAAATATTCCGATCTTAATACACTACGAGGGAAGGGCGAAAAGTTCCTGAAAAATAAAACAGATGGCGCCACAATCGCAAATCTAATGTACCATCTTTAACTAGAACGCATTAACATTTTCAGACTGATATGTCATTCAGTTCTGTTTTGACACCCATCGAAAGCAAGCAACCTTGAAGATTTTTGAAGACATGGAAAAAAGTTAATTTCGCGTCTTGATTAAACATTATTTCTTGCGTGGAAAAAACATTACGCAAACCAAAGCATCGCTTGTTAAACATTATGGGGACTCCTCACCATCGATTGGAACGATTCACAAGTGGTTTACCGATTTTCGTTGTGGTAGTATGACCATAAAGGACGACGAACGTTCTGGTCGTCCAATTGAGGTTACAACGCCAGAAATCGTCGATAAAATCCATGGTATGATATTGGACGATCGGCGAGTTAAAGTGCACGAGCTGCTGCGGCTATGAGCATCTCAACCGAACGGGTACGGAACATTTTGCATAAATTTTTCGATATGAGAAAGCTATCTGCCAGATGGGTGCCGCATTTGCTCTCTGTTAACAACAAGCGCGACCGTGTGACAAGTTCGAAGGAGTATTTGGCGGTGTTCAAGCGCAATAAGAAGGACTTTTTGCGCCAGATTTAGCCCCCTGCGATTTTTATCTATTTCCAAACTTGAAGAAATGGGTCGGCGGAAAGAGATTTGGCTCCAACGATGAGGTCATCGCTGAGACAAACGCCTATTTCGAAGGATTGCCAATATCGTATATTTGGAAGGGATCGAAAAATTAGAAAAACGTTGGACGAAGTGTATCGAGCTACAAGGAGATTATGTTGAGAAATAAAATATGTTTTAACCAAATAAATCATTTCTTGTTTCATTTTTCAGGGACTTTTCACCCTGACCTCGTATACTTATATCATCCGCATTCTTAATTTCTTTCATATAAGTTCGTTTCATCTTTAATCCTCAATTTCACCGATCTTGCATTTGATATACGTTTCACAAAATAAAATATGCAAAAACAGGAAAATGTATTTTTTGTGATAAATAGTTTTATTTATTTATTTATGTATGTTACTTTGTACGGCAGGAACTTAATCCCAATTACAAAAATGTGTCGCGGCTCACAGAGCCGCAGTCCGGTAGTTTATATACATATATGGTATTTGAATTCGGAATCTCCGAAACGCTATCCACACCACCGCACTGCTAGATAAAAAAAATACGAAGAATTAATAAATATGTATATCATTTTGAGAATTTCATCTCCAAATAAAAATAAGATTTCATTTTACAGTTCCCAGAACTATGACAGATGAAGATGAAAATATAGAAACGAAAGTAAATATTGTTAAATTTATAGTGACAAGTGAAGGTGATGGATGGGTCCGAGGACAAAAGACTAACGTTTTGCAGTTTCCGGTACTTTGCGGCGCGTTGTAAAAGCGGAAAATTTGAATGATGACACTGGGTTTAAGTGGCTATAAAACGAGAAAAGAAGACGTGATTTTTTTCTGACATATAAATTAGGTATTTTATCGATTTTATGTACTACATTTAATGGGAAATCAATTTTAATATCTGACAAATAAATCACATTTAGCTATTAAAATGTCCTTAATACAACACTGGAATTGATGGCGATTGGGAATGTTAATAAATAAAAGAAATATTTTCTAATAAAAATAATATTTCAATATGTAGATTTTTTTATATCATTGAATAAATAAAATACAGCAGATTTTTCTCACGTTCCGGATGTGGTAATATAGCAACACCCAGAAAATTTTGAAAAAAAAATTGGGATTACTAAATAATACATTCATTAAATATGCGTTTGTTGAGACATAAATATATCATCACACCTTTTACCCATTACTGGGTGTGGCACTCTGCCGAAGCAGATCTCGGTAAGTGATATATTTATGCACGTAAAGTGCGGTTACCAGACGTGAAATCACGGCTCCCAAAGATGTTAGTGGAGCTTAAGCCACAGAGGTAATAGTAATGTGATGAAAATTGTTAGTCGGCTGCGGGAATCGAACCCGGGCTCTCAAATCTACAGTCCGACTTCATATACTGAGCCACTTATGCCTTATGTTTAATTTATAATATCAATAATGGGGTAAATACGAGGCTCAGTGGTATCGTGTCGGCCTGTGGATTAAAGAATACGTGTTCGATTCTAACAGCCGACAAACTTTACTTCATATTGAGGATCTTACTAACATCCATGGAGGCCTTGATTTGACGGCTGGTAACCGCACTTCAAGCACAAATATATCACAGAACTCTACATACAATATTGGGTAAAAGGTAGGACAAAATATTTTTTTATAAGAAAAAAACATGAGTACTTCGCCGAGTGTTTGTCGTTCAATTGGTTAGAGCAGTCACCATGCGAGTAAAAGATTCTGGGTTCAAATCCCAGCGAACGCTCATAACTTTTTCAAAAATTATTTAAAATATTTTTTCCTACAACTGTGCGATTTCTTTGTTATTACGTAACTTTTATTGCCTTGGTTACGTATGAAAAGTAGATGAATGCAGACCAAGCGCGTTTCTGTAAGCAAAGAAACACTAGTGCGGAAAAATGCTTCGTTACGTAACTGTCAAAAGAAAGTTGTTTTTAGAGCGATCTAAATTTCGCGCCGAGCGCAGATTTCCGCACTCGGCAAGCCTCGTGCGTTAAATTCTGCACTTGCACGTAACAAACCTTTTTCGGCACTTCTTATAAAAAAAAACTATTAAATGATTTTTTGTTTCAAAAAGATCAGACCCAATTAGACACATAATTCAATTGTAGAAAAGTATAAACAAATATTTTTAAACTTCGTTGATTACAATCAAAAGAAGAATGATGTGCACGTAAAACAACTCAGAAGGAAAGTTATTATTTAAATTTTTTATGTGTGTTTCTTCAAACATAAAACATCCAATTAAATAGCCTGTATCCTCCCATCCCATTCTACTTAATAGTATCGCATATTGCCTCTCTCCTTGTCTAACATAAATCAAATTTATTGACTAACAGCACTAGTAATTTCGTACTTCTGAACTCTAAATAGCCGGACATAAATCCTGTTTTTCCTAACAACCTATACTAGGTCACCAACAAATATTAATCAATTCGCATAATATCAACCAAGCTCGCGGAAGAAATAAGACGAACGGCGGCCTGACAATTGCGAATCGAAGACGCACGAACACACACAGTG
Source organism: Pterostichus madidus (assembly GCA_911728475.2). NCBI lineage: Eukaryota > Metazoa > Arthropoda > Insecta > Coleoptera > Carabidae > Pterostichus > Pterostichus madidus. The sequence goes on along the minus strand of OU452308.1, from coordinate 2,717,091 downwards.
GAACAAAAGAATAGCAAATTAAATTAGCGGAATAAATTGTAGCAATTTTGACAGGTTGTAATTTTCATAATTTCAAAAACTATCCCTGTGGCCTCCCCCCACCACTAACATCTTTGGGGGCCGTGATTTGACGACTGATAACCGCATTTCACACGCAAAATATATCACTTACCGAGATCTGCTTCGGTAGAGTGCCACACTCAGTAATGGGTAGAAGGCGTGATGATATATTTATTTATTTATTTGTAATTTTGTGGTTTGGAGATGAATATTAATATTGACTATTTTAAATTGAAAAGATACACAAAAATGATAAAAAAAATATTACAGGAAATCGTAGCCCAGTGGATACGAAAAAGCAAAGTGAAACTTACGTTTTATAATTACAAATAAATAAATAAATAAATATATCATCACGCCTTCTACCCATTACTGGGTGTGGGGCACTCTGCCGAAGCAGATCTCGGTAAGTGATATATTTTGCGCGTGAAGTGCAGTTTCCAGTCGTCAAATCACGGCCCCCAAAGATGTTAGTGGTGGAGGATCCACAGGGGTAGTTTTTGAAATTATCAAAATTGTTTGTCGCCTTTATACCACTGAGCTAGCCACCCCACATAAAATATAATTAAAGTTTGTCGTTATAATAACTATTATTCCCTTTAATGATTACAACCGTCATCATTGGAAATAATAGCATCCATTATAGCGTCGTGGTATAATACTGTTATTACTGCTAATAGTTATTTATGTACTAAGGGTAAAACAGGTGTTTCTGGCCCGTGACATGATTATTAGCACGAGGCGCAAAGCGCCGAGGGCTATTAACATGCTCAAGGTCAAAAACGCTAATTTCGCTCGTGGTACATACAATATTTTATGCACAACAAAATAATATTTAATTATATGTGTTCAAAAGATTAAAATATATACATAGGTTATATGTCAAAATGACATTTTGTAAAATCAAGTATTCACAACAAACAAAAATTGGCATTTTATTTATGTAATCCATAGGAATTATTTTTTTATGGCCCTAGGGCCAAAAACAAGTGTTTAAGCCCGGTAATTAGTGCTAAAACAGATTAATTTCAGCCCGATTGTACATAAAATTAATTATGAAACTTGTCTAAAATCGATATTATTTATATAAATGCAAACAAATGTATAACGTTTAACCAGTGGTGTACCTAGAACTTTTGCCGCCCAGAGCGGTCTCCAATTTGCCGCCCTTTCTAAGTCAATCAACCTTTTCAAAAGAACTTAACAATGACGTTTTCTATATAGTACAGTTCCTATTCCGTAATTAGAATTAAATTCCTGTTGTGAAAAGTAGCAAATAACAAAATAGCAGAATAAACAAATATTGTTTCGAAAATTCCAAAATTGTGTTAAATTTATAGCCTCATAAACTGACCACTCTCAGATACTCGACTGCTACCAGGCAAAAAAATTTATAGTATCATCTTTATTTGCGATGAAAAGTAAATAATAAAAAAGTTTTATGTCGCGTCGGAAAAGAGAGAAAGTGTAGTACGCGCAGATAGCAAATTACCGCTGAAATTCGGCTACAAGCTCACGGCTTCAGCTACAGATTTCAGCGTTTCAGGACCCCCTGAAAAGCTTTACGACTCTTTTACTTTAGCGGAAGCCTGTCACTGACTTTTTATTAAACTTTTCAGTTCACTTTAGCATATAAATTCTCATTCATATTATCAACTTAAAACGCTTATGTTTACATATTTACTGAGGAAACTTTTTAAAAATGTTCTTATATTTTCGTATAACATTGTTATTAGATATTTTAATTTGGATTTAGGTTTGTTTATTTAAGAAACTTTTCGAGATCTTTGATGATGAAGAAAGAATGATTGAAATCTTTAGAAGAGTATTTAGTAATTAAATTTGCATTGTGTAAAGTGAATGTTTATCGACAGGTAAGATTGGTGAGTGGCTTTTGTTGACTTTTATATTTAGGGTGACAATTTTGGCGCTAAGTAAAGCAGTTTGGGTAAATATTTGCACTTTTTAAAACGACGATTTTTTTTGGTGTTATATTTAATCAGAACAATGAGTCCTATATTTACAGTCGAATTTTTTTTTTACAAAGTTCCTGATAAATATAAAAAAATAAATAAATATATCTTCACGCCTTCTACCCATTACTGGGTGTGGCACTCTGCTAAAGCAGATCTCGGTAAGTGATATATTTTGCGCGTGAAGTGTGGTTACCAGTCGTCAAATCACGGCCTCCAAACATGTTAGTGGTGGAGGAGCCACAGGGATAGCTTTTTCAAATTATGAAAATTTGTCGCCTGTGGGAATCGAACCAGGGACCTCAGGATCCACAGGCCGACTTCATACCACTGTGCTAGCCATAAATAAATTTATTAGTTAATTATGTATTTAAATATAATCGTTATTTTTGCTTTAATTTTTTTACATTAACAAGAGTTAAAGTTTGTTATTTTATCATACTAGTCCAATAAAGTGCAGTTTTATGGATACTAATAGTTAGAGAGCTAGGGCGCAAAATGATGTCTCATTTATTCCAGTGACAGAAATGGATTTTTTAATAGATTATGTCATGATAAACATGAAAAAAATAAAATTAGATTTGGGAACGGGTGGAAACTATAGATGGCGCCGATGTGAATGCGCTGATTTTAAGGGTGGTTGTTGATCCTTACACCAGTCCACTTTCAGAGTTTCTGTCATCAATGAGCAACCAGCAATAATTTCTGTAAATTTTTTGTTTCATGTTTTCGTCGTGAACAAGTAGTAATATGTCACACGGCACCATAAAAATTGCTTATTTTGACCGGTTTAGACGCGCATGCCTCACCGGCCAAAACTTCTATCTACCATTTTGATTACTTAATTATACCAAAATCTATAATTTAAACTGAAAATTAGCTTGTAAAAAATATGTCAACAGCTACCCTTAAACTCAGCGCAGTCACATCGGCGTCCTCTATAATTTTCCACCCGTTTCCAAATTTAATTTTCTTTTTTTCATGTTTATCATGACATAATCTATTAAAAAATCCATTTCTGTCACTGGAATAAATGACACATTATTTTGCACCCTAGCTCTCTAACTATAAACAGTATCATAAATCAACTAGATAATGAGCAGTCGAATCTATTGAATCCTTTCGATTTATAAAAAACTGATTTTCCTAGTTAAACTTACGAACTAGTATTTGCACTCAATCTTTCCTCATATTTCCATCAACTATCACAAACCAACTATTACTATTTCCTCTATCAAATATCATTCTTTCTCTACCTGTATGGAGGAACGGCGCTCTAGGAAACCTCCTCACAGTCTCAGTGATCCAGACACCAGCTGCAGTGTGTAGTCCATGGGCCAACAGCTGCACCAGCACGCTGGCGCCGACCACCAGCCATCCCCAGCCGCCCTCGGGGTAGTAGTGTTGACGGATGGTAGCGGCAGAACAAGGCCGGGTAATAACGGCGCCTGCATGCTCTTCCACGACGTCGTCGTCGTAGTAGTCACATTGTGGAAGCGTTTCGCGGAGTCTGATTGAGATGGAGATGTGAGAGTGAAGGTGGTCCAAGGGGGATTGACATGCAGTAGACAATCATACGTGAAGTTGATTCAAATGATTTTGATAGATACATTAGTTATACCGGGTGACCCATTTTAAATAATCCACTGGAATATCTCGAAAAATATGCATCAGACAAAAAAATATTTCAAACAAAAGTGTATTGGTTTTGAGGGGGGCACCCGATGCTGTAATAATTTCTCCTCCCCTCACCACCACGGGGTCGGGGAGGGGTGTAACTTTGAAATTTTAAATACCGACCCCCACTTTTTGTTTCATATTTGGATTCTACGCATAAAAATATGTAAGTTTTGTCTGAACATTTTTTTTCGATTTGCGATAGATGGCGCTGCAAATGGTGAAATTAGATTTTTTCTCGATAAGTTATTTTTTTCTGGTATTTTATGGAGGAGGATTGAAACCAATGATTTTTTACCATTGACGTAAAGGAACATCATCTTACCGCTGGCATTAACGTTACCCGTTATACACCACGAGGAGGTTGCACGGTCGGATTTGAAAATTATTGGTATAAACTTTAGAATTGAAATCGGCCAGTAAAACCTAATATCGGTCTACATTTTAAACCGATAATACTAGCCGATTTTACTAGCCGATTTCAATTGTAGTTAAACTGTTTAACTTCGTTTCAAAAGATACAAATAGCTTTCGACAGTATTCCTCGTGCAACTCTTTTGACAACCGTGAACAACCTCAAACACCTTATTCATCTATGTTAACAGGAAAATGGGGCGACTGTACAACCTCCTCGTGGTGTACATCGGGTAACGCTAATGCCGGCGGTAAAATGATGTTCCTTTACGTCAATGGTAAAAAATTACTGGTTTCAATCCTCCGCCATCTACCGCAAATCGAAAAAAAAATGTTCAGACAAAACTTACTTATTTTTTTTGCATAGAATCCAAATCTGAAATAAAAAGTGAGGGTCCGTATTTAAAATTTCAAAGTTACCCTCCTCTCCGACCCCGTGAGGGAGGGGAGAGGAGTAATTATTACAGCATCGGGTGACCCCCACAAAACCAATACACTTTTGTTTGAAATATTTTTTTGTCTGATGCATATTTTTCGAGATATTCCAGTGGATTATTTAAAATGGGTCACCCTGTATACAAAGTGTTTCATGTAAGTGTGCCACCATTGCTATCTCGAGAACTATAAGAGCTACAAGGTTGGTTAAATTAGCAAAGAACCACCATTTTACAAGACTATTGCAATGAACACTACATTAAAATTACCCCTGTGGCTCCCCCACCATTAACATCTTGAGAGCCGTGATTTTTCCAAGATCTGCTTCGGCAGAGTGCCACGCCCAGTAATGGGTAAAAGGCGTAATGATATAGTTACAGAATTATTAAAAACTAACTATAGTTGATGTATAACTCCAGCGTAACTCAAGCATTAGTCATTCTCATAAATTCACTCCATCCTTTTGGACCACCTCTCATCTCCATACCTAAGATCACCATCCTCGTACTCTCCACTGCAACTGGGTACATCAGCACTTGTAGCAACCCCGGAGTCATCGCCTCGGAGGTTCAGAGAATCGTTCCTAGCCGGCGGATTGGGAACCGCTGGTGGAGACCGCGGTTTGGTTTGATTCACTATCACTGCACTCATCACTACCCGTACCGGGGACTAAGTCATTGTCTTTCGGAAGAGGTTGACTTAAGTTATAATAAGATGGACATAAGTTGGTTTTACTTTCGTGGCAATTGTTTTTAGAAGGATTTTATGGATTAAATATAGAGGTTCACTTTGAATTCATGGTTTGGTGTTTGTAGATCTGCAGAAAATGTATTTTTTGTAGTTCTTTTATAGTTATTTTAATTTTAAACAAAGTTTGATTAAAAAAATAATAAACTACATTTTTAAAATTGTCTCAGTAGCTTCTGTAAATCTTTTTTTTTTCAGTTAACTATGGACATACCTTGAAATAATTGCTACTACATATATTTTTAAATTTTATTTTGGTGAGTTATATTGACTTTTTGAATGGTTCAATTTTAATGTGTTGTGTGTAAAAATAATTTTTTTTGTCTATCAGCTGATGATGAATTGCGTTGTCGATTCGAAACGTCCAAATATATATGTTATGAAATAAATATGAGTATTTATTCATTTTTGAGGATCCCTAAGGCCAGTATCAAATTTTACGAGATTTATGGATCCAACTTAACCTCACTTTAACCTCACTTTTATATGTTTTCAATACAATCAAGTGCTTTCAATTAGAGAAATTAATAATTTTATAATACGATGCTAATTTAAACATTTTAAATATTACGTATAGTTTACTTTAATTTTATATAGTAACAAAAGATCTTTTGTTACTATATAAAATAATAAACTCTACAGAATGTACAATTTTAGGTATATTAACGCAACTGTGGATATAAAAACCTGACTTCAATCATTGAAATTTTGCATTGCACATTAATCGGGTTGTAAGAAAAAAATAAAATTCTGTAATGTTTTACGCTCATGTTACGTACGTCGAATAAAGAAGATAAATAAATGCTAATGTGTAAATCCATAAATTTTATAGATCCATAAATCTATAAATGATGAACAAAATCGCAACGAAACTTATGATTTTCTGAAATACTCTCTGTTTATCAACAAATATTGATCTGATTTTGTTCATTATTTACAGATTTACCAATCTATAAACTTGTAGATTTATTACAGAATTCTATCATAAATCAAACGTTGACTTATTTATTTATTTAATTTTAATCGTACCAACAGGATACTAGATCCCAATTACAGGACGATGATGATTTTGATTCATGATTGATTAATTTATATGATAAATAATAAATGATAATTACTATGACTTTGATTGTTCGTGTATCTGACAGATAAATTACCTCAAATTTACCAGAAGATTGAAGTAGGTACCGGCTTTAAACGTAGAAACACAATTTAAAAACAGTAAAAACTAATAAACGAACCTACTTATTTCTAACTGTATTTGAAGAGAATATCTGTTTCTCTATATAATTACCATTTACGTAGCTACAATAATTATTCTCCGAAGCACTTATTTCGTGGGTAAAGCTGACAGAAATTCCATGACAGGTCCATATCTTTATATTCCAACATTCCATGGTCTACGCCAACCGAGATAATCTATTCGTAGCTCGTTTAAAACAATTTAGTTTTTTTTTTATTTCTCGATCCAGCGTGCCGTCGTGACAGAATTATTAACCAAATCGCAGCAGCTAAGAACTAAATTGTGTGGCGCAGGCAGATGGACCTAATAAACTCTCTTTTAACTAAACACAACGCGAGGAATTCGCCAGTTGGATTTTTGCTCGAAATAGTTGATTAAGAAAGAAATTGGTCTGGTTTGGAAATTGAAGTGAATTGCTCATTTTTTAGTTTTGTCTGTTGTTTGTTATTTCTTAACAAAATCAAAGGCGGATCCATGGCCTCCATGGCCCCCCCTTGGGCTTTTTTAAAAGTTTTTTATAAGTGTTACTTTTATTCGAGTTTGATAACCCTTATGTTTTTTATAAGTTATATTTTTATTTGAGTTTGATAACCCGTATAGAAATAAAATCGCCGAAAAACTTTGTAATATTCTGAAAAACTCTGCAAAGCTTTCAAAATTTGGATTGTCAGACATTTTCCGAGTTTTTCAGACTGTGTAAAATTCAAAAACTAACAACTGAATACAAAATATATAAAGAAAAATTACAGAATTGTTTGTCAGTATTATATGTTTTCCTTAAAAAAATGTCCTTCCCCCTGAAAATTTTATAGATCCGCCCTTGAATGGTAAATTACAAAGTTAATATAGCAGAAATATAGGTGTAATGAAAAATTGTAATTAAATTAATGGCTCAGTGGTATCAAGTCGGCATGTGGATCCTGAGAACCATGGTTCGATTCCCACTGCCGACAAACAATTTTCACCACATTAAAATTGCCCCTGTAGCTTCTCCTCCACTAATATCTTTGAGGGCCGTGATTTGACGCCTGGTAACTACACTTGACGTGCATAAATATATCACTTACTGAGATCTGCTTCGGCAGAGTGCTACACCCAGTAATGGGTAAGAGGCGTGATGATATATTTAAATTTATTTATTTATTTTGTTTCATTTAAATTGTAATTTTGTATATATATCATCACGCCTTCTACCCATTACTTGGTGTGGCACTCTGCCGAAGCAGATCTCGGTAAGTGATATATTTTGCGCGTGGAGCGTGGTTACCAGTCGTCAAATCACGGCCCCCAAAGATGTTAGTGGTGGAGGAGCTACAGGGATAGCTTTTGAAATTATGAAAGTTGTTTGTCGTCTGTGGGAATCGAACCAGGGTTCTCAGGATCCACAGGCCGACTTCATACCACTGAGCTAGCCACCCCGTAATTTAGTAAATTTTCATATTTACATACTTTCTGTCGTTACAAATTGATACAGAGTTTTAAACTCGACAACTTTAATTTAAAACATTTTTGTCTAAATAATTTGGGAAGCAAACTGTTTTCCCATATTGAAAACTTATGGCCCACTATTTGTCATACACCCGGTATATTTAGCTTGAGTGGGATTCAAACTCGGGATCTCCGAATTCGAATACCTTAACACTATCCACACACCGTACTACCGGAAAAAATTACTCACAAAAAGCATTTTTATTGCACATCGAAAAAACTGAAATTGACTCCGAAAAATATATATTCTAATTTATTAGACAGTAATAGTATCATCAACTACCTTAATAACTACACAGAACTTTCCGAAAATACCCAAATCTACAAATGGCCACAAACAAAATTATTACAAAAAAGTTACAAAGAAAATCCATTCGAAATAATACGCATAATAAACTATAAAAGAACCACAAACTTTTCCAAATAAATTTCAAAAATTTCACAACTCACAGAACCATAGCACACTACAAAAATTACAATGAGAAACACTACACACTTAATTTAATTATTTCGCGATTATTTTCCACGGAAGGATTCGAACCAAGTACCGCACGATGGTACATCCGAAACAAGACTCACAAACTTGCGAAGTAAGCTGTGCGTGCATCCCTGGCAGTGGTGGGGGAGAATAGAGATCAACCAATCACAGAGCGGCGTTGCCACGTGCCTGCTAGTGACGTCAGGGAAGAGAGAAACAGGTGAACGTCGGTTTATGAATCGGAGGAAGTTGGGAGGAAGTAGATGAATGAAATGTTTAAAAGCTTACATAGATTTAGGAAGTATATTTATAGTTGGCTAAGATTGGAATGAAATTGTAAAACGTGGAAACTATTTTTGTAACCATTTACCAAAATAGTAAATAACTTATTTGGATCTATTTTAGAAAGTATAATAAAACTAATACAGGGTGTATAAATACTTTAACAACAAAATTAAATTGCAGATACTATATAATATACTAGTTTTTAAAAATTTCTCAAAATCATTTGCACTTCACATGAAATAACATTTTTAGTGCCACAGGTTTGAGTGTTGTTTTTAATATACTAATAAAAATAAATAAATATATCACCACGCCTTTTACCCATTACTGGGTGTAGTACTCTGCCGAAGCAGATCTCGGTAACTGATATATTTATGCGCGTGAAGTGCGGTTACCAGCCGTCAAATCACGGCCCCCAAAAATGCTAGTGGTGGAGGAGCCACAGGGGTAATTTTTTTTAAATTTGTGAAAATGTTTTGTCGGCTGTGTGGATCGAACCAGGGTTCATTGGATCCACAGGCCGACTTTATACCACTGAGCCATTATTCCATAAATAAAAAATTAATTTATATAAACTCTTCAATTGCAGATCTCTTTAAAAATAGATTATAAGCTCTGCTGTTGCAGATCTCATCTTTTTTAAATATATTGTTGTTACTTTAAATAAAACATATTATGAATTACTCGTATGGGTTGAAAAAATAATGAAATAAATTTGAAAATATTAAATTTATATGAAAATGATAATGAAAAATAATTTCCATATTTCGATTAAATTATTCAGGTTGGGAGGAAGATAATAAAAATAATCAGTATTTTTTTAAATAAATAAATAAATAAATATAAATATATCATCACGCCTTCTACCCATTACTGGGTGTGGGACTGCAGATCTCGGTAAGAGATATATTTTGCGCGTGAAGTGCGGTTACCAGTCATCAAATCACGGCGCACAAATATGTTAGTGGTGGAGGAGCCACAGGGGTAGTTTTTTTCGAAATTATGAAAATTGTTTGTCGCCTGTGGGAATCGAACCAGGGTTCTCAGGATCCACAGACCGACTTCATACCACTGAGCTAACCACTAAAAATATACTTAATTAAATATTTGAATTCAACAATTTTGTCAAATAAAATAAAAAACCGCATTTTTGAACAGCTTTTCGTGTTCGCTTATATATTTATGAGCGTGAAATGCGGTTACCAGTTGTCGAATCACAGTCCCCAAAGATGTTAGTGCTGTAAGAGCCACAGGAGTAATTTTAATTTGGTGAAAATGTTTGTCGGCTGTGGAGATCGAACCAGGGTTCTCATGATCCACAGGCCGACTTGATACCACTAAGCCATTACCCCATTAAATGATGGGTAATATATTATTGATATATAAAGATGTGTGAACTAAATTTTAAGCTTAAAATATGATTTTATGACTTGGACATAATCGCTACAAAAATATATAGCCTTTTGAAATTACTCGTAATTTCGTCACTTGCAATTTCAGAAAACAGTTTTACTGCGAAATTATTGGGTCAAAATCGTTTAATTTTCCCACTAAGTGATCTTAACCAGACATATCTAACTGAATATTGCAATAAAATTATAAATTTATATCATCATAAAAATTTTATGCGGCTGCTTTGCCTTCAAAGGTATAAAAATCTTACATTTTACTTTAATTAATTTATTCTCATTTACTGGTTACTTTAGTTTGGAAATCTTTACTTTTAAAGTGGGTGTAATGTCTGTATTTATAACTGACTTTACGAGATGACACGAAATTTATTTCCAAATAAAATTAGGTGATAAAATTATGACAGAGTAATCTTAGTATTTTATAGTTTTGTTGATCGGGAACACCATCAATTTTTTATAAATTCTATTCAAAATAAATTAATTTGACATTAATTATCTGTGTCAGTTTTTATTTGGATTAATTAAAATCTTCTGGTTAAATAATTTTGCTGATTACTCATTTAATACCGGCTTTAAACAGAAGAAAACTTAATTAATGTATGTCAAATTCATGAAAGATTTTGACTGTCATTTGGTTAAGTAGGCATGAAATTCATGACTGACTTGGATATTTTTATATAAATAAATAAATAAATATATCATCACGCCTTCTACCCATTACTGGGTGTGGCACTCTGCCGAAGCAGATCTCAGTAACTGATATATATTTGCGCGTGAAGTGCGGTTACCAGTCGTCAAATCACGGCCCCCAAAGATGTTAGTGGAGGGGGAGCCACAGGAGTAGTATTAATATGGTGAAAATGTTTGTCGTCAGTGGGAATCGAACCAGGGTTCTCAGGATCCACAGACCGACACGATAACCACTGTGCCACCTACTCCTACAAAAATATTTGGATATTTTTGATTGTTTATAAAAAAAAATTATAAATATGTAATATTTTTAGTTTTTTTTAACAGTGTGTAGTGTAATGTAACCGTGAAAATTTGTAATTTGAAGAATACAAAAGATTTCTATATCAATAGTAAATTAGTTTTTTAAATTAAATTGATATGAAATTTACGGTTTAGAAATCTGAATATTAAAATTTTTCAATAAAAGGCTTTGACCCGGTTGCATAAAACATTGTCAGCTAATCACGTTTTTAACTACGCGAAAAAGTTAAATTAGAATTAAAAAACGCATCTAAAAGTCAGAAAATTTTAAAACGTAATGCCTGTTTTACACTGAGCCAGCGCAACCTGCAATTGCAACTTGCAAGATTTACGTTCAACGAGTTGCACCAAAATGTTGCAGAGTTATTTTTTTCACTTTACATTGAGCAACTTACAACTGCAATATAATATTCATTTATTTAGAAATGTTTGTCGTTACTAACTTCATATTATATCAGCTTAACCTCTTATATCACTTGTATTATTAACATTTGTTTCATATGTTATATTGCATTGATATACAAATTTATTCTTATAAGTATTTGCACAATTATATGCAATGCAGTAAATCATTTTAATATCTTTAACCCAACTTGATCGTTTTTGACATTTATAATAAGTTGGTAGCATTCTAACAAACTTAAAATTACTAGAAATAACTAACAGTGGCCTTGCAAGTCTTGCAAAAATTAGAACACGTTCTAATTCGTGCAAGAGGTTGATGCAAGATTGCTTCTTGCACTTGCACTTGCAATTTCTGTATTACACTCGTTCAAGATTGCTTCAACTAGTTGAAAGTTGCAGTTGCACTTGCAATATTGCTCAGTGTAAAACAGGCATTACAAATTCTATAGTACTAATTAAACCAGTGATTTTGAAATTGTTTTTAATACGTATCTATATAGTCCAAGACACGAGAATTTGAATGCCGTTGAGCGCATCTTCATATCTTTTTTAGTTTTTGAGTTACAGCGATTTTTCATGTTTTTCAAATTGCAACTTTGAGACGCTATATCTCCAAAACTAAAAGAGATATCGAAATGCGGTTTGAATCAGTGAATTTCTCGTGCTTTAGTTAATAAAACAGCAAATTTTTAAAAATTTTAAAATTTTGCATTTTTATCAAATTTTTTCATAGTCAATATTTCAAGAAGTTGACGAGATAATTAAAATCTGTAAACACTATTGAATTCCTCGCGTAAAAATACACAGGTATGCAAATTTTCAGTTAAAAATTCGAACAGATACATTTTTTATATCAATAAAACGAAAATAACCATTTTAAAATTATTTTTTAAGGGGTTTACCTGACGATTTTTGGTCATTTTTCGTTTTTCTGTAATAAAAAATCTATTCGTGCGATTTTCTTCGTAAAAATTTGCATAAGCATGTATTTTCACACGAGGAATTCACTGGTGTTCACAGATTTCCATTATCTCTTCAACTTTTTGAAATATTAAAAAGAAAAATTTAAAAAAAAATTGCATAATTTTCAAAAATTTCTAAATTATCAAAATTTTAGTATAAGTTAATTGGAGCACGAGAAATACACTAGTTCAAACCGCATTTCAATATCACTTTTAGTTTTCGAGATATAACGTCCCAAAGTTGCGTTTGGAAAACATCAAAAATCGCTGTAATTCAATAACTAAAACAGACATGAAGATACGCTCAACGGAATTCGATTTTTTGTGCCTTAAATTGTATAGAACCATATTAAAAAAATATATTTTCAATTCTTTCTTTAGTAAATAAATAAATAAATAAATATATCATCACGCCTTCTACCCATTACTGGGTGTGGCACTCTGCTGAAGCAGATCTCGGTAAGTGATATATTTTGCGCGTGAAGTGCGGTTACCAGTCGTCAAATCACGGCCCCCAAACATGTTAGTGGTGGAGGAGCCACAGGGATAGCTTTTTCAAATTATCAATATTTGTCGCCTGTGGGAATCGAACCAGGGACCTCAGGATCCACAGGCCGACTTCATACCACTGAGCAAGCCATCCCATAATAATTTAATAGTAATTTTTAAAATCATAAATTTGAAAAATAAAAGTAGACAGTTTATAAAAAAGCCAAGTAGTCATTTTAACAGTAATATATAATTGTAATGTTAAATATTTGCGTAATCAGTACCAAAATACTTATTAATAAAAAATTGTCGAAATTCGTAAATCTGCCTTTTTTTACTGTTAACTAAATTCAAGCTCCAGTGGCGTAGTGTCAAAAATGGCTTGAGGGGCAAAAAACAAAATCACAGAGATAAATTACATTTGAATTCCAAAATAATAGCGTCATTTTCCAACCCTGCTATCATTAAGCTAAACGGAGACAACATTATACTTCTGTCAGTAATATTGAGTGAGACAGAACCACTTCAGTGACATTTGTTCGTTTGTTTTAACTTTGGCAGTGTGCCAGCTCACCGGGCGACGAAAACGCGTGCAAGAGATCAAGAGTGCGTTGAAAAAACGGTTGAAAAAAAAAGACTATCGAAAAAATCATGTTGCCAGACACTGTTAGACTAATGCGTTGTATATGCGCGGTGAACGTCTTTTGAGATCTAGTATGCTGCTGATGCTCGCTTGTTTGATATGACGTAGGAATGCTGTACGCGGCCAACGTGATTCTCGCTTCGTTTTTATTGTTTTTCTTTTGTTTTATTATGTTTTCAAATTAAGTTTTAATATTTTTTCGGACAGTAAATTAGCGTAATAATTTTTCCATCGTTTAAAAGTTTCAAAAGAAATATGTAACCTGGTTTTCGTTTATTTTTCTTTAATATTTTTATTTGTTTGATTAATTGTAAAATTAAAAAAAATAAATATATCATCACGCCTTCTACCCATTACTGGGTGTGGCACTCTTCCGAAGCAAATCTCGATAAATTATATATTTTGCGCGTGGAGTGCAGTTACCAACCTTCAAATCACAGCCCCCAAAGATGTTAGTGGAGGGGGAGCCACAGGAGTAGTATTTATGTGGTGAAAATGTTTGCCGGCAGTGGGAATCGAACCAGGGTTCTCAGGATCAACAAGCCGACATGTTACCACTATGCCACCTTCTCCATTAATATAATAAAAATAAAATAAAATAAATATATCATCACGCCTTCTACCCATTACTGGGTGTGGCACTTTGCTAAAGCAGATCTCATTAATATAAATAAATAAATAAATATATCATCGCACCTTTTACCCATTACTGGGTGTGGCACTCCGCCGAAGCAGATCTCGGTAAATGATATATTTTTGCGTATGAAGTGCGGTTACCGGCCGTCAAATTATGGCTCCCAAAGATATTAGTAGAGAGGGAGCCATAGAAGTAGTATTAATGTGGTAAAAATGTTTGTCGTCAGTGGGTATCGAACCAGGGTTCTCAGGATCAACAAGCCGACACGTTACCACTGTGCCACCTACTCCATTAACATAAATAAATAAATAAATATACCATCACGCCTTTTACCCATTACTGGGTGTGGCACTCTGCCAAAGCAGATCTTGGTAAATGATATATTTTTGCGCATGAAGTGCGGTTACCGGCCGTCAAATTATGGCCCCCAAAGATATTAATGGAGGGGGAGCCACAGGAGTAGTATTAATGTGGTGAAAATGTTTGTCGGCAGTGGGAATCGAACCAGAGTTCTCAGGATCAACAAGCCGACACGATACCACTGTGCCACCTACTCCATTAATTAAGTAAATAGATGATATTTATTTGTGATCTGGTTCAGTAACTGTAAGTTAGATTTGATCCAAATGCCAAATTAAATACGATTTATATAGCTTTTTTTTCTTCCTTTTAATTTTTTTGTACATATTTTTAATTAGAAATTTTCGGTACAATTTCCATTAAGCACAAAATGAAATTAGCGTTTTTAGCTGCCATTTTGAGAAGCTATTACCGTTATACTAATTAAAATGTTTGTCTTAAAATGGCGGAGAAATGATCTTTACTTCATTAATGGCACCTTCGCTTTTTTCTCGGCGAGTATTAGCGCTTGACATGATGTAAAAAGAATAATAACACTCGAACAATAAATTCGTTTTGATATCTTTTTTATGAAGCGTAAAAAGAAAAAGATAAATTGTTAGAAGTACAAGTGTATTTAAGACAAGTGTCGATCACATGAGACAAATTCTGTCAAATTAAATTTTGATTGCTGTCGCCTTTATTTATCACAACTGCTCTTAACGATGAACAATAAATCAGATATATTTTGATTTTGACGAGAGAAGAAAAGAAAAAAACGACAGAAAAAAAAATTATTGTACAGTGGCGTACTACAATATTTTAACTAACAATATAGGCAATCGTTGCCAACTGAATACAAATTACAAATAATGAATAAAGGATTTGTGTCCAATAGTTCGAATGAACAGTAATTAATTAGTTATTATATTATATATTTATTTTGTCATTGACAGGAGTTGATTTTGCTTTATTAGTCCAATAAAGTGTAATTTTATGGACACTAAATACTATCATAAATCAAGTAGTTATGGTGCATTCGAACATAAAGGATATTTACTACGACATTTTTAGTGTAACTAAGTGATTGTTTATTATTGAATAAAATAGTTGTTTAACTATGTAACCTACGTAATAAATGTTTTTGATGTTTGAAAAGTAATAAGTAAAATATAAATAAATAAATAGACCATCACGCCTTTTATCCATTACTGGGTGTGACACTCTACCGGAGCAGATCTCGGAAAGTGATATATTTATGCGCGTGAAGTGCGGTTACCTGCCGTCAAATCACGGCCCCCAAATATGTTAGTGGTGGGGAAGCCACAGGGGTAATTTTAAATTGGTGAAAATGTTTTGTCGACTGTGGGGATCGAACCAGGGTTCTTTGGATCCACAGGGCGACTTGCTACCACTGTACCATTACCCCATAAGTAAAATTAGTATAATTAAATTCGATCGTAGAAAAATTCTGTGTACAACTCGTGTTAAAAATATCTTTGTTACATGGGGTGGCTAGCTCAGTGGTATGAAGTCGGCCTGTGGATCCTGAAAACCCTGGTTCGATTCCCACAGACGACAAACAATTTTCATAATTTCAAAAGCTACACCTGTGGCTCGCCCTCCACTAACATCTTTGGGAGCTGTGATTTGACGACTGGTAACCGCACTTCACGCGAAAAATATATCACTTACCGAGATCTGCTTCGGCAGAGTACCACATCCAGTAATGGGTAGAAGGCGTGATGATATATTTATATTTATTTATTTACATTTATGTTACTCATTATACATACATACATCAAATTCATCAAATAATCAGTCTTCATCAAACATTCTCATTTTGACATACCACCCTCGCTTCAACCACATTCATAGATCCCTCCATATAAGCTCATTTACTCATCATACTGGAAATCATTCATCATACAACAAACCTTCAATCACATCCATACAATTACTCCTATTCAATTTTAACTCACCTTTTTTAGACATATGATACATATACGCAAAACATCTCAAATTACTCACGCTTACTCCTTTAACAACGAATCTAACAACGAATCTACAAACATTAGAAAAGAAGAGAGTGACAGCCTGCGCTTGTATTTGAAAGAAAATTCCGAACAATGCAGTAACTGACAATGAAACAAAAAGTAAAGAAAGGAAGAGAGTGTCATTCTGCGCTTATTTTTGAAAGTGAATACCACATAATTGCAGTTATACACTCTATGTAAAAACTCATTATGAGTGGTAAAATTTGACATATTTTGTTACGATTACATTTTAGTTCACGTTTTTTCCCGGTTTCACCTTTCAGTATTCAATATATAATTCCCCATAAATTTAGGTAGAAATGCCCCAATTTCCACCCCATATCGCTACTACTTTCACTATCCAATACCATATCAATCAATCACCTTCTCTTTCATTCCCCGTTCCGGACTCCAGAATTCCAGCGCTCCGGGACAAAAAAACACGTACAGCTCGCGTTTTTACCGACAGAGCGTTGCGTGATTCACGCGGTTCCCGCAAAAAAACCCGCCAGTTCCGGGGAACCGGAGTCGTCGGAGTTTTTGTGCCCATTCCCGGAATGTTAGTACAGGGGTATAAATGATCGGGTAGGTAAGTGTTAAAGGTGAAAGGGATACAATAACTTCTGAATTATAATAATTATTAGGAATCGTTTTTTATAGGTGACTCTACTAGATCTTACCTACTGTAATACAGAGTGATAAGAAGTAAGACTGTTACATAAATTTATTTCCCGTTGTTGACAGTAACATTTAAAAATTTAAATTAATTAAAATCGTTGTTTCCGTTACCCACATCTTTTTATTTCTTAACATGACTCACAGAGCAATAATCTAAAGTATTTCTATCACTCAATCTATTTGTATTTATTATATAAATGACATGTCAAATACTATTTCTGCCTATACCTGGCGTTGTGCCAACTGTGGAATAAAAAGATCCCTAGAATTGTAATGTCAACTAAAATACTAACTTCTGATAATTCTGTACATTACTTAATTGTACTAGACAATATTTAAAATTTAATATAAAGAAAATAAATATATCATCACAGTTTTTATCCATTACCGGGTGTGGCACTCTAATCTAGCAGATCTTGGTAAGTGATATATTTATGCGCGTGAAGTGCAGTTATCAGCCGTCAAATTATGGCCCTCAAATATGTAAGTCGAGAATTAACCACAAGAGTATTAAAAAAATAATAAATAAATAAATAAATAAATATATCATCACTCCTTCTACCCATTACTGGATGTGGCACTCTGCCGAAGCAGATCTCGGTAAGTGTTAAATTATGCAGGTGAAGTGCGGTTACCAGTCGTCAAATCACGGTCCCCAAAGATGTTATTAGTGGAGGAGCCACAGGGGTAGCTTTTGAAATTATGAAAATTGTTTGTCGTCTGTGGGAATCGAACCAGGGTTTTCAGGATCAACACGCCGGCTTCATACCACTAAGCTAGCCAGCCCATATAATAAAAAAATAAAATGTATTAAAAAATAATAATTAAATAAATATATCATTACGCCTTCTATACAATTACTGGGTGTGACACTCTGTCGTAGCAAATCTCGGTAAGTGATATGCACGTGAAGTGCGGTTACCAGTTGTCAAATCACGGCCTCAATTATGTTAGTGGGTAATTTTAATGTGGTGAAAATTGTTTCTCAGATGTGGGAATGAAACTTAGAATGTAACAGGCAGATTCATAAAGCGATTTAGCGCTAATATCAAATTTAATTTCGTTTTTAAATCTCTTTCCAATTCACGAAACGAGTTTATTTTAACCTGGATTAAAAAGAATGTTAATTAGCATCAAATTTCAGTTATTTCGTGATTTTGTTTTGTTTTGAAACATAAAAAAAATAAAATAAAATATATCATCACGCCTTCTACCCATTATTGGGTGTGGCACTCTGCCAAAGCAGATCTCGGTATGTGATATATTTTTGCGCGTGAAATGCGGTTACCAGCCATCAAATCACGGCCCTCAAAGATGTTAGTGTAGAGCCACAGGAGTAGTATTAATGTGGTGAAAATATTTGTCGCCAGTGGGAATCGAACCAGGGTTCTCAGGATCCACAGGTCGACACGATAACCACTGTGCCACCTACTCCATTTTGAAACATAGTTATAAATAATATTAAAAGAGGTATTGGCGCCGCTTACATTTTTGACACAATTGAAATAAATTAAATTTTGAAATTTAAATCAGATTTTTAAAATAACTATATTAATAGTCCCTACGATCTTTGAAAATGCAATATGAACAATGCAAACTATATTTTATATACTAAAGTACATAACTTGTGTTTTCGAATAAAACATTACTAGAAATGATAAATTCACTATTTCTGTAGTATAAAATGGCCTCCTATAGATCTTCTTATCTCTTAGTGCTTGGCGCAGTCGTTAGGATAGACACGAAAAGACCAAAAGAAAATAAATATAACTATTTTGTAAATAGAACTCGACTGCAGCAGACAGCTCTTATTTTTCCTTCTATCAAATCTAACAACTCTGTTTCAAACAGAACACTTGAAATAAAAGTTCGGTGCGGGTCATACATAAACATACGTCTTGACAAAATGATTCGATTGACTTCTTATAGTCAATTGTAAGAAAGAAATCAAAAATATGTTCTAAGATTAATCAATTGTGGTCTTATTGATACACTATCTTGCACAGATATAACTATGAATGTGATTGAAGCGAGAGTGATGTGTTAGGATGAGAATGTTTAACGAGGACTGATTGTTTGATGAATCTGATGAATGAAGGTTTTATGAATGATTCTAGGGTTTGTGGTACCTCATTT
Source organism: Pterostichus madidus (assembly GCA_911728475.2). NCBI lineage: Eukaryota > Metazoa > Arthropoda > Insecta > Coleoptera > Carabidae > Pterostichus > Pterostichus madidus. Next base: position 2,697,561 of record OU452308.1, on the reverse strand, counting down.
GATGAGATATAGCGTGAAGTTATGTACGTACGTATGTATGCAGTGGAAGAAAATGAGTAATTTCTTTCCAAATATATCGTTTCATAAGATATACATTTAATTTTTTAATAATTCAACTAAATATCACTAATGTCAAATCATACTGTTATTTTGCAACTGGCATGGAAATGACTTGACTTTTCTTCCTTAGAAAAGGAAAATTTTCTTTATCTTACATTACCGGTTTTCAAGGTCATACAATATTTTCAGTGACTAAGGGCAATTATTATTATTAATAATAATAATATTAATTAATATTATTATTAATATTTTAAAACAATATTTTAATAAATTTATGGGATGGCTAGCTCAGTGGTATGAAGTCGGCCTGTGGATCCTAAGGTCCCTGGTTCGATTCCCACAGGCGACAAATTTTCATAATTTGAAAAAGCTATCCCTGTGGCTCCTCCACCACTAACATGTTTGGGGGCCGTGATTTTACGACTGGTAACCGCACTTCACGCGCAAAATATATCACTTACCGAGATCTGCTTCAGCAGAGTGCCACACCCAGTAATGGGTAGAAGTCGTGATGATATATTTATTTTTATTTATTTAATAAAATAAAATAAATAAATATATCATCCCGCCTTTTACCCATGACTGGTTGTGGCACTCTGCCGAAGCAGATCTCGGTAAGTGATATATTTATGCGCGTGAAGTGCGGTTACCAGCCATCAAATCACGGTCCCCAAAGATGTTAGTGGTGGAGGAGCCACAGGGGTAATTTTAAATTGGTGAAAATGTTTTGTCGGCTGTGGGAATCGAACCAGGGTTCTTAGAATCCACAGGCCGACTCAGATACCCCATAAATAATTAATAATATTAATATTAATATAATAATATTATTAATTATTATTCACATATGAGTAAAATATTTAACGTCAATCATAATGTCATTATACAAGTATGCTCGTGAGAATTATCACACTCGCATGTAACGACATATGTCACTCACTTATAATATACTTATTATTTATCAGGGACGAAAAGTATCACTTTATTCTCTCAATTTTATTTTAAATAGGATTGTGAAAAAAATAATTGTTCCTATATTTTCATTTCATTCTATCATTTAATATCGTAAATCTAAAAAAAAAATGTATAAAAATTTGTTGAAATATATAAATATAACGATTTAAAAATGAATATAAATAATAATAAGTACTTGTATTTTTTAGATAATTTCAGTAAATCACTTTTAAGATACGTTTGTTTTTTCGTATTTTTATCAGCTTAGCAATAAATTTCCCAACGGAAACCGGAAGTGAAAGGGACATAGAGGGCAGCACCGGAACGGAAATAGAAAGGGACAACTAAACAAATGAGAATAAGGGTGCGTACTGCGTACTCTATCTGTAGTCTTGCAAAATATAATTCTATACGCGATAGATATACGAATACTCGTATTTGAGCGGTCAGATTTAAACTGGTTTTTTAAAATATTTTAATATTTCTTTTCTATATTTAAAATACTAGGCCAAAAGGAAGTATTTCTGAAAATTTGTCCCACGATGATTTAGAACAATATTTTAATTATTAATTAATCCTGACTGATTAATTAAAAAGTCAAATTAAGATTTTAATATCTTACAAGAAGTAGATGACTTGCTTTTATTCAAATTAAGAGATATTAAAATTAATCATTGGATTTAAGAAACTGCTCACAATAAAATTATTAAACTGAAATCGTTTGGTAATAATTTGGAATAAATTAATTTTCTAATATCTTTAAACATTTTAAATGAGCTAATAACTACAGATCAATAACATTACGTACACAATCATTGGAAATAATTAAGCTATGTTTACAGACATTCAATTAGTAATTACAATTAGCAATTACAATTATCAATTAGTGAAAAGTCTTAAAATTTGTGATTCAAATTACAATTTAAAAACTTCAGAAGTGAATTAGTGAGAAATGGAATTTATAGATAACACTGAAAGGAAAATAAATAAACAAAAAATCATCTAAAATTACAGTAAAGTAGGTCTGCGCCTTTATCTTTGAATTATTTTACGTATTGTTACTTCCATATTTTATTAATTAATTAATTTATGCCAATCTGTACAACAGGAACTTAATTCCAATTACAGTATAGGTTCCGAACTTACTGAGTCGCAGTGTGCTAGTTCATATATTTTTAGCTTGAAAGGGATTCGACCTCGGGATTTTTTTATTTGAGTTACGTAACGTTACCCACACCACCGTACAGCCGAAAATTTAGTACTTAGGGCTAGTTTTTCAATCACCGATTAATGTTAATCATGATTAAGGTTAATCGAGAGTAAACCGGCGATTGAAAAACTGGTCCTTAGTACTTTAAATTAATATATTAATTTTATTGGTATGAACGCTAGCATGTTTTGACATGTGACAAACAGTGACTATTAATTGTAATTGCTAATTGTAATTACTAACTGGATAATTGTGAACGTAGGTTAAAAGGAACAAAATTTAGCTAATTCTACACATAACAAACCGGACTTTTCGGCATCAGTTTCCGAATGCTAATATTTCAAAAATAATTAATACAAAATCTATTTTTTATTTATTCTCGTCATTTGCTGTGGCCAGTGGTGTGCAAACTATTTAGCTTAAAAAATACAACTAAAAAATTACAATATAGTAGGCCACAAAATACTTATTTTTAATAGGAACATGTAAATATAATTTTCTTGGTAAAATTTTCTAGATACACGTTTCCTTTTTATTACTTTCTTATTGTAGGTCGCAGGTGTAGTTTACCCATTCCTGTCTTTAACTAACCTAAAATTATGAGTATACGAGGTGAGCTTTTTACCATCATTAAGATCTGGACCAGATACTAAAGCTCCGCATTTAAATGAATTTTGTTACTTAGTACAACAGGAATTAATCACAATTACAGTACAGGGTCCGCACAGATCGAACCGCAGTGCGGTAGTTCATATATTTTTACCTTGACTGGCACTCGGGATCATTGGATTCGAATGCTGTAGTGTTACCCATACCACTGTGTATATTTATTTTATTTATTTATCGTATGGCATTACAAAACAGTATTATAAAATATATTAGTTATTATATTTATATACACTCATACACACATATACATAAATATGTGTACATTATGTCTTGGGATTATATTATATATCATGCACTGATTGACATTTAGACAATTACATGTTACAACTATCTTAAGGTAGTACTAGTGTGACGGTGGCGGCATCGGTTGTCGAGTGGCGAAACTGACGATCAAAAAAGTGTAAAAATTGAATAAAATAAGTGTTTTATACTTATTATGATTTGAATATCATGAATTGTTAACAGGTTGTTGGTCTAGTGAATTTTCAAATACTATACCACCATGTGGTGTTGCCATTATAAATTGGGATTCTTAATTTTTCGTTAAAAACAAGGCTTTGCATGGCTATATATCCATTACTAAACGATAAAAAACTTTCTCCTTCTGATACAATATACATGGATAGTTCTAGAACATCATACTAGTTTTTCAAATGAAACTGCAAAATTTCAGAGGTACACAAACCAAATATGTGCGATTCTGAGTGATGATCGCCATAAGCCCCGTGTATAAGAACTCAACTTTACGAGCGAATATATTTGTTCACAGACGATGAATGTGTTTCATATTTTAACAGGATGCGTATGACTATCCAATGTTTACGTGAGCCAAATTTCATTCAGATCTGCAAAAAAAATTTCACACTAGTACTACCTTAAGATTTGTTTTCTACTATAAATTTAAATTAATCTTAAATCCGTCTCGCATGATTACAGTCCTCATTGCAATGACGGCGTTAACCAGACAGTTCTGGACACTTTCCAAGCCTGTCTCCACATAATAGCCACTGTCCTTTCTTTTCACAGGAGCAGGACAGTCTGTTTCACACAAACACAAACATACCACAACGACGTCGCGACGCGAAACGTTGCTATTTATTTATAATTCCAGTTATTACGATACGCGACGGTATCAAATATGTAAGAAATGTGCGTTTTGTGGATTTTTCAGTGATTTATTGTCTGTTTTGCATGCGTTGCTATTTTGCGTGGGGGTAAATGTAGAAGTTTTTTAATTTGTACGAAGTTCTGCGATTCTGATGCAATTTTGTGGAAGTGGGCAGATGGTAGACAATAACAGTCTGATTGATTTTTGCTTCATAAATATTTTTTTATTTGAATATTAGACTATTTTAATAAAGGAATATTGGCTGGTTTTATAAACTACAAAGTAATTTAATTCCAAAGTATATAAAATTTATTTTATGCACAACCGAAATTCATGTGTCTTAGCCCTAAAAAGCGGGCTTAAACACTTCTTTTTGGCCCTAGGGCCATAAAAAAAATAATTCCTATGGATACATAAACAAAACGATAATTTTTGTTTATTGTGAATACTTGATTCTGCAAATTGTCATTTTGACATATAACCTATGTACATATTTTAATCTTTTGAACATATAATTAAATGTTATTTTGTTGTGCATAAAATATTGTATGTACCACGGGTGAAATTAACGTTTCTGACCCTGATAGTTAGAGAGCTAGGGTGCAAAATGATGTCTCATTTATTCCAGTGACAGAAATGGATTTTTTAATAGATGACAAACATGAAAAAAATAAAATTAGATTTGGAAACGGGTGGAAACTATAGATGACGCCGATGTCAATGCGCCGATTTTAAGGGTAGGTGTTGACATATTTTTTACAGGCCAATTTTCAGTTTAAATTATAGACTTTGGTATAGTTAAGTAATAAAAATGGTAGACAGAAGTTTTGGCCGGTGACGCATGCGCGACAAAACCGGTCAAAGTAAGCAATTTTTATGGTGTCGTGTGACATATTACTACTTATTCACGACGAATACATGACAAAAAATTATTGACAGACATTATTGCAGGTTGCTCATTAGTGACAGAAGCTCTGAAAATGAACTGGTGTAGGGATCAACAACCACTCTTAAAATCTGCACATTCATATCGGCGGCATCTATAGTTTCCACCCGTTTCCAAATATAATTTTCTTTTTTTCATGTTTATCATGACATAATCTATTAAAAAATCCATTTCTGTCACTGGAATAAATGAGACATCATTTTGCACCCTAGCTCTCTAACTATTATAATTGAACTTAATAAAGTGATTATGCTCTTAATATATAAATAACTATTGTAAACGCGAAATAAGAATTTTTTTATCAATACTAGTAATGGGGTAATGGCTCCAGTGGTATCATGTTGGTCTGTGGATCTCAAGAACCCTGGAGTCCGATTCTAATTCGTAGCCACCAGTTGTAGCAACTGGCTTGACGTTATTTATTGTCGCTACTGATCGTGTAGCCACCTTGGGGGATAAAATGTAACTTACGTGTGACGTCATTATTGGCAACTAAACATTTTGTAGCGACTTACTGCTAGCAACTGCTTTGAACCAGTCGCTAACTCAGTCGCTACGTCCTATTCGTATGTTTTGCAGTTTCGTGTTTTGAAAAATTTGGTTATTTTAATAAATAATACTAAATATAGAAACATAGTTACGATTTCAATCAACAAAGTGGACTTGTTAACAATAAACAATCATAAAAAGCGGTAACAAGTTTTTCAGAAATACCACATCAAAACATATAGTCTGATCTTTGTAACCATACGGTAGAAAATAAATTCCCTAGAAATTTAAGTAAGTCGCCTGACGTCATCAAAAATACGTCATGCGACTAAATATTTGGTTGCTACGAATTAGAATCGGTCTCCAGGTTCGATCCCCACAGCCGACAAAACATTTTCACCAATTTAAAATTAGCCCTGTAGCTCCCCCACCACTAACATCTTTGAGGGCCGTGATTTGACGGCTGGTAACCGCACTTCACGCGCATAAATATATCACTTATCGAGATCTGCTTCGGCAGAGTGCCACACCTAGTAATGGGTAAAAGGCGTGATGATATATTTATTTATTTTACTAGTAGTAGCAGCAAAAATTCTATATAATATTGTCACCAAAGATTTTCCCAGACAGAATCTCATTACATGTTAATACACCTCAAATCCCAAGCTCAAAATCTTTAAACACCAAATGAAATCTCTACATCAATATCAAAGAAAAATTCTACTAAAAATTCTTTAGAAACATCACCCACACACCGTTCATAACACACAATCGACAATGTCCGATCTTGAGATAAAAATTTATGAAAGATCTTCTCTGACGTTGGCGTAATATCACCGCCTCCTCAAACTTCAACACTGAACACTCAACGTTTCAACCATTTCAACCTTTTGCCGAGGGCGCCCGATGAACTTTACATTCGTACGAATCAGTTAGAAAAAAAGCGGTGAAATTAAAACTAATTGAAAATAATAAACCATTCGTTAGAATTGTTAATGACACTGTAAATCATCTTCTGCGACCATTTTCAGCTGGAATCATACGATGATTTATCGCTGGTTGTTCAAGAAATGATTATTAATTTTTTGTGCGTTGGGATTTATTTGATTTAGAAACTGTTAAGCTACGTTTCGACTTCTTAACAGAGTCTCTCTTTTAGTCTTTGTTTTTGTTTTTTTGTTTCTGTTTATGTCGGAAACATTCCAGCCATTTCCAGCTCTTAACATAAACATGACCTTCATTCAATATTCCAGTGAAGGTTTGTTCACTTAAATGAGAAAATAATTGTATAAAACTATTTGAAATACTTTAAAAATTATATAAAATTATTAACGAGGAACAGTAATTACTATTAAAATGAAGCACTAGTTTAATTAATTTATACAATTCCAAAATAATTTAAAAAAATTGAGGCATTATTGTAGTGAACCTGCCAGAATATATCAAATACAGTAATTTAAATTTCGAAAAAATGTTTTACGTAAATAAAATATGATAGAATTGCATTATATTATAAACTCAAAGGAAATAAAAATATTTAAAAATTACAGCAACTATTTGAAATTTATTTAAATAAAATATAGAATTGACTGTCTATTGCAGGATGAGACAGCAATACCGCAGCTATCTCTCTCTACAGAACAGCGACGAAAGATTATGTCGAAAGTATGAAGTTTGCAAACTTTGTGTTTATGCGCAGCGACAAAGACAAAGACTAAGACTAAATCAGTAGCTGGAAATGCTCAGCTGTATTCCCATATGACAAACTCTCAAGGTTATGTCGAAAAACTCAAACGAAGACTATGTTAAGAGGTGGAAATGAGGCTTTAGCTTGTTGCGTAAGCTATGAATATTTGATTTTTGGATGTGAAGATGGCAGGATTAAAATTGGATATGTAATTATGGTTGTAATTGTGATATAGCATATGATTAAAGAACAACATATAATAATTATGTTTTTATGTTTTATAGGCAGAAACGTGATATGCAATTTTAAAATGAAATGTTGTTGACTAACATGCAATGAAGCAAAAGAGATTATCGTCAAGAAGATAAATAAATATATCATCACGCGTTTTACCCATTATTGGGTCTGGCCAGAAGCGGATTTAAAATATTTCGGGCCCTAGGCAAAATATTTATTTCGGGCCCTTTAAATATATATACAGGTGGCGACCGCGACTCTTGGACATAGAAATTTAACATGTAAAATCATAATTTTGTAATTTACAGCTTCCCTACTTATTTTAAGCAAGAAAGCTTCAAATAGAAGTTATAGGACATCTAATTCAATAAACAAAATTAATTTTAAATTCTTTGTAAAGGCACAAATTAGATCTGAAAAAAACAAAATTATCGATAGCCAAGAAATTGAAACAAAATTAACAAATGTATGACATTTTTTATGTGTCAAAATAAAATAAATATATCATCACGCCTTCTACCCATCATTGGGTGTGGCACGTGTGGCACTCTGCCGAAGCAGATCTCGGTAAGTGATATATTTTGCGCATGAAGTGCGATTACCAGTAGTCAAATCACGGCCCCCAAAGATGTTAGTGGTGGAGGAGCCACAGGGGTAGCTTTTGAAATTGTGAAAATTGTTTGTCGCCTGTGGGAATCGAACCAGGGTTCTCAGGATCCACAGGCCGACATCATACCACTGAGCTAGCCACCCCATAAAAAATAAAATGTAAAAATATACTAACAAATTCAATTATGCTGTGATATTAATTGTAATTTGCATTGCAAGTTATTAACGCTTCTACTAATTGATAATTGTAATTGCTAATCGTAATTACCAATTGGATTTGTTATATATTTCTTAGTTACATACTTATTTATATAATGGATCTGTACGATTATGTTCATTTATTTCAGGACTATAAATCAAGAAAGTATTTTTCTACGGTCGTGTTAAAAAGCCAACATATTAACATTTAAAATAAATGTGGAAACAATCTCTGCAACACTTATACTGGGTTGCAAGAAAAAACTAAAGAGCTCTTTAGTTAAAGAATTGTTTATCTAGCAACAGTATCAATAGCGATTTTCTGAAATTTATTGAACCGTTAGTTGCTAATGAACCGATAAAACTTTCATGCAACCCAGCATCAGTGGATCAAGAAATCGTTTATAATGTTGTTGCCAAGACAACCATAGTTAAACAATTTTTTTTTTAAATAATGTGAAATATAATAGTACATGACAGATCTTATATTGATTTTAAGAAATAAAAGGTCACTTTCATACTCGTTTTGCAATGAAAACTTTGTTACACTTGTGTTATAATATACCATTTTCTATAACAATGAATTTTGAAAGATTTTCATAACGTTAAGTTGAATATTGATCACAAAATTATCATAATTGATGGTTCAAAAAACGTATTCAATTTACTAGATGATTGATTTGGAATTTATTTAAATATACCTACTTTCACACGCATTATTTAAAATATATCACTTTTTTAAATCTTCCGCATTAAATTCAATAATATTTTAACAGTTACAAAACTAGGTATGTGATTTTAATATCTATTTCCATTTAGAAATAATTCTGATTTGTTGAAACAATTTGATAAAATCAAGTAATATAATTCCATTGTCTATATAAAACAGTCCTAAACCAGACTCCATAAAAACTCCTTAACCCATTTACGGCCGCTGTTGCGTATACGCAACACCAACTTTATGAATTTTTATATTAGTCAAAAAATTATTTTTTAGGAAAAACTGCAATCATTTCATATACTAGCAACATGTAACATTAAAAAAATATATTTATTATAAATTTTTGTTTATTCTGGCACGTGAGGCAATATTTCAAAAAATATGTAATTTTGGAGCATAAATTTGATAATAATTTTAGATGATTTCTAGAATAGACATTTATATGGTTTTGTCCAAAACTGTTTCAAAATATACCTATTATAATGTAAAACTACTTTCAAAAATTTTATAAAAAACAGTTTTTTGATAATTCATGCTGAAATATGACTGTTGCGTTTACGCAACATTGGCCGTATACATGAAGTTCCCGGTAATATTCCGGTCGAATATTGTGGGATTTTATTTCTTGTAAATATAGTGTTATTCGGTTCTCTGTTCTTTTAAACTGTACATCGACATTATTTAGTAAAAAATAACGATAAATATTTTCAATATGTCTAAATATCTTACTCAAAAAAAATTAGAGTTAGCTTTGGAACAAATTCTAAATGAATTGAATAACTTATTCTATTACCAGATATTTGTACCCTTTTAGAAAATATTGATGCCATATAATATATTCCTACCGAGATTGATGAATTAACTGATGAAGAGCATTTTACTGAAAAAGTATCTGAAAATGTAAATGTCGACATAGTGGAACTTTTGAATTAGGTACATACAAATGAGGAAGATTTGTATGGTACATCCGATGATGAGACTTTAGCAAGTAAAAAGAAATAAATAAACACAGGATAATAATAAACATGACTTTGTTTTGACTAACGAAAATAAACTCAGAACATTTCACAGTTATTAGTTATACATGAATATATTAAATATTTGGGGGTTGTAGATATACACGATAATGGAGTAGCAAACTATCGTTTAAGAATAATGGGAAAAAAGTGGTGATGGCCATTCTTTGTTATTGCGCTTAAAAATTCATTAGTAAAACGCTTAACATCAATTCAGTATTATATTACAAATGACAACAAAATAAATCAGCTAGATTTCAAATCATTTATTGCATTACGGCTCCCTCAAAGTAGAAAATCTAAACCTATACCTGAAAATTTACCTGATGAAATTCGAATGGGACAATATAGACATGTTATAATTAATTAAGAAAACAGAAGACACTGTTAAATGTGTCACAGTCAGACAATTTGCATGTACAGAACGTGCAATGTGTATTTACATACTACTTGTTTTGAAAAATATCACTCAACAATTTCACTTATTCGGCCAATGTTGCGTTTACGCAACACTCGTTATTTTCAAAAACTGTAGTTTATAAATTTTTTTTAATATATTTTTGTCTTAATTAATGTTATTTAAACAAATAAATATGATTGTTTATTTGCCGCCATTCTTTCTTTTTACCTTGGCCGTAAATGGGTTAATTTGTCCCACGGGAGTGTTACCAACTGAAAAACTTAAAATTCGTTACCTGAGTCGTCAGGGTCACCAACTTTATAAAACAAACTCTCACGTACGCTTTAATAGCACAGCTATCTTCAGATCTAAGTTTCATAAATTTCACTCTCACTTATAACTTAAAGAAAATCAAGAATATTGTCATTATTTTCTATTATTTAAATATATTTCCATTCATCGTTTATTAATGGGTTTCATTAATGTATACAAAATCATATATTAATGACCCCCTATTAAAGCATGATTTTTTATTAACGAACATGATTTTGACACTTCTAGCTAAATAATATTCATGTAGCAATCCTTTAAAATGAATATAAAAATCAAAACATTATGCCAATGGCACACTGGTTGAGGAGCCTCAATGAGCGTCGAGGAACTCATCGATGAAACAACAGAACGCATCCTGACTGATAAAATAAACAAACACGAAAGATTAGCACAAACCAAAACCAAAATGACAGCCCACGCTAACATGAAATGAGACACAATAATAATAACGTGTGAAATGAGACAATCGTTTCATCGAGGAACTCCTCGGTGGAAATAGAGGCGCCTCTATTTTTCATCGATGACGGGTGCGTTCTGTTGTTTCATCGATGAGCTCCTCGACCAGTGTGCCATTGGCATAACATTAAGTGAACTGAACGCATCCACTGTTGTCAAAACAATTGTGACAGATACGTTCCTAACCTAACATATTACAAACATTACTAACCTAATAAATTTGTTATGGAATCAAATTAGATTTTCTCTACATAAAAACGGTACGATCAATGGAAAAATATTGCAACTAACACATGTGTTAATCGGCAATAATTAATCGCCCTCATAAACACACTAGTTAGTTAAATAACTATAAATGAACCGTTAATTATAATAATTTCGAATCGATTAGGCATATTTTCGCTACTGCAAATATCTGTAATACGCATTCCATTCGAACAATTAAATTTTTATCGTCGTCTTTAATGAATTAATTCTAAGAAGGCGCTGAACTGTCGGACATAATCGTAATCCTAACACTATTATTAGCGCGATATTCTCTTTTGTTATTTCTGTTTGAGTTTCGGAAGCGGAACCGGTAAATAAAACGGAAAGTGTGTTTGTTTTTCGTGTAACATAATGCGACATTTACGACGCTGTTAAACGAGAACAAATGCGATCCAGTGGGCGGTGGAAACAACGAAACAGAACAGTTGACAGTCGTTCTGTTTTTATTCAGGAATAATTGTTCTAGGCCGCGAATAAATTCACCGGGCTAATTCTGTCGCGTAGATTTTAAATAACGTTAAATCTTGAGAATATATAGTTCCGGAACTATTTCTGAATAAATAAGAAATGTTTGTTTTTGTTTTTTGACTCACCGTACGATGAATTTCAGGGTGAATGAATGGAGAAATTGAGCACTCACCTGAAAAAGAAAAATGTTATTAATATTTACATATTTATTAGTACCTAGCTAATTAATTTAAAATGAATTAGGTCTGAAATTCGTTCTTGATCACTGTTTTTTTAAATAAGTAAATATATATATATATATATATATATATATATATATATATATATATATATATATATATACAGTATGTCTCAAAAATAACGAAACTCTTTAGATATAGAATAAAACACGCATTGTATTATGTTCGAAACTTAATATTTATTCAAAATAGGTTCCATTTGAATCAATACACTTTTTAGAACGATCAACTAGAGCATGCATAGATTTTTTTATGCCATCTAAAGGAACGTTCTTTAACACCTGTGTCACGGCTGCTTGAATGGCTGGAATATCATCATAAAACGCTCCTTTCATGGCAATTTTCAGTTTTGGGAAAAGATAATACATAATATCACATGGTGATAGATCAGGCGAATACGGAGGGTGGTTGACTTCGTTGACTTTTTGGTCTTCATTTAATTCATGTGGAACAAAACGTAAACAAACCTTTCTTTTACCCAAATCTTCAGTTAGAATTCTCGAAATAGTATTTTTATTCGTATTTAATTCTTCACCCAACATTCTAACAGTAAAATTCGCATCGATAGCAATGATTTCACGCACTTTTTCGACTAATTCAGCACAATTTCCGGCTTTTGGACGTCCAAATCTTTCATCATCATTTAAATCTTTTAAATTTTACAAACCACTTAAAAACTTGTGAACGAGACATACAATCATCACCTTCAACTTTTTTCATCAATTCGTATGTCTCAGAAATTTTTTTCCAAGTTTAACACCAAATTTAATTTTTGCTTGTTGTTCCATTGTATTTTTACAAACACAAAAACTAATGTCATTAAAATGCGCGTAAATTTTTAAACTGTCACCTGATTGCATGAAGTTGTGTGCGTTCGAAAGAGGAAAGATGTATCTTTCTAACAATGTGTATGTTCAATAGATTGCGCTACGTGTTCTATGATTTCAATTAAAAGTTTCGTTATTTTTGGGACATACTGTGTATATTTGCAAATAATATTGAACTATGATGTCAAAATTTCGATTTAATTTGTCAGAAACTATAAATAACTTTCATACTATCACAATATATTTATCATCTCTCTTATCCCACTTTCTCTTCTCTTCAACTTCCTCCTCTTCGTATCAAAGTGTAGAGGAAGCCATCACACTTCCCATAATTTCCTCAGCATCCCATAAACTTCCCCTATCTGGTAATCTTTGCCTGTAACGAGCTTCTGGTACCGCACTGGCCGATATCAGATCTCGGCAACCTCTACCATCTCTGGCCTTTACGCTCGAGGCTTCATTGCTGGAGATCTTACAGCTAGAGTTGCCTATAGGCTTAGGTAACAATAAGATCGATCAAGAAGACTTGAGAATGTGGATATCTATGATCGAGAATTTAGATATTGAGAATAAAGAAAGGTATGTGAGGCTTTTAAATAAGATGGCTTCAATAGATACATTATCGTAAGTTATTCGCGATTGACACATAGATGGAACTAGATTTATAAATATTCTTGAGATTTTACTTGGCAACACTGGAAGGTGACACCCAGAAAAAATTAATATCTTTTAAATTTACACGCGTTATAGAAAAACAGACAAATAGACTGATAAAAGAACAGTGAAAAAAAGAGTTTTAAGTGGTCATTGTGACAAATGTTTTGATACAAATTGGAAGGATTGATGCACTATTGACATCTAGTGGCCAATTTTTACAGTGAGTAATTCTGACCGGTAGAATATTGACAACTCAAATCAACTATAGAGGCGCTGCATTCGCGTAACTTTGAATGTAGAGCTCGTTTCGCCAAATTTGACGATAAAATTAAGTATTGTGCAATTGTTTAAATTCTTGGCTGTTTTTACATTCGTAGGAAAATTGTATATATATATAGCGTAAATATTAGAAAATATTTGTTTTTTTCATGATCATTTACTCTTTGCTTGAATAATATTATTTTCGCATAGATATATGATATGTGGTTACAAAATACATACTAAATATGAGGGTACGATTCATCTAACAAAAATTTAAACGTAAAAAATGTAAACTTTGAATATTTACTCAATACAAAAATATATTAATTGCATGTTATATATTTCAATTCATAAATATGTTCTATTCATTACAGATATTTGAAGAAAATTTAAAATAGACTACTGTTTCCCTCTAGTGTCATTTCCACGAACTAAACTCTTATTAGAACAGGATACTGCAGGAGTTACGTAAGTCAGTTACTAGAGACATCTCTGTGAGAGAATTTCAAACTGGGATGCTGTATGGATCGCGATTCTAGCTGACGGAGAAACTGGTTTGAAATTCTGCGAACCGTGGTTTGAGACTAGGATAAAATCGGTAACAGCGCCGTCGGTAAGAACGGGAAAACTCAGAACTACTACGACGAGATTAAATTAAAGAATTCAAATATTTTACTTTTTTGACTAAATAAGTATATCCACGGGTACTTTGATAGAATGGACATTACTTTTTATTAGCAAAATGAACAAATCTAAAGTATCTAAATATATCATCACACCTTTTACCCATTATTGGGTATGGTACTCTGCCGAAGGAGATCTCGGTAAATGATTTATGCGCGTGAAATGTTTGTCGGCTGCGGGGATCGAACCAGGGTTTACGCCCAATTCGATACCACTGAGCCCTTACCCAATATCTAATGTATCTGATATTAAAAAATAGTACAATACATTATCGTTAGTCAAATTTGCCATATTTTACAAAGATCCTGATGAAATTACTTTTAGTTCACATATTTCCCAGATTTCTTCTCATTAGTAGCGCTTATAGGTAAGCAAAAATAAAAAGAAGAAAAATGATTTAAAAATTAAAATTTGAACTTGCTACTTTGAGTTTATAATCCATAGTTTCTAACTGTTCCGAAGACAGAAAAAAATCGTTACAAGCATTAAAAACTGTAGTAACATAAAAGGAAGTCTCAAAAAAAAATTGTACAAAAAATTTAGCAATATCTTTCAGTCACAATCAGATCAGAGTAATTTATTACGTATTGAAAGCATACTATTAGCAATTTACAAAAGTGTAGGCATTAAAATAGAAAAAAGTCCATTAATCATCAGAATCCCAGATGTTTTAAACATTATGCACACACCTATTTCTTTATTATTATGTTTACTACATCTGTCAATCATTAAAAGTTATGTAATTGCTCATTAAAATATTTGTATTTATTTATCTTACTAAAATATAATTCTCTACTTCTTTCTTTTTCTTTCTTCGTTATTTACCAAACAAATACGGAAGTCGTCGCACTCTGTCAATCAAGTTCGTCAGTGTTTTCGTCATGTTCTGACCAAACAAACAGATAAACAAAAGAAAATCAAATGATTGGCATTTGTTATTTTTATAGCAATGTACCCTGCAGCTTGCAATAATTGAACAATGGAACATGGAAATGGTTTGTTTTTATACAGTTGGTAACTTTGTTTGGTTAAGCAGTGACATGATGTTTCATTTGTAAAAAGATGGGTTGATTATTTGGGGGAATTTTGGGTTGAGATGTTTGGTTACTAGGTCACATAATTTAGAGGAAATCACTGAATTGGAATTTAAAATTAACATTTGCGTACGCGATTATCTTCAGGAAATTCATCTTTTTTTGTTCAATACTAATTTATGTCGATAAAAGCAACGGCTGGTAAAACGGATTTATCGGTCGCTAACAATATTACCGTTTCTTTGATTACAGTATCATATTTATACATACATACATATCTTCACGCTATATCCCAACAAATGGGGTAACACGAACCCTAAAATCATTCATAAAACATTCACTCATCACACTCATCAAACAATCAGCCCTCATCAAACATTTTCATCCAAACAAACCACCCTCACTTCAACCCCATTCATAGATCACTCATTCACTTATTAAAATTTGTACGTAATACAGTTGCATAATATATATATATATATATTTTTTTTTTCTACTCCCTAACAACACAGCATATATTGTTTTCATGGTTACCATAGCTTGCTTGATAAAATAGTAAAAGTTTAGATTTTTGTTTTTGACATTCAAGGATGGCCCTTATTTTAATAATTTTGGTTGTTGAATTTGGTCGTAGCAAAAATAGTGTATGCAATTTATGTATACTAGCTATTATAAACTTGTTGCATAATATATCCTATTGTGTTACTAATGAAATAAAAGCATTATTACAGTACTACGAGTGTATTAATTCTGTGACTTCACTAACATCTTTGGAGGTCGTGATTTGACGGATAATAACCGCACTTCAAGCGCACAGATATATTATTCACCAAGATCTGCTACAGCAGAGTGTCACATCCAGTAATGGGTAAAAGGTGTGATGATATAAGAGTATTATTTATTTTTTGTAATTTTTTTGGTATTGTTTTATGTTTCAATAAAGGTTGACTATTTTTTGTTCATAAATTTGTAAATAAGAATGAGTTAGGTAACAGGTAAATACTTCATTAGTGTGGTAATGAATGACATTACCTAACTCATAATTGAAAATTAATAAGTAGTTGTCGATAAAACATTTTCACCAAATTAAAATTACCCCTGTGGCTTCCCCACCACTAACATCTTTGGCAGCCGTAATCTGACGGCTAATAACCACACTTGATGCGTATAAATATATCTTCGTCGGCAGAGTGCCACACCCAGGAACGGGTAAAAGGCGTGATGATATATTTTATTTTTAAATTATTTTATAAATTTAAATAAGGTTTAAATTAATCTTCATAACTTTCTCGATACTACATTCTTCCGCTGATCAGAGTATAACATCGAATGAATGTTATGCTCACCTCAATTTTAAATTTTAAAAAGTACAAGCAACATTTCATTCAAATTAGGCAAGCATTCTTAATGAGCCCATTTATACGAATATACCTTGTAGCAATTATCAAATAATGTTTGAATTCCAATTCAAAACTAGATTCCATGTTTTTTAAATCACGATTAATCATATTCAGAAACGAAATCATATAAATTCTGAACAACCTATCACTTAGCTATTCAAAGCTAAATATTAAGTCAGTCAAATTATGTAGGTAGTTAAGTCAACATTGTGTCAAATTCACAGACGTTGATTATATACTACTAACTACCAATCATAGCCCTAATATTCTCTATTCATTAAGCTTAAAATCGCGGTGATTAATTCTTAAAAGTGGCCAAAGAGTCGAAAGTACCTGTTAACACTTCATACTAATTAATCATTTTTTTCTTAGATCATTAGTGGTCAACGGTAGCAAGCCATTACCTAATCAAATTTATATCCAAGAATGATTGAACTATCCGTCAAGTTTTGAATTTGACGACTGGTAATTCTATACAGCAAAGTAATCGTGAAGAAAGCCAAGTAGTATTTGGAGGTTATCTATAATTTAATCAGGTTTTCTTGAAGATTAAGTGAAGGAATGAAGTGTGGAAGAATTTTAATTTGATGGGAGTAACTCGGCTTTATATGCTAGTAATATATATTTGCATATGTATGTTATAGAGATAAATTTATTTAATTCGTAATGATAAATGTAGATTTGAATACCCGTAGAACGGCTATACATTTTTAAGAGTGTTAAAGAAAGTAAAGGTGCGTTTACAACTATTCAATTAGTAATTACAATTAGCAATTATAATTATCAAATTTAAAAATTTTAAGCAAGGGCCTCCAAAAATAAAATTATTTAGAAATAAATAAAATATATCCAAAAACTATTTTCACAATATTAAAATTATCCTTGTGGATCTACCTCCACTAACATCTTTGAGGGCAGTGATTTGACGTCTGGTAACCACACTTCACACCCAATAATAGTTAAAGGCGTGATATATTTATTTTGTTTATTTATTTATATATATGGGGTAATGGCTCAGTGGTATCAAGTCGACCTACGGATCCCAGGTAGCCTGGTTCGATCCTCCAGCCGACAAACATTTTAACCAATTTAAAAAAATTACCTCTTTGGCTCCCCCGCCACTAATATCTTTGGGGGCCGTGATTTGATGGCTGGTAACCGCACTTAATATTTTCGGACGCTTAAAGAATTTGACAAAAATCAGGAAATCCATTAATTAAAATATCAGATTATATTTGTTCCCGAAATTTAAAAACACGAAACCAGATATTAAATTCCACCCAAATAGTTTGTGAAGGTCTGTCTAAAGGCATATTCAAACATCCCTAAAACGGGATCAAATATCAAATTCCTCAAGGGTCGTCTCCTCTCGGGTGGGTTCGGGTCACCTCGAGCATGTTCGGATCACGATGCATAATGCATCAGCAGGACTGAAGCAGGAGCGTGAAGCAAGGCTTGCTGGATCCAGGATAACGTACTAAACGTGATTGCTGCTGTTCCGATTCATAAATGCAAACGGAACGAATGCTGACCGAATACCCGGTTCGGTTCCGGTTCCGGTTCCGGTATGAGTATGGCGACAGTGAGGAGATAAATTTTATAGCGTGGTTGAAATTTTCCATGAAATGTAATATTGTGAAAATGAGGGGTTATTTTTATTGAAGATTGGAGATTTACAGAATTTTATTTGAGATTTGAAAAGAAATATAATTCATTTTAAATGTTGTAAATGTTAACGTTTTTGACACTTATATAAAATAGTTATGAAACGACACAGAATACTGTGATTCATTCTTTAGTACGTTAAATATATTTGACGGACAAGATATACACAATATTATTATTACGGCCCTGTAAAAAAGTATATTTTTCTTCCCTCAAGACTTAAGGTAGTACTAGCGTGAAAATTTTTTTTGCAGATCTGATTGAAATTTGGCGCCTGTAAACATTGGATAGTCATACGCATCCTGTTAAAATATGAAACACATTCATCGTCTGTGAACAAATATATTCGCTTGTAAAGTTGAGTTCTTATACACGGGGCTTATGGCGATCATCACTCAGAATCGCACATATTTGGTTTGTGTACCTCTAAAATTTTGCAGTTTCATTTGAAAAACTAGTATGATGTTCTAGAACTATCCATGTATATTGTATCAGAAGGAGAAAGTTTCTTATCGTTTAGTAATGGATATATAGCCAAGCAAAACCTTGTTTTTAACGAAAAATTAAGAATCCCAATTTATAATGGCAACACCACACGGTGGTATGGTATTTGAAAATTCACTAGACCAACAACCTGTTAACAAGTCATGATATTCAAATCATAATAGGTTAAAACACTTATTTTATTCAATTTTTATATTTTTTGAGCGTCAGTTTCGCCACTCGACAACCGATGGCGCCACCGTCACACTAGTACTACCTTAAAAGATTCTGGAGAGAAATAAAAGAAATTGCATTAAATACAAAGAAATTAATTAATTAATTAGATACAACATTATTATTTTCATAATTTCAAAAGCTACCCCTGTGGCTCCACTAACACTAACATATTTGGGGGCCGTGATTTGACGACTGGTAACCGCACTGCACGCGCAAAATATATCACTTACCGAGATCTGCTTCGGCCGAGTGCCACACCCAGTAATGGGTAGAAGACGTGATGATATATTTATTTATTTATTTTTTTATTATTTTGACATTCATTTTTTGACATTGACAGGAGTCCAATTTTGTTGTTTTATTGAACTAGTTCAATAAAGTGCTATTTTATAGATACTAAACAAAGTCATAAATCAAATAGTTATGGTGCAGACGAACATAAAATAGTTTTAACTATCATTGCTAATACAGAGTGATCAAAAGGAATTGTTACAGTTGGCAATAAAAAAATCTACTTGAAATTGGTAAGCCTGATACGTAAATTCATTTCCTGTTGTTGACAGTGACATTTAAAATTTAAATTTGAGTGCATTTATTATTACATTTATATCTAAAGTATTTTTATTACTTAAAAAGTCATAATTCTATTAGCTGTCAGACTTCTGACATAACCTAATTGTATTTATTAGAAATTTCTAACTGCATTTCCGCCTTTATCTGACGTTGTGCCAACTGTGGAATAAAAAGATCTCTGGAATTGTATTGCCAACTGTAACAATTCCTTTTGATCACCCTGTAGTATAATAAAGTAGCATTGCATATAAGAAAATGAACAATATTTGAATATAACTTAAATAATCTTAAATAGTATATAAGTACAAAATGTATTTTGCAAAAAAGAAAATGAATTTTTTTGCACTTTAAAGCCACATAAATTATATTACCAACATTTAAACAAAAAATATTTTTTACAGTGACACTTCACCGTTTAAACAGTTTAATAAAAACCGCTATAAAAAAAACAAAAACGAAGAAAAACAAACGCGTGGAAAAGATAAATTACAGGAGTCAAAAAAGAAAAAAACTGCATGTTAAAATATTCCCTCCCTCGCATTGACGGCCTCAGAGGAGGGTAAATAATCAATTCGACCCTCAATCGGCTATATATTTTTTGCTGCACACACGATTCTTCCTTAACCGTCCAGTTTTGCCGTTTGTCGACTGCGATTTACATATGTATGCGTGAAGGACGAAAATTATATGCAATTCGCAATTCAATAAATATTTTCCCTACAAAAACAAAAGACAAAGAAAAAAACAACCGAACCCGGAAACAAAATAGTTTATCAACGAGATTTTTATTCTGTTTTTTTATTAAACAGGTTGGCCAACCTTATAAAAAGTTTCTGGAGCTATTGAGAATTGATGCGGGCAGATAAAATAGATCATTGTTTTTTTTTTCGATTACTAAATTATTATTATTCTAACCCGTGACCTTCTGGCAATAGATTTTTTTGTTACTGGAAGGAAAATTTAATTTAATAATAAAATAAATAAATATATCATCACGCCTTCTACCCATTCCTGGGTGTGGCACTCTGCCGAAGCAGATCTCGGTAAGTGATATATTTTGCGCATTAAATGCGGTTACCAGTCGTCAAATCACGGCCTCCAAAGATGTTAGTGGTGGAGGAGCCACAGGGGTAGTTTTTGAAATTATGAAAATTGTTTGTCGCCTGTGGGAATCGAATCTAGAGTACCAGGGTTCTCAGGATCCACAGGCTGACTTCATACCACTGAGCTAGCCACCCCATAAAATAATAATAAAATGGTTGTTTTGAAATAAGAAGAAATGAAAAAATGTGATTAAGAAGTGTAGGTAATGTGTAAAGTTTTTTATTCTTTTGTGAAATTAAATTTAATTCGGATTACCAGTCCACCAAAACAAGGGAAATGCACATAATTATGTTAAAACTTAATTCCGGAACTTCTTGAGAGTTAAATTTGACAAGTCATTTTTCAGACGGATTACGAAAATATCAAGTATGATTAAAGAAACAGAAAATAATAATAACTTTTTAGTTATTATTTTTGTCAAATTAAAAATTGTGATTTCTTCCTAAATATTTTTTTTGATGTAAAAAAGAAATAAAAATGAGTGTTCTTTAAATATTTTGATGCTGGGTTGCATGAAAGCTTTATCGGTTTATTAGCTATTAGCTAGCTCAGTGGAATGAAGTCGGCCTGTGGATCCTGAGAACCCTGGTTCGATTCCCATAGGCGACAAACAATTTTCATAATTTCAAAAACTATCCCTGTGGCTCCTCCACCACGAACATCTTTGGGAGCCGTGATTTGACGACTGGTAACCGCACTTCACGCGTAAAATATATCACTTACCGAGATCTGCTTCGGCAGAGTGCCACACTCAGTAATGGGTAGAAGGCGTGATGATATATTTTATTTTTATTTAAACGCTTCTGTTTCGTTTGTAGGCAACTAAGGCGACACGGACTAAAAAGTACCACTTTACACCCTTGACATATAAATAACTATATTGCCTTTGAAATTTTGTACAACATACTCTGTCGGTAACATATGCACGACCCACAACTGTCAAACATAGTTCCGGTACCCGGCACCGTTGTCAGTGACATCAGTGGCGCTGCAGTCACGACGTCGACGCCTCCACGATCGTAAATTCAATGTAGCGAATCACGACATCAACAGGAAGACACGAGGACACGACACCAAACCTGAATGAATCAAGGATCAAAGTGGCCCGCTTTATTATTTCGCTACTTTGTTTTATGACGCCAGACAACACTTTTATTTTTCCGTGGTGGCAGCACTGATGCTGGTTGTAGTGACAGGGGAGAGATTTTATACGACAAGTTAATAATAATTAAATTAAATCATTTTTATAACGGATATAAATCTGGGGGTATTAGCAGCAAGGTTGATTTGGAACGGAATATTTATTAAAATCGTTGAAATATAAACATATTTTTAGGTTAATTTTTAATGACCCGTTAAAATTTTAACGAATGGCAACAGATGACATTAAATAAAAAAATCTGATGTGGTTACCACACGACTTTCTTATACACAGCATATATAATATTTAGAATATATGTTATTAAACATGTAATTTAGTTTCTTTCCGAAAGAAGACAGATAACTAGATAAAGCAAAAATTAAAATTTATGTTTTTTGTTTCTATTGCTACTATGATTTAATATAAAAATTAGTTTTTCTCAAAATTAGACGCATATACAGAAAAATTGCAAATTACATTTTATGTTCCAAATATTTTTGCTAACATCTTTTATTTCAAACTTTTTTTCGTAACTAATTCCATTTTTGAAATAAATGGAATTTATTGTTTTGTGTGTCCAGTAAACTTCTACTTTCGGCTATTCAATTTCATTCAAAATCAACTCAGCTCTTCATATTTTCATTAAACTTATAATTACCAAGTTTCGTTAAGAAATCTTATCTCGTTCATGAGATATTGCACACACGGACACACATCCATCCATCCACACACACACACACACACACGCAGACATCATTGAGAAAATGATCAAAACGGATTCAGTGGACCTCAAAACACGTATTTCCGCGAAAATCTCGTCAACGATTTTTTTCACGATTCCAATACTTCCTTATACTGTGTATAAGAAAGTAAAAAATAAAAATTTCATTTGACGTACTTATATATTTTAATGAGCGTTAAAAATTATCAGAGTCACTCAAATATACCATGTCAATTTTTAATTATTAAATTTCTGTTAACTTTTCAATAAAATTGTTATAATTTTCACCCCACCAAAATTATCCCTTGTCCCTCTCTGCTAGAGCAGTGGTTTTTTAACTTTTCGGAGCCATGACCCCCTTTGAGACAAAAATCACAAATTTATTCTTTCGCGACCCCCTAACTTTTTATGTGATCAAAATTGCAGTTTGTAAAAGGCTGATTTAATAATGTATATTACAAACGTAGAACTACGGTTTCAGAAATTAGTAAAGACAAAATTTCTCATTAAGGTGGTTCTATCATAACTGTCTCATAAAAGTATAGGTAACCGAAAAAGTTTATAAAAACAAGTATTTAATTTTATGTATGATATAGGTTATAAACAAAACAACAAATTTACATATTCATGTAGAAACTCATGAAAAATAACATATTTCAATTTTATTTAAATCTGTCGGAAATGCTTCCATAGTAGTACCACTTTAAGGATTAATTTAAAATAATATGACACTAGATATGAAATTGTGAATTTCACCAATGGATTCCGTATATATTTCTGCGTAGATATACATGTTTTGATTCTCAAAATATATTTTTTAAATGGCCGGAGTCATGATTGCAACAATTTCGGTTAATGAAGAAAACGCGATATTTTTTGTGGTTGAACCAGTTTAAAAACGAAAAATTTTAAAATATATTTCTATATAATTTAGACTACGAGAAATCGAATGCCGTTGAGCGCATCTTCATATCTTTTTTAGTTTTCGAGTTACAGCGATTTGTGACTTTTTAAAAAGCTCAACTTTGAAGGCTCATATCTCGAAAACTAAAAGAGATATTGAAATGCGGTTTGAACGAGTGTATTTCTCGTGCTCCAATTAACTTATACTGAAATTTTGAAAATTTTGAAAATTTACATATTTTTTCAAAATTTTCTTTTGCCTATATTTCGAAAACTTGACAAGATAATTAAAATCTGTAACCACCAGTAGATTTCTCGCAAAAAAGTACATAAGTATGTATAATTTCAGAATTTTTGCTCCACGGATACAATTTTTAGAGCAAAAAAACTAAAAATGGCCAAAATTCGTAAAAATCTTAAGGGGTACCACTTCAAAAATAATTAAAAAACAGTGATTTTTAGTTTTTTTGTAATAAAAACTTTATCTGTGCGAATTTTTTCCTGAAATTTTGCATACCTATGTACTTTTACGAGAGGAATTCATTGGTGTTCACAGATTTTCATTATCTCGTCAAGTTTTTGAAATATAGGCAAAAAGAAAATTTTGAAAAAATACGAAAATTTTAAAAATTTTAAAAATTTCAGTATAAGTTAATTAGAGAAATACACTCGTTCAAACCGCATTTCAATATCTCTTTTAGTTTTAGAGATATGGGCCTTCAAAGTTGAAATTTTTAAAAAGTCAATAATCGCTGTAACTCGAAAACTAAAAAAGATATGGACATGAGCTCAACGGCATTCAATTTCTCGTAGTCTGATTTATAATACAAATTGCGATGCCACCAATTAAAAACGAATAACAAGGAACACAAGTTGATTAGAAAGAGATAGAAAACGGGTTCAACCTGCCTCCCACCAAAATAGATTACTTTAAAAATGCCAAATATATACGGCCTTTATGTAAAACTTAAAAAGTTTCTTTGGTGCGAACGGGCATTAGAAAACCCCGGTCGTGGAAAAATAATCTTCATTATCAACAGCAGATATATCAATAAAACTAAACGGCAAATCCGAATAGAAACTTTGTTTCTGTACAACCAACTTATGAGCCAATACACAGTAATTAATTTCTTGGCGAAGTGACTAATTACATTTCATTACAGTGATTTTTTGCGGTGTTAACCATTTTCAATTTGCCGTGTGGATTTACCAACAACGAATGCCATTGGTCTGTCATTGAGTAATGCCTCGCCCGCCTCTTGTAACGATCACAAGCAGCCATGGTAAACAGATGAGCGTGGCTCAAGAAAAAATGAGCATCAACCGTTATGCAAATGCCAAACATTAGTCAACGAATATGAGGCGATTTTCAACTGTTCTTACAGGTACCAATTATTGAATTCATTTAGGAAATTGCAATATGTTGAATTTAATTTGCAGTATTTTGACTTCGGGAAGGTTGTTTGTTTTAAAAACTGTCAGGTGAAAAATTGCAAGGCATTTGTTTCTGCATCTTCAGTATTCGATGTTCAGATGTTCTTTTTTCTTGTCTGTTGCTTGTTATTTTGTTTAAGGCAAGCTGGTAATTTTAGTTATGCGGATAGGTTTAATAAAAAGATATTAATTATTTTATTCATTTATTTACTTATTTATTTTCACCACATTAATACTATTCCTGTGGCTCCCCCACCACTAACATCTTTGGGGGCCGTAATTTGACGGCTGGTAACCGTTCTTTACGCGCAGAAATATATCACTTACCGAGATCTGCTTTGGTAGAGTGCCATACCCAATAATGGGTAGAAGGCATGATGATATATTTATTTATTTAAATATATTTATTTAATTTGGTCTTCTGGACCACTTAGGATTAAGGGCGAAGTTCAGCCGAAGGCTGTTCTTCCATCTAACCCTTACAAAGATTCATACCCTGGGCGGGATTTGAACCCGCGACCTAAGGCGTGACCGGTAAATATTTTTAAAAACATGTACAGGAGACCTACTTTTTTAGTGGAATCCAAACCACTCAAGATATAGTTCTATTTTAGGTTATAACTTGAAGATAAACAAGTGTAAACTAAAGATCTAACTTACATTTACCGAGATCTGCTACGGCAGAGTGCCACATCCAGTAATGGGTATAAGACGTGATGATACATTCATATGTTTATTTTTATTTTGGGAATATTAGTTATCTATTAATGACAAAATTTACTCGTAAACACTGTAACTGCAACTTTTATTGTACAGTAGTTTCCATATGGTTATATCAGGACTTTAATATTTACTTACTGTCCACCGTGAACTGTAAGTAAATATTACATATCAAGGTCCTGTTTATCTTGACACCAATATGACAGCTGTCAATTTTGAAACTTATTTTTCTTTTCCTTCTATTTGTGTAAGTATTGTAAAAAATAGCTTACTAACCTCGACCTGTAAATGATTTTTTTTGGTCGCCTCTGTTTCCATTCTACATTCTTGAACTAAAAACTGTCACTTACAGTTCATAAAACAAAATAAATATATCCTCACGCCTTTTACCCATTACTGGATGTGGCACTCTGCCGAAGCAGATCTTGGTAAGTCATATATTTATGCGAGTGAAGTGCGATTACCAGCCGTCAAATCACGGCCCGAAAGATATTAGTAGTAGGGGAGCCACAGGGATAATTTTAAATGGGTGAAAATATTTTGTCGGCTGTAGGGATCGAACCAGGGTTCTTAGGATCCACAGGCCGACTTGATACCATTGAGCCATTACTCTAGTTCATGTTACGTAATATACTATTGTTGTATGATCAGTATGTCATATAATGTATACCCTTGCAGGTAGATTTACAAAACGGATTAGCGCTAACACCGTTTTTAATATTATCTATAACTTAGTTTCAAATTAAGACAGATTCAAGAAATGAATTAAATTTGATGCTAATTAATACTCTTTTTAACTCAAGTTAAAATAAACTTGTTTCATGCATTGAAAAGAGAGTTAAAAACGAAATAAAAAATGGTGTTAGCGCTAACCCGATTTATGAATCTGCCTGTTAAATGTTTTACCCGAAATATAAAACCATCCTGTACACGAAATATTTGAAATGAATCCTTTAAAAACTTGTCTACATCAAATAAGTCTTTCAGTCTCCTACCTTATTTCCCGAAAATAATTCCGCATTTCTTGCGCCAACCCCAAAATAAAATAACATTTTATAGGACAGTAAACATCCCTCCACCCCGCTAAACACAATTTACCCCTCTCGGCGTCCAACAACAGACAGTCGCGTCTTGTGTCGTCACATCAACCCGCGATGGGTAAACTTCAAAACTTTGTCTTTTTATTTATCAAAGCACGACTTTAGCGCCGGAACAAATCTGAATACAAGTTGCTCTGGGATGAAGCGACAGCAAATAACAACGAGAAATACTATCAACAGGGGGAGGGGGTTGGTAAGAGAGGGTGTAAGTTGAGAGTTAAGAGATGGGAGTTGGTCAGTGGAATATACGAGTGAAATAAGGGTGGAAATTTATTTAGTGGGAAAAGTTGACCGGATATGCGAGTGGAGAAGGATTTGAGGATTTAGATCAAGAGATCAAAGGTTTTTGACTTCTTAGAACTGTCATTCTTTGGGAAAACAAGAAAGGAATAAGAAAGTATGTAATTTAGTTTTCCTACAACTGTGCGATTTCTTTGTTATTACGTAACTATTATTGCCTTGATTCCGGGTGGAAAGGAG
Organism: Pterostichus madidus; assembly: GCA_911728475.2. Taxonomy (NCBI): domain Eukaryota; kingdom Metazoa; phylum Arthropoda; class Insecta; order Coleoptera; family Carabidae; genus Pterostichus; species Pterostichus madidus. The sequence goes on along the minus strand of OU452308.1, from coordinate 2,670,073 downwards.
ACAAATGCAGACCAAGTGCGTTTCTGTAAGCAAAGAAACACTAGTGCGGAAAGTAATTTATTACGCAACTGTAAACAAAAAGGTGTATTGAGAGCGATTCAAATTTCGCGCCGAGCGCGGAATTCATATTTTGGCCACAGACGCTTATGAAAGAAAAAGATGCAGTGAGCCAGCGCTAGTAAATATGCAGTAGTATATTTTGACGTTTATAAACATAACCTTAAATTGCAGTATATCTAATCTGTACACAATTAATAAAAAGAACCGAACAAACTAAAATATATATTATTTTAAATAAATAAATAAATATATCATCACGCCTACAACCCATTACTGGGTGTGGCACTCTGCTGAAGCAGATCTCGGTAAGTGATATATTTTGCGCGTGCAGTGCGGTTACCAGTAGTCAAATCACGGCCCCCAAAGATGTTTGTGGAGGAGGAAGCACAGGGGTAGCTTTCGAAATTATGAAAATTGTTTGTCGCCTGTGGGAATCGAACCAGGGTTCTCAGGATCCACAGGCCGACTTCATACCACTGAGCTAGCCACCCCATAATATTATTAATATTATTTTAAGAGTAAGTGAAATACTTAATATTTATTGTTTGTGTATATTATTAACACAGTTGTTGCAATTGCTTATATTGGCTTAGTGTAAAGTGGAATCTTTTGTACTGTCTAAAGAAACATTGATTTCTTCCGTACCTGTTCATTTTATTAACAGTAATATTATTGGTAACAATTTCGGAGGCTTTAGAAGTACCAGCAGCAGATTGATTGTCATTGTCGAAAATAGATGCAACATAGCATGATCCGGAGCTTCAATTATCTTTGGAGGTGTTTATGATAAAGAAGAATCACTCAGTGTACTATTCCAGTCTAGACGATTTTGAAGAAATTATCTTGAAGTTAGTGAAATATTTTTAAATAACGTAGAACAATCAACAAACAAACCATAGCAACGCCGTAAAACATCGTTCTCGTGTAATATCATTAGAATTATATAAATTTGGATAATATTTTAGTGATTTACTAAATCGCACAGTTATAGGAAAAATGTTGTTTATAACACGTGCCAAAAAAGGTTACATGCTCGTCCAGATTTCCGCACTCAGCAAGCCTCGTGCGTTAAATTCTGCACTTGTCCGTAACAAGTCTTTTTCAGCACTTGTTATAAAAATAACTATTAGAAGTTTGCAAAAGTTTGTTCATTTTTCAAATAAAGTATGAAACACAATCTCCATTCGACCAAATCGGTCAAGAATTTTACTTGCTGTTGATTTATCTTTATCTCTCAGACATCAAATTGGAGTGTCGTTGGTCTAAATGAGCATTAATAATTAAAATTGGACCTGTCTCTCAAATAGAAACACTGTCAAATGAATTAGAAAATAATCTAAAATTATAGATGGTATCTAAACATAAAACTAAATGAATTAATCGCCGCATAAATTAGCCAATTTATATTTCTATATGGGATGGCTAGCTCAATGGTATGAAGTTGGCCTGTGAATCCTGAGAACCCTGGTTCGATTCCCACAGGCGACAAACAATTTTCATAATTTCAAAAGCTACCCCTGTGGCTCCTCCACCACTAACATGTTTGGGAGCCGTGATTTGACGACTGGTAATATATTACTTACCGAGATCTGCTTCGGCAGAGTGCCTCATCCAGTAATGGATAGAAGGCGTGATGATATATTTATTTATTTTATATATTTATATTTCAGAAGTGACTGTGGAAGGTATAAAATTTCTGTTTTATTTATAAGTTAATAATGCGTATACGTTTTATTTCATTCTATTCAGTAAGAGGAAAATAATATCGTAAGCGAATGCGTGTCGCAAAACATAATCCGGACTTAATAACCGGAAGAGGAGCATATAAATAATGTTTATTTTATGCTTTAAAAAGCCTTACTGCTTGTCTATTTCTCCCTCACTACCCTCAACTCAATTCCTCTGTGAGTGAGAGTGACTCATCGCTAGGAAAATGATCCATAGACGTAGGAAAATATGGAAAATTTTATACACTTCTTTACTATGAAAAGTATTAAGAGCCTGTTTTCTATCTCCGGATAAAGTTCCCAATAACTGTCATTGGGATAAATAAAATAATATCGCATCGAAATAATAATAATAAAAAAAATATATCATCACGCCTTTTATCCATTACTCGATGTGGCACTCTGCCGAAACAGATTTCGGTAAGTGATATATTTCTGCGTGTGAAGTGCGGTAACCAGTCGTTAAATCACGGCCCCCAAAGATGTTAGTGGTGAGAGAGTTCTCAAATTTCAATCAGACTCGATACCATAGAGCCACACACCCCATTGATAAATATATTATTATGCCTTTTGCTCCCATTATTGGGTGTGGCACTCTGCCTTAGTAGATCTTGGTAATTGATATATTTATATGCGTTAAGTGCGGTTATCTGCCGTCAAATCACGTCCTCTAAAGATGTTAGTAGAGGGGAAGCGATAGGGCTAATTTTAATGTGGTGAAAACTGTTTGTCGATTGTAGGAATCGAACCCAGGTTCTCAAATTCACAGTTCTATTCGATACCACGGAGCCACTTACTCCATGTTAATAATAATAATATTTATTATTTTATAACTTGGTAATGGCACAGTGGTATGAAGTCGGCTTGTGGATCCTAAGAACCCTGGTTCGATTTCCACAGCCGACAAAACATTTTCACCAATTTAAAAATTACTCCTGTGGTTCCTCCACCACTAACATCTTTGGGGGCCGTGATTTGACGGCTGGTAACCGCACTTCACGCGCTTAAATATATCACTTACCGAGATTTGCTTCGGCAGAGTGCCACACCCAGTAATGGGTAAAAGGCGTGATGATATATTTATATTTATATAACTTGGTATTTCAATTAATATTTTTGTTCATCATAATTAGACATTAAAGTTAAAGATGTAACTAAAGATTTGATTTCATTAATTTATAATTATTTGTGTATGTATATTGTATATGTATTGCAGAAGTTAAACCACATATGTACGCCTCTGGTAATACTGCATGTGTGTGTGTATGGATCTAGAGATATTTGAATGTAAGCAGGGTAACAAAGGAAAGTGATCCGTTATATGATAGGGTGTGAAATTTGCGTGGAATAGCTGGTAATATCCCGGATTACGACAATCCTTAACGCCTTTCCACTGCACATTCTGTTTATTCTATTATTTCCCCCCCCCCCCCCGCTGTTACCACCGGACAACGGATCAACACCCGAATTTAGACAGGATCAGACTCAAAAACAATCACAAAAAGTTAAAAAAAACTAACTCAAAATATGTACCTACATTGCAAAACCAGAATTTTACTCTGAGTAGAACATTATATTTCTCATTTGTGATTAAAATTAATAACTGACAAACGATATATGATATTTTTTGTATATCACATTTATAAAAAAAAATAAATATATCATCACGCCTTCTACCCATTACTGGGTGTGGAACTCTGCCGTAGCAGATCTCGGTAAGTGATATATTTTACGCGTGAAGTGCGGTTACCAGTCGTCAAATCACGGCCCCCAAAGATGTTAGTGGTGGAGGAGCCACAGGGGTAGTTTTTGAAATTATGAAAATTTTTTATCGCCTGTGGGAATCGAACCAGGGTTCTCAGGATCCATAGGCCGACTTCATACCACTGAGCTAGCCACCCCATCACATTTATAAAGTGAAATAAAGTATAGTAGAACATAATATTGTCAAATTGACAAATAACTAGTACATACAAAATCAGTATTATAGAATAAAATATAAAATAAATCAAATAAATAAATATATCATCACGTCTTCTACCCATTACTAGGTGTGGCACTCTGTAGAAGCAGATCTCGGTAAGTGATATATTTTTGCGCGTGAAGTGCGGTTACCAGCCGTTGAATCACGGCCCCCAAAATGTTAGTGGAGCGGGAGCCACAGGAGTAGTATTAATGTTGTGAAAAATTTTGTCGCCAGGGTTCTCAGGATCCACAGGCCGACACGATAACCACTGTGCCACCTACTCCACATAAAATATTTGTCGGTTAATTAAAAATATAATACTATTACAGTCCTCAACTTAATTTCCTCTAATACGTCCCTGACCACTGCACCCTCACAACACAACACATCCTTAAGCCCTTCTGTTCTCTAAATTTCATTACTCGTCTGTCTGCCCTTTCAATATCAACATCGATATAAATATCAAGATTAAGAACAAAGTTTATGTCGCTACCAAATTATTTGTACCCAGTGTGTGTACGTCTTGCTGTGGGGTGTAGTAGGGTAAGACTGAATGATGAACGGAAAGTCACGTAGTTGAGATGAAAGTTTGCGAGATAGAAGATATTGCTTGAAGAGTTGCAGTTGGCAAGAAGGCAAGATTTTCAATTGAATGGTACTAATATTTGAGATATTATCAAATTACGGAATAATCTTAAAACTGGCTAATAATATTGAATTAATTAATAAATGTAAATCGAACAAGCTTATTAATTGTTTGATGTAGATGGGTGGCTAGCACAGTGGTATGAAGTCGGCCTGTGGATCCTGAAAACCCTGGTTCGATTCCCACAAGCGACAAACAATTTTCATAATTTCAAAAAAAAACTACCCCTGTGGCTCCTCCACCACTAACATCTTTGGGAGCCGTGATTTGACGACTGGTAACCGCACTACACGCGAAAAATATATCACTTACCGAGATCTGCTTCGGCAGAGTGCCACACACAGTAATGGGTAGAAGGCGTGATGATATATTTATTTATTTATTTATATTGCGTATATGTAAATGTTGAGCTTTATATTTATAATAATAATAATAATATTGATTATTTATTTATTAGAATATTCACTGTTATAGATTTGGGGTCAAATTTGAAGTCGTGACTCACCCTCACTTCATCCTCATTTCACACTCAAAATCGAAGTAACTAAGGCAACTAACTTAAAAATTTGCACAATTTGAGTTACTTGCCTTTGTTATTTCGACTTTGAGTGTGAGGCGACGATGAGCTGAGGGCGAGGCATGACTAAGAATTTGGCCCTAAGGGTTAAAGACTCACCCTCACTTCAAACTCAAAGTCGAAGTAACTAAGGCAACTAACTCAAATTAAGCAAATTCTTGACTAAGGGCCAAATTCATAGTCGTGACTCATTATCACCTCATCCTCACCTCACTCTCAAAGTCGAAATAACTAAGGCAACTAACTCAAATTGTACACATTTTTGAGTTAGTTGCCTTAGTTACTTAGACTTTGAGTGTGAGGTGAGAATGAAGTAAGGGTGAGTCACGACTATGAATTTGGCCCTTAGTTACATTACAGTTACTTCAACTTTAAGTGTGAGGTGAGGATGAGGTGAGGGTGAGTCACGACTATAAATCTGACCCTAATTCTGCTAAATTTGCATAGCTTTCGTTGATAAATTTCTTGAAAATCTGTCTTCTAAATCTAAATGACGGTTTATGTTCCAACACCTCATTTTAATTTAATCATTACCTAATTATAATTACAAAACAAAAAAGTTATCAGGCCACACTCTAATCAACTTTTCGTAATCAGCAGTAAACAGAATTCAAATTCATTCGTCGTCACTAATCTTATTAATATTCCAACTGAAGATTTTTATCAATAAGAGTCAAGATGACTGGCGACTGGTTGTATGTATGTCCGTAAATAATATTGAGTACACGCCCTTTAAACACTCACACACGCACACAAACAAAGTAGAATTTATAGATGGCAGTTCAGGCGCATTGCCATGCCACATAAATTACATATGGAAATCATAATATACATGTAAACTATAAACAACATAAAAATTACTCTTCAAGTATTTTATTTTTTTCTCAAAATTGTCGACTTTAAATGGAAGAAAAAATTATTGAAATATAAATAATTAAATTTAAAAATATACAGATTTTTTGTATTACTTTCAAGGGTAGGTGGTTATGTGGTATCGAATCGGCCTGTGGCATTGAGAACCAGGGTTCTATTTCCACAGGCGACAAATAATTTTCACCACATTAAAACAACCTTTGTGGCCGTGATTTGACGACTGGTGACCGCACTTCACTCGCAAAATATATCACTTACCGAGATCTGCTACGGCAGAGTGCTACATTCAGTAATGGGTAGAAGGCGTGATGATATATTTATTTATTTCTTTAACTTTTTAAAGGGAGTAGATAGTTCAGTGGACTGTGGATTTGAGAACCTGTGTTCGATTCCCAACCCACGTCCAACTACATTAAAATTACCCCTGTGGTTCCCCATAAACTAAAATCTTTGGGAGTCATAATTTAGCGGCTGGTAATCGCATTTCAAGCGCATAAATATATCACCACGCCTTCTACCCATTACTGAGTATGGCACTCTGCTGTAGCAGATTTCGGTAAGTGATATATTTTGTACGTGGAGTGCGGTTACCAGCCATTAAATCACGGCCCCCAAAGATTTTAGTGGTGGAGGAGCCACAGGGGTAGCTTTTGAAATTATGAAAATTGTTTGTCGCCTATGGGAATCGAACCAGGGTTCTCAGGATCCACAGGCCGACTTCATACCACTATTATTATATTTATATATTTTATATACTTTGAGTCCAACCCAGTTGTAACGTTGGCAACACTGAACTAACTAGGTGTTGGCAACGACTGACTAAAGACAGTTGATTATTATTGATATATATCGTTGTTGATGAATGTAATAATTTATGTGTTATCGATTTACTTATTGTTTAATAAAGTTTAACTTAATATATTATACAGTGTATAATTATTACGTAGTTAAATTACACCAGTAATGGGTGAAAGGCATGATAATATATTTATTTAAATTCTTTTTAAACAGTGTCATAAATCAAGTAGTTATGATGAAGTTGAAGATATATGTTTACGGATTTACTATTATGCAGATTCTACTTTTAACAATATAAAATTCTGTAAATTCTGCTCACTGTATTCCTATATTTACTACAAATATATAAACAACAAAAATACTTTCATTCCAATATAATAACACCTAGAAGTCAACTAAAAATAAATCTATCTCTTCCAAAAACAAAAACCACCTCACAATTCATTCAGACGAAAACCACCACACCTTGACTTTAACCTAACAGAAAACGCTCTCAACAATCTGGACTTCTTTACCATCTTACATCCTATATAAACAGAAGCCTCGTGATAGCTACACTCACACAATCTCCTTCTCAATCTCCTCTATCAAGAGAAATGATAGAGGTTCTAGCTGACCAACTGGACCATATGATATACCGGTTCATATAAACTCGTCCGATTCGTCTTACGTTTGACGGAACGCCGGGCCAAGCAAGAGATGATCTGAAGATTGCTCGTAGGGTATTTTAATGATTTTTGGTTGGTGTACCTGCGAATATATGAGATGTTTGTAGGTATTTTTGTGGTGGAAATAGTGTATGTACTTTGTAACTGCAGTGGAGATTTTATAAACTAAAATACACAGAATGTTTAATGGGCTCCTGTACCATAATCGAAATAACAAGAATAAAGAATAAAAACAAAATTTGCATTGAATAATAGTTATTAGTGAAAAAATTAGAAACATAATGTTTAACATCGGAGATATAAGCGATTATAAATATAGTGACGTTACATGTCCGAAGGTTCTCATTGGCCACAAGTATTTTCGCGCGGTAAATAAGAGATATATGTGGAGTAGAACGTAACTAAATATGACATCTCAGCACAGGTTTTTCAAACTGTTCGTTGTTTGTTAGTATGTACGTGTTCAACACGTTATATATTTATGACAAACAATTTTCATAATTTCAAAAGTTACCCCTGTGGCTCCTCCACCACTAATATCTTTGGGGGCCGTGATTTGACGACTGGTAACAGCACTTCACGCGCAAAATATATCACTTACCGAGATGTGCTTTGGCAGAATGCCACACCCAGTAATGGGTAGAAGGCGTGATGATATATTTATTTTTATATTTATATATATATATATATATATATATATATATATATATATATATATATATATATTTATTACTATAATTTAATTTCATGTTCTTGGGCTTGCAACTTCTATAAAATATTATTTTCAACATAGTAAGATTATTTTTCAAGAATTCAATCGTATATTATTTGCACTCTTTGAACGAAACAAGTTAAATACCGCAGAAACAAATGAACAAATCATAATATTTTTGTTTGTTTGATTAATTATTAACTGTCAAAACGAGTATTTTCTGAAAAAGAAAATAAATTTTGATATTGATTTATATCTTCTAAAGCAAGCTGTTTCCTATGCGATCTGAATTAAAATAATGTCAATATAATAAACATTTTTCTCAAAAATTTTGTAATGTAAGGGTACTGAACTTTGTATTCGTTAAATTTAGAATAAAATTCCCGTCCGCACAAAAAAATAAAAAATATATGTTCTCATTTAAAATAAGAAAGTTATGTCCAGTATTGGAGAACTACTGATCGAAAAAAATGATTGTTAATAATTTTATAATAAACTTGCAAAATGGTATTTCTTTGCTAATTTAACAAACTTTGTAATTTTCGAGATAGCAATGGTGGCATACTTAGATTGAACAGCCTGTATACATGTAGTTTAGATTTTAGAAACTAAAAGACATAATTTTTATAGGACGGTTGGTTTTTTAGTAATCTAACTGTTGCTAGTGTTGTTCCTGGCTCTGAAGTTATTTTAATTTTGGATTCCTTGCATTTTAATTAGGTAGTTGTTTTCTTGGCCACTGATACATAAAATTACCATAATTTTTAGGAGAAAACTACGGTGATTTATATTACCACAAAATACTGTCATCACATTCATTTATTTTTCTATTTGTTAGTCTACACAACAAGACTTATTCCCAATTGCAATAGTTTATAAATATCTACAATTTGAACTACTTAGAAATAATTGTACATTTTAGATATTTCGCCGGTAAAGTATTAAATCATGCGATTTTTGCATTTTTTGTGGGGTAGGTAATCGATTGTTAATTTGAGAATCCGAATTTGATTCCCACAGCTGATAAACAATTTTCACCATAGTACAATTATCCTTGTGATTCCTCTTCCACTAACATCTTTGGAGGCCGTGAATTGACGCGCATTAATATATCATTTACCTAGGTTTGCTATAGTATAAGTGACACACACAGTAATGGGTAAGTGGAGTAATGATATTTTTATTTTTAATTGTGCAAAAAACTTATATACAAACGTGCATAATAATTAGTAGTTATTAATCTACTATCGTTACATAATATCAAAATTATCAAACTATTTTGAGAGTTCTAATAACATATTTTGCTGTACTAGTGCGGTAATAGTATATTACGTACCATGAACTGTAAGTGACAGTTTTTAGGTCAAGAATGTAGTTTGAGAAATCGAAGCTCAAAGGGTCGAGATTTCATAAACATTCACGTCCTAAAAAAATCATTTTTTACAATACTTGCACAAATAGAAGGAAAAGAAAAATAGGTTCAAGGTGGACAGAAAGTAAATATTAAAGTCCTAAAATAACCATGGAAACCACTGTTATATAAAAGTTCCACTTACTGTAAGTGACAGTTTTTAGGTCAAGAATATAGTTTGGGAAATTGAGGCCTGAAGGGTCGAGTTTTCCTAAACATTTGCGACCTAAAAAAATCACTTACAGTTCGAGGTTAGTAAGTTATTTTGTACAATACTTGCACACGTAGAAGGAAAAGAAAAATAGGTTTTAAAATTGACAGCTGTCAAATTGTCAAAATAAACAGGACCTTGATATGTAATATTTACTTACTGTCCACGGTGGATAGTAAGTAAATATTAAAGTCCTGATGTAACCATGGAAACCACTGCGCAATAAAAGTTCAACTTACTGTGTTTAAATTTTGTAGGTAACTTACAGTACAAGTCTTGTAACATAGTTACTTACAGTAAAGTGGGATAAGTGTATCATTAAAATACGCGTGTAATCACACAAGTATAGTAATGATGCATTATCACACGTATATAGCTAGCTCAGTGGTATGAAGTCGGCTTGTGGATCCTGAGAACCCTGGTTCGATTCCCACAGGCGACAAACAATTTTCATAATTTCAAAAGCTACTCCTGTGGCTCCTCTACCACTAACATCTTTGGGGGCCGTAATTTGACGACTAGTATTCACACTTCACGCTCAAAAATATATCACTTACCGAGATCTGCTTCGGCAGAGTGCCACACCCAGTAATAGGTAGAAGGCGTGATGATATATTTATTTTATTTTTTATATATAACAAAATTTTATCTAGACCACGAAATAATGATACAAATAACTATTTCATACTCCAGAAAGTAGAACTCTTAAAATATCTTAAACATTCTACTAATAAACACTATTTAAAAATCCTTATAAACAATTCAAAATATCCAAAATCAGTTCCTAAAATACCTCTTAAGTGATCGAACAAATCACAAAAATACCCTCAATACGAATCATCATCATTTCAAATTTCACACACACTTCGTGCACTGTATAAAATCGTCGGCAAGATCAGAAAGAATTAACCACCATAATTTACATTTACTGCTAGTGGCATCTCTGCAGACGACGTTACACATTGCTCCAGTGGCGTAGCATCGGGGAAAGGCGTCGGGGTTTCACTTCATTTTTAATGTTTACGATGCTACAAGTCATGGAGATGGTCGGTTTTATTTGCGGTTTTAAGCTGTTGAAATGTGATGATTGCGCAAGTATTTGCTGATGTTTTTTTGTGTGATTAAGGCGTGAGTTACTAGGACTTGCACTTGAAAGTGAAGTAAGGTTTGGAAAAGAGTTTTGAGTTACTTAGAGAATTTTACAAAGTTGAAATAATATTATAAGTAGATAACTCCCTAAATTATTATCTGTTAATGTGGTATGAAGTCGGCCTGTGGATCCTGAGAACCCTGGTTCGTTTCCCACAGGCGACAAACAATTTTCATAATTTCAAAAACTACCCCTGTGGCTTCTCCACCACTAACATCTTTGGGGGCCGTGATATGACGACTGGTAACCGCACTTCACGCACAAAATATATCACTTACCGAGATCTGCTTCGGCAGAGTGCCACACCTAGTAATGGGTAGAAGGCGTGATGATATATTTATTTTATTTAATTTTTTTTTATTATCTGTTAATGATCGATAAGTTAATGATAATTTTTATTTTTCATCGCTAATTTATGGATGATCAAAACTTCGCTATTCTGAGACCAGAATAATTTATCTTGACTTTTGTTTACTAATATATATTTAGCTGTTATTATAAAAAATAATGTAACGATAGCTGACTGACAGTTCCGTAAAAAATATGGTTAAAAAAGTTATTTTAATGGGATTTGTGGCTCAGTGGTATCCACTCGGCCTGAGGATCCTAAGAACCCTAGTTCGATCTTCACAGCAGACAAACATTTCCACCAATTTAAAATTACACTTGTGGCTGCACCACCACTAACATCTTTGGGAACCGTTATTTAACGGCTGGTAATCGCACTTCACGCGCAAAATATATCACTTACCGAGATCGTTGATTTCCACCAAAGTTTGAATTTCTGAACGTTCGAACATTCGAATGTTTTGAACTTCGCCAAAAAAATTCGAAGCTTTGAATTTTCGAATTTTTTGAATCTTCGAATTTACGAATTTTCAAATTTTTCGAAGCTCTGAATTCTCGATTTTTTTGCCACTTAACGCCATCTGTCATTTCCAAATATGCACACGTATAATTCGCGAAAAGTCGGCCACGAATTAAATAATAAACTCGGCGAAGTATCCTGCAAAAACTCTGCAAGTTTAGGCGTCTTAATTAAGACATCTATTCTCTTGCCACCCAACTAAATGCTACGGACTTTTAGTAAAACGTTTTAAAATGACAATAAAAAGGATACAAAAACGTCTTAATTAAAACGTTTTTGACAGTGAAGCGAAATTTTATGTCTAAATTGAATTAATTTGGCAAATAATAATAATTACTTATGAATTAATACAAAACTCTGCAAATGAGTTTATTCTGAAAATAATTCATATCAACATGCCGTGTTCACGTTAGGATCCAGATTCACAATTCGAATAATTCGAAAATTCAAATTTTCGGAATATTCAAAAATTCGAAAATTCGGAATATTCAAAAATTCGAAAGTTCGAATCTAAATTCGAAGGTTCAATAAATCCGAAAAAAAATGGGGTGGCTAGCACAGTGGTATGAAGTCGGCCTGTGGACCCTGAGAACCCTGGTTCGATTCCCACAGGCGTCAAAAAAATTATCATAATTTCAAAAGCTACCCCTGTGGCTCCTCCACCACTAACATCTTTGGGGGCCGTGATTTGACGACTGGTAACCGCACTTCACGCGCAAAATATATCACTTACCGAGATCTGCTTCGGTAGAGTGCCACACCCAGTAATGGATAAAAGGCGTGCCGATATATTTATATTATATTTTATACAAAATTTACTTAGTTTTACTATATACTATTACCGAGGACAAATTTGGTTGGGTTTCCCTCTCTTTCTTGTTGATCCGACGTCAAACTGACAAAAGACAATTTTTATACATAAGGTAACTTATCAATTAATAAATTTGATTGCCTGTTACTGTTACTGTAACAGTTTGGTAGTCACTATTTCGGCTGGAATGCTACTTGAACTTAAAGATCATCCATTTTACTCTGATCACGAACTTAGAACCTGTATAGGCTATATGGTACATACATGCATGGATAAATGTGTATGTGTGTATGTATGTAAGGTATGGGTTACAATGGGTTGGGCAGCGTTTCACCGACACCCGCCGATTTCTGATTTCATTCTTCCATTCCGCGTTCGGCCCGATGGGGCTATCACACTTGTCAATCGCATACCATGTAGCTGTGTATCAGTATCTCTCTCTCCTTGTCTACCAGTGTTCTTCATTTGATCGTAAACATGGAGGCGTAATGAAAATTTAACAGTGAGGAAGGTTCGATTAATTGAAAACCCTATTCTGAACTGTTGAATACCTCCATTCCTTTCCTTCAACAAGTATCTGATGTTAAACTTGTACGTAATTATATATTAGAAATAACTTTGCCAATAGTAACATCCGATAAAATCGTTTTTTGGTCGTTGTTATTACAAAACATATGAACTTCGAGGATAGAGTCGTGTTTCTTTGTATACCACGTGTCTGCGTTTCAACCAACCCTATCATTATTATACTGAGAATAAAGCTCTTGTGATTATTCCCGGGAATAATTTATGTAGGTGCTTTTGTTTGTGACAAATGCTAAGTTGTCAAATAATTATTTAAAACTGTCAACGCGTCAAGTAAAATGTGTGAATAAATCGATTTAGTTAAATTTCAGATACAGAAATACACCAACATTATACTCTGTTTTTCAACCAGGAGGAGTAATTTATATTTTAACCGCTAAAACTGACGCTTCTGATTGGCTAGTGCTTCGTCCAGTTTACACTGTACATAGATTTTACATTTGATTTATTAGAGCTGTCATAAGTTATCTGTTTTCTTGGTGGTTTTTTTGCATTTCTGTGACATTAAAATAAATCAGTTCTTTTAAGAACTAATAATATACAGTGTGACAAATTAGAGTTTATAATGTCATTTGTATTTTAAAATAAATTCCATGAGACGTAATCAGTGCAGACGTGTAAGAAATTTTTGTATTTCGCGCGAACAAAAATCTAGTAACTTTCTTTGGTGACTTTCTATAGTGTAAATCTGACTTGTGCATTTACTCCTCCTGGTTAAAAAACAGACTATAGTAAGTAATCAATCGATATGGACCCAGTTCAGAATCTTTTAAGTTGGATGAATCGATTTCAACAGCTAAGTCAAAAAATAATCTAATTAAATATAACTCGAGAGTTGGATAAATTTGAAAATAATTCTTCAGTATCTTTCTCAAACTTGTTGCCATTTGGCAATAGCCACTCAAGCCCTACTGGCTTTCGTGAATATTGCCTTGCAACAAGTTTTCGAAACATCTGTCAAATTATTTTCAATTTATTTTCACTCTCTTGTTATATTATTACTGAATAAATTCTTTTATTTAGGAAGTAAATTAATTTGTCATATATAAAACCTGCCTTAAATATAATAAAACCAGAATTCAAACTATTGAATATTAAGCTTCAATAAAGGAATAAAATAGTAAAAACAGTCGACAATCAATAACCGTCTTATTATTAATCAACCATTTAACTCGCATTCAAACAACATTACACGCATTATCACCATTAACAATCTTCAACATCACGCAATAACTTCTTCTCTAACTTATTCAGTCCCGTTTATTTAAAAGTTACACTTCCGCCGGTCGCAGTAGGCCTCGCCTGGGTGCTACAAGCCAGCTCAACACCACAGAGTACCGCTATACCCTCCGGCATTTGCGCCCGCACTGTAAACGGGTCTTTATATAGTAGTTTTATACTTTATAGTATTTTGCTGATGAAGTACACAAGTGCAGAGTGTTTATGAGACGCAGTTACTAGAAGGTAAGGTTGTAAATGAATGAAGATTGAATGATGAGGGAGTGAAGAGAGTGAATGTAAATTGAAGTTGAGGAATGGTTTATTGAGTATGTGGGTTGAGAGGTATGTGAGGTAATTGGTTGTGGATGTGGTTGTGGTTCTAATATGGGTGGTTTTATGAGGTTCGACTAATTGAAAGATTTGATCGCGATGTAGATTGAAATGATGTGTCGGGTATTAAGTTATAAGGTTGATTAATAAAATATATAAGATCCTTTCGTTATTTTGCAGGAACGTATAGAATTAGAGCAATTTGTTTTCTGTTTATGGGGAGAATCCGGGTTCGATTCTCACAGCCGATAAACAATTTTCACCAAATTAAAACAATCTATGTGGTTCTCTCTCCACTAATATCTTTGGGAGCCGTTATTATATTAAAGTTCATTTAAACTTTCTTTGTGAATTTGGTTTAGCTTAATTTGACAAATCCAAAATTCAGGATTAGCTAGATTCTAGCTAAACCTCTTTTGAGAATTGGGCTGTTAATGTTTTCAAATTTATTACAATACTTTCAACCTTTAACATGACAAATATGTACAAAACATAATATACTTCATTTATAATTACATTAACATCTCGTTTTTAAAAGATCAGTGTTCAGGTGCCAACTTC
The DNA here is from genome assembly GCA_911728475.2 of Pterostichus madidus. NCBI lineage: Eukaryota > Metazoa > Arthropoda > Insecta > Coleoptera > Carabidae > Pterostichus > Pterostichus madidus. Next base: position 2,654,898 of record OU452308.1, on the reverse strand, counting down.
AGACACCCAATTAAGCGCACGATTTACCTTAAGGTAGTACTAATGTGATGGTGGCGCCATCGGTTGTCGAGTGACGAAACTGACGCTCAAAAAAAATATAAAAATTGAATAATATAAGTGTTTTATACCTATTATAATATGAATATTATGAATTGTTAACAGATTGTTGGTCTAGTGAATTTTCAAATACCAAACCACCGTTTTTCGTTAAAAACAAGGCTTTGCATGGCTATATATCCATTACTAAACGATAAAAAACTTTCTCCTTCTGATACAATATACGTGGATAGTTCTAGAACATCATACTAGTGTTCCAAATGAAACTGCAAAATTTTAGAGGTACACAAACCAAATATGTGCGATTCTGAGTGATGATCGCCATAAGCCCCGTGTATAAGAACTCAACTTTACACGCGAATATATTTGTTCACAGACGATGAATGTGTTTCATATTTTAACAGGATGCGTATGACTATCCAATGTTTACATGCGCCAAATTTAATTCGGATCTGCAAAAATTATTTTTACGCTAGTAGTATCTTAAGATTACATACTTTCTATAAGTATACTGTAGTAAAAATTATTGTTCAATTTTACTTTTCATGGACTATACCTACACTATAGCTGCGAAATAGGCGTAATAAATGACAGGCTATTAACGTCAAATTATTAGAATAAACCTATAATTTTCTTATTAATATATCTTCTATCCAGCCACATTTTTAAGTAATTAATTATTAATCTAATTTAATACTCATTTTACGATCAAATTTAAATATTATACACACGCGTATTAAACATTAAAACACGAATAGATTTGAATAAATAGAGAAATAAATCAGTTTTATGTTTGTTGTTGTCCATTCGACAAATTATAAATCTTCGTTGGTACATGTTAGTTGTTTGAGGACTGCTGGCCGCGGCAATTAGCAACCGGCGGGTCCTTTTAGTGAAATGCGAGACGAAAACTATAAATTTAAATTAGATCTGATAAATTAGCCATTTGGTTAAATTTAACTGTTTTTTCAGGTTAAAGATAAATTGATGTGACATCTTACACCGTTATTTATGCATGGTTAGATTTATTGTAGGTTGGTAGCCTCATTTCTAGTGGTTTTTGACGATATGGTAACATATGATCACTAAATTGAAGTAAGGTTTCAATACATTTTTATTTATTTGTTTATTTGTTATTCTATGCAACAGGAAATTAATTCCAATTACAGGACAGGGGGTCTAGAACTCGATAGAATTTGATCCTCTTTGAAGGAATATAATTGGGTAAAAGTTGAGTTCAGCGAACTTTGAACTTGTGAACTTTCGCTTAAGAAGCGAGTGTACTATTTCCAACTGCCAGTAATAGTATATTACAATACGAGGGCAAGGTGAAAAGTCCCTGAAAAATAAAACAGATGGTGCCACAATCGCAAATCTCTGTGACATTTGTGATGTACCATCTTTAACTAGAACGCATTAAAATTTCCAGACTGATATATCATTCAGTTGTTTTGACACCCACCGAAAGACAGCAACCTTGAAGATTTTTGAAAACATGGAAAAAAGTGAATTTCGCGTCTTGATTAAACATTATTTCTTGCGTGGAAAAAACATTACGCAAACCAAAGCATCGATTAGAAAACTCACTTTCTGTACGTGTACGGAAAGTAGATACTTTTCCCATAAATAAGCGATAAAAGTATATTTCCATACAGGAAATAAATACAGAAAACCTTACTTTTCGACGTAGATTTTATTGAAAATATAAGAAAATAAAATAAATATATCATCTCGCGTTTTACCCAATACTGAGTGCGGTACTCCGCCGTAACATATCTTGGTATGTGATATATTTATGCGCGGAAGTATTGATATCAGCCGTCAAATCACGGCCCCCAAAGATGTTAGTGGAAAATTTTAATGTTGTGAAAAGTGTTTACCAGCTGTGGGCATCGAACCTTGGTTCTCCAATCTACAGGCCGACTCGATGCCACTGAATACAAAACGAAAATAACGATGAATTTCGACATGACAGTTATTTGAAGAGTTTTATGAATCATAAATAAATAAATATAAATATATCATCACGCTTTTTCCCATTACTGGGTGTGGCACTCTGCCGAAGCAAATCTCAGTAAGTAATATATTTTTTGCGTGAAGTGCGATTACTAGTCGTCAAATCACGGCCCCCTAAAGATGTTCGTGGTGAGGGAGCCACAGGGGAAATTTTAAATTGGTGAAAATGTTTGTCGGGTGTGGAGATCGAACCAAGGCTCTTAATATCCTTAGGCCGACTCGATACCACTGAGTCATTACTCCATCGTTATGAACCATTGTTTACATAACAACCACAAAGCAGTTACCAGTCGTCAAAGCACATCCCCCAAAGATATTAATGTAGAGAGACTCCTAAAGGTGTTATTTTGTGGTAAAAATATGTAGTCATTACAAAATAAATAAATGATAATTGAAAGACTTATGGCGGAATAAAAAATGAAAAGTAAAGAAATTTATTTGCAGGTCTTCTAAATCGCTGAGTAAAACCTCACATTAGAATTCAAAGTCACGTTCACACAGCTCAATAAATACAATTCAAAGAAATGAAATAATAAAATCTTAAATCACCCATATCTTACGATTAATGTTGAAATAGCAACCCAATTTGCGCAAATCATTTTTTCCGAAGCATGTTAGAGTGAGATAGCGTGATATTTACGCGAGTCTTTGAGACACAAACATGAGTCCATGACCTTGGAGACCGCGAGTTCGTATCCTATCGTTGCATGTCTACTTATTTTATGTCTTAATCAATAGAGACGTGGTTTTTGCACAAAAGAGCGTTCATGTGTCTAATAACGTCGCCCCGGTAAAGTTTAGTTGCGATGCTCGCTTGTTCACTTTCAACGTTGCAATTTCGGATCGCACGATCGCAGTTGCCCGGGACAAGTTTGTGAAATACGATGGGAAAAAGCAACGTTGTATATGATTGTGTTTTGTTTTTCTTGTTTTCAAGTGCATCTGTTGTTTTTACATCTGTTATGAAGATATTAATTTTGAACAAATCCTTCTTTTTTGAAGTTCTGCTACGAACCAGGAAATTTTGAAATAGTCTTTTATATTATAAAATAAATTAAACAAAATATTTTGCTGAATATACGGCTTATACAAGTAGCAATTAGTTTCTATTTAATTGCAATAAATATAGATTTGCAACTATCAAAATATGTATATTTCCGTTCGCGATTCTGTCCATGAAGTTAATTTTTTTCGTACATTACTTTATTTTACTTGTGAATTGGGACAAAACAAAAACAAGTTTTTCCATGTTGTTTAGATTTCTTGGCTTTTATTTATTAAACAAAATTCATCTTTTGACTACAGGAGTGTACACTCCTAAAAGACATAATTTTTAAATGTAATTCATCATGTTAATTTAAAGAAAAACATTTTTTACCTTTCGACTTGAAAATGAGCCAAACCAAGGTTCGAAACGTCGTCATTTATTTGTTTAATAAATAAAAGCCAAGAAACAACGTGGAAAAAATTGTTTCTTCCCAATTCACAAATATTCTTCACGGCTTAAGTAATCGTCACCAAAATACTTTATTTTACGTTGCTATTAGCGACGACCGTTAAAACGGTTTTATCAAACAGGGGATTGGCGCTAAAACTGCTAAAATACCACAGATAATTTTTTTCCCTACGACCTTTTCTTCCCTCATATGTGAGTAGAAAGAAGACAATTTTTTTCCTATGGAGAAAATATGAAAAAAATTATTAAAATATGTTTGGCGTTCTCAGAATATCATCTACCTCGGCGATACATTACACGGTCTAGTTATACAAATATTTATAATTAGTTTAATTATTTATTATTTTAATTTTTGACTTCATTCGACTATCATTTCTACCGAGTATACCTCTTCAGGTGGTTTTGGAAACCGCCTACACAAGCCACAGGTGTCTTTTAAAAGGTCGCGACCTTTTCTGCACTAACAAAAGCTATATATTAACTAAACATACACCGTAACCGACATACACACATACATACACGCCTCTTAGCCTAAAAAATCTTACAAAATAAATCATCTGCACGACAAGCAGAATGATTACACACTTTGCTAAGGCCTAGCAACGAAATTTTAAGATGTTTTTCCTTTAACCCTTTTAAGGACGAGAAGTGTACTGGTCTATAATTTAAACTGAAAATTAGCCTGTAAATAATATGTCAACAACTACCCTTAAACTCGACGCATTCACATCGGCGCAATCTATAGTTTCCACCCGTTCCCAAATCTTATTTTCTTTTTTCATGTTTATCATGGCATAATCTATTAAAAAAAACATTTGTGTCACTAGAAAAAAATTTGACATCATTTTGCACCCTAGCTCTCTAACTATTTATGCATTTATCTTCCCATTTTGCATGGCCTATATTTAAATATAAATTTTAATTAAGAATTTAATAAATATTACCAGGGGGCATTTGAACTTTACTGCATTTTATAAAGTAGGGGAGTAAGACGTGACGTGAATTAATAATTTTCAAAACGGAGCACTACACCATACGATATTTTTACAGTTAATAACGGCACTGAGCCCTGAATAATAATTAATTCACCATTGGTGATTTACACTTCGCAAACCTGCAGTATAATAAATAATCACATGAATAAAACTTCAAAATTTTTCACAATCAACTTCATAAATAATTCTTGTTAATTGCCAACTGACATCGACAAATTTCATTAAAATATCCATAGTGCAATATAGATATCACGCACTCTATATGCGCCAATAAATAACGTCACGTGGTTACTCCGAACGAGTTTCAACGTATGTATGTTGCCAGCACTGTCTCTGGACAGAACTAAACTCTGCTGAGGTTGGTAGTACTGTGAGTGCTTCCTGTTCAAGGCGCAAAACACAAAAATATCAAACCGGTACATTTCTTAGCGCGGACGTCAAGTTGGCTGGTTAGAAGTCATTTGTTTTCACTGTCAGTGTTTTGTTTTGCGCCTACTAAGCAAAAAATTGTATAATGGGATTGAAGAGTTAATGTCAGTTTTTGCAATTGTAACCTTTATAAAGGATTGCAATGCAGGACAGGATATCTCTTAGTTATACTTAATCTTTTGTTTCTTCTATTGTTTCATTTAAAATAGCAATCTTTTTCAATTATAAATGGGAAATTATTTTACAGAAAAAGGTTTCAAATAAATCTCTTTGATTTTAACAAGCGTCAGCAAAAGTACTTTTCCGAAACAGGCAAGAAAGTGTTTACTTTTCTGACCAAGTATGAAAAGTAGATTTTTACCTCAGACTAACCACACCTTAGACAAAGTCTGTCGTATTCAAGTCAATGCAGTGTTATGAAGTAGAGAGAGTTAAAGTAAGTTGTGGGTGAGGCGGGTGCGCGCGGCAAGGAGCGAGTATCCTTTGATGTTATGCGAGTTGCAAACATTTGTATAGTTTTTCTTATATTCAATTACTTACTGTTTATACATCAAAGTAAAGGTTAGTTTTTGACATATTAAGTGTTTTGTATACGTACTTTTGTGTTTAAATAAATAAAATGCTCGTGTCTAATAACTGTCATCAACAAAAATGTAACCCGCATAACACCAAGGGATACTAGCTCTTTGCCACGCACCCGTCTCACCCTCAACTTACTTTAACTCTTTTTACTTCACAACAAACGCCGTTGTTCTCCGTCTAAGGTATGGTTAGTCTGAGATTTTTACAAAGAAGTCAAGTAAACATATCTAAGGCTACAACAAAAATACATTCTGGTACAGTACAAAACAGTTTGGTAAAGATTTTACCTGACTGTTTTTTTGTTGTAACCTTAGATACGTAGTCTGCTGTTAACACAATTCATATAAAAAAATGGGGTGGCTAGCTCAGTGGTATGAAGTCGGCCTGTGGATCCTGAGAACCCTGGTACCCTAGATTCGATTCCCACAGGCGACAAAACAATTTTCATAATTTCAAAAACTACCCCTGTGGCTCTCCTCCACCACTAACATATTTGGTGGCCGTGATTTGACGACTAGTAACCGCACTTCACGCGCAGATTATATCACTTACTGAGATCTGCTTCGGCAGAGTGCCACACCCAGTAGTAGGTAGAAGGCGTGATGATATATTTATTTTATTTATTTACAAAAAAAAATAAACATTTTGTAAATAAATAAATAAATATATCATCACGCCTTCTACCCATTACTGGGTGTGGCACTCTGCAGATCTCGGTAAGTGATATATTTTGCGCGTGAAGTGCGGTTACCAGTCGTCAAATCACGGCTCCCAAACATGTTAGTGGTGGAGGAGCCACAGGGATAGCTTTTCCAAATTATGAAAATTTGTCGCCTGTGGGAATCGAACCAGGGACCTCAGGATCCACAGGCCGACTTCATACCACATTTTGAATTATTTATAATTAATTATTGATTAAATTAGATGGTTTCAGAAAAAATAGCTTACATAATACGCCAGGAAAGTATTTTTACTTGACTTAGCGAATTAAAATATGAAACAATCGCTTCGTTAAATAAAATATCACTTACCTGACTTATTATGTAATATACTATTGTAATCTGTAGACCTCCTATATTATAATTGTCATTAAATTCATTTTGTACAGCGTAGCAAATAATAAAATAAAATAACAAAAACCCGAATTAATTCAATAAGAAACTCTATGACTAAACACATTTATTATTAAAACCATCAAAAAACACCATACAATTTTAATAACTATTTAAAAATTTGTCGCCTTCTGCCAGATATAATTCACAAAAAAATCCCAAGACCTGATGGTGCAAATTTATTCTTTATCAAAGTGTTACGTTAAAAAACAGCTATTACTAATAACGAAACAAAAACTCACACACGGTGGCTTTGATAAAAAGAACTCGTGATTATTTTGAACGCTCCGATCGCGAGCGATGTCGGAAGAAAAAAGCTCGGCGGTAGAGAATCATTTACTCATTTTCATTCTATTATGTTCATTTAATGAGGTAATTAGAGTACATGTTTACTAGTCTGTAGTTTTTATTGTAAAGTGGAATTACTTGTTCATTGCTGGAGATAATTTCTTTATAGTTCATAAAATTGGATAATTACTACACTATTGAAGGTGTAAATTATGTTATTTAGAAACTAATGTTTAAAGCAGGCTTTATGCATATTTTTGTAGATAAAGAATCACTTTAACATTAACTATAGATACAGTAAAATTTTATCTATATGTTATTTATAATAATACTCAATTTGAAATTACAGGTTCAAGGTAACTTTACTGCGAATATATTGTTAGTGTAATTTTCAATGTACTCGATTTTTAGATACTTTAGTCCTGTTGTATATACACTAATTTTCGCTCAGTCAGCCATATATTTAATACAGATTATTTAATTTTGATAGCGTTATTTAATCATATGGGGTGGCTAGCTTAGTGGTATGAAGTCGGCCTGTGGATCCTGAGAACCCTGGTACCCTAGATTCGATTCACACAGGCGACAAACAATTTTCATAATTTCAAAAACTACCCCTGTGGCTCCTCCACCACTAACATCTTTTGGGGCCGTGAGTTGACGACTGGTAACCGCACTTCACGCGCAAAATATATCATTTACCGAGATCTGTTGCGGCAGAGTGCCACATCCAGTAATGGGTAGAAGGCGTGATGATATATTTATTTATTTTAATCATATAAATAAAATTATTTCCTCATTTTTCGCCTACTTTTTTGCTATTGAGTAAAAATTTGTGTCGTTACGAAGCATGCAAAATTAATTTTGTTTATTGGATTTGATGCAGAATTTTATATCCTAAAACTTTTATTTGAAGCTGTCTTGCTTAAAATAATTATGGAAGCATGAAATTATAAAATTATGATTTTACATGATAAATACCCATTGTTCGAGAGTCGCGGTCACCATCCTGTATATTATTTAAACTAAAAGCTTGAATCCGGGCCCTAGGCTATTGTCTCTTTAGCCTAGGTCAGTGTTTCCCAAAGTGTGGTACGCGAAGAGTTTGAAGAGTTACATGTGGCTCCGGACTTTTGCTGCGCCTGATGCAACAAGCAACTTATTATTATTATTAATATTTTCTAAAACCAGAACAAAAGTACCCTTTTTTACTTTTTTCTATTTTCTTTTTTGTATTTGGGTTATTTTTATGAATTTAGTGGGGGGGAGGCAAATAATAACTTTGTCCCCTCGTTATTTTGAGTGAAGGGGCAATTTCTCCTTCTCCCCCCCCCCCCCCCGTTTCTGTCGCCACTGATTATAATGAATGTTATTTATAATATATATTTTATTTATATTCTATTATGAATTAATTTTATTTTTTGTTTATTATTATTTTGTTTATGTATTAAAATATGAGAAAAATAAATATATTTTGATTGCTATTAAAGTATATGCCTTTTTTTGACGAGGGGTACATAGTGTTACGAAAATTATAGAAGGGGTACACATATGTCGAAAGTTTGGGAAACACTGGCCTAGGCCAAAGTCCGCCTGTGGTAAAAATCTATTTGTCAGCTGCAGGACTTGAATTCGTGTTCTCAAATCCATAGATCGATATTATTCCATTGAGCTATCTATGCCAGAGAAAAAATATAAACAAACAAAAATAGATTGACAGCAAACAATGGCATTGTTATGGCATATACATATCAAGTCGTACACCTGTATAATATACAATTACAAGAGAAGACAAATCACTTATTCAAATATATTCAAATCAGCTTTAAACTTAACCGTCCACATTCGCCGTAACAAATTTCCTCGTATTTTCATTTGCATTTCAAAAACAATGTTTTAATTTTTGCTCCGAGTGTCAGATGAGCATGACTTATGTGCCACGGAAGTGCACACACTTCCAACTTTGTTAGGTTAGATTCGAAAAACCGGAAATATGTTTTCCGGATGTGGATTACGGAAAACTCCAGGAAATATCTTCCTAGAGTGACAAATAAAATATAAAAGTTGGTCACCAGTCAGCACAAAGTCAAACTAATAAATCAGGAGACCATTATATTAATTACTTTTTTTTTCACCCTCTTGGATATGACACTATTATTTCAACTTTTTCAATGGTAAAAGAACGCTATTTTAAGAATGTTATTTATCACCATGGCAACTGCAGTAAAATAGCTATTTACATAACAAGTGCGCGATGACAGGCAATCGTAGCTCAGTGGAGAAAAGCGAGGTAAAACTTGCGTTTCTTAATTAGCAAGCAAGAGATCGTGCGTTTAAATCTCACTGACTTCTACTTATATCCAAAAAATATGATTGTGTCTGAGTGGTTCGGATTCCACTATAAGCTGTAGGTCCCCTGTACTGTAATTGGGATTAAGTTACTGTTGTGGAGAGTAATAAATAAATAAACAAATTTTAAAGCACGAGAGAAGCGAGTGCTTTAATTTGCGCGAATGGTGCATATGACATCTTCGTGCACGTGTTTTGTATAATGCTTTTTGTAACGAGCAAAAATTATATAACTAATAATGAGAAAAGTTATTAAATTTGAAGCGTGAATATATATTGACAGTTTAGTATGCCTAGAAGTGATATTTGTTATATGAAAACAAATTGTTTATTTTTTTCTCGTAAAGCTTGTTAAAATATGTCTGATTGATGGCGTTATAAGCTAATGTCTCTACTTCTTTTATAAAGTCCTTAAAATGTGTGTATATAAGTACAATTAGCATTTTGATAGTCAAAATTTAGAATCATAAAAATGGGTGTTTTTTCAATTACTTTGAAGCACTAGTGCGTAAAATCAAACTTTACTTCAGTTTTCAGGATAATGTAAACCTTATTTTGAATGATGCGAGTACAAAAATGCTATTTTTGGTCCTAAAACGTATCTGTAGTAACGTAAAAAATGTTGTCAATTTGTATCATTTTAATTTGAATAAATCTGCAAAATTTGCTAAATAAGAAGATAGAAAAAAATAATATATAAATACTATTTAGAGTCTTGAAATATATCCGGATTACGCGTCATCCAAATCATTATTGCTCGATCCGAAAACTAGTATTTTTAGGCCTAATAAAACGAATAACTATTTTGATGCATTAAGTGTATTCCATTTGCCATTTGGATCAGATCTAACCTACATTTACTAAACCAGATCACTTATTTATTTCGCTAGATTACTTCGATGATTTTATTTCCAGTACTAGAATTACTGATTCTAATTTACTTTGAAGTAATTCACCCCAATAAGTGCATCAGTTTGCTTAATTCAGTTCATTTATTCATGTTGTCTTATTTATCTAAACTGACTTAAGTGAACCAAGTGTCAAATGGAATACAGCTATTACTGATAGCAAAATTACTAGGTTACTGATTATCATCGATCAAATGTGGCAAATTTTGCACAGATTCAAACAAAATTAAACTTTAGTTGGCATTATTCCTTACACATCTTCGAAGGGGGTAGGTGGCTCAGTGGTATCGAGTCGGCTTGTGGATCCTGAGAACTCTGATTCAATTCCCAGAGCCGACAAACATTTTCATCTTATTAAAATTACCCCTGTGGCTTCCCCTTCACTAACATCTTTGGGGACCGTGATTTGATGCCTTCACGCACATAAGTATATCACTCACCAAGATCTGCTTCGGTAAAGTGCCACACTCATCAATGGGTAAAAAGCGTGATGAAATATTTATATATTTATTTATCTTCGAAGCCGACCCCCAAGTATCCATAACCCCACTCAATCTCACCTGCAGGTTGTTGCACCTCTCTTCCAAACTTCACCACCGCTTCCTTCCAAAGCACCGCCGACGCGCCTTGCATCCCCACTCCAAGGACCTGAACCATGACACCGACGACGACGACGACCCATCCCCAGCCCCCCTCGGGATAGTAGTGTTGCTTGAGGGTGAGCAGCTGTCGAAGATCTGCTACGAGGCGTGAAGCAAGCGCTTGTCGGTTACTTCCTCCACCGCTTGCACTAGCTGCACTAGCGACACCACTATCGTGACGAGAGAGGGATAGCTGGGGGAGAGACCGAGAGCGGTAGGGGCGAGGGGCGGAGGACGTGGAGGATGAGGAGACCTCATCGGGGAGCATGATGATGTGGTTACATGGTGGGGGAGGTGTTGAGGGAGATTCTACATTGCACATTTTGGGGATAAGGGTTTACAGAAGGGACATTTTGTATTGTCTGATGCACTGGGGTAACACTGTTGCAATTGTTGCACTTTGTAGGTTATTTGGAAGTTGTTGGTTCATCCATATTTTATGTTTATGTCACTGAATTAGTTTAGAAAATAATTGTTTTAGTTCTCACTGCACTTATCTATTAAAAAAAATAATCAGAAACTTTTACAATTTTCATCCTTTAATCAACTTTCAAGTATGTAATGATCGTTTGCTCCAATGAAACTTAAATTTTAAGTCTGACTTAAATAAATAAAAGCAAATCGAAGTAAAATGACATATGAAGAAGTTTACATTGATGTCGAATATTTGATGGGGTAACAGGACATATTTTGTAACAAAAATTACTAAGCATAGCAATGATATTTTGATAGCAACATTTCTAATAACCGTTATTTGGGGTCCTAGCAATTACTATACTTTTGTTACAGGATAGATCCAATTGTCAGGTTATGTCAAACTTAAAATTTAAGTTTAATTAATGTAAATGAGCATACGTTTATTATTTGAAATAATTCGCAAGTTATAACCTCAGAAAAATACAAAATGTCTTGAGATAAATTTTATAAAAAATTCAACTTTTTTAGTATCTGTATCTTAAAAATTAAATAAGGTATAAAGATGCGTTCGACGACATTGAGTCTCTCGTGTTCGTTCTTCGAATTAACTTATAAGCAAATGTTTAGCAAATCTCTTACAAGTTTTCAGTTGAGCGCAGCATTTTAACTAAAAACGCTCTGATAAATATTATTATATTAAGAAAAACTACTATTTCATGTAGTAATATATTGTTAAATGATGTTAAATTTGTTAACGACACAATTGTTTATTTTTATATAACTTCAATTATCTCATTTATGTTAAGCTTAATCAATAAAAACTCTTATATATGTGAATATTTTGATACATTAAGCTCTTATTCAAAAATTGAATAAAACTGAATCGCTAGTTCAGTCACGGGAGAAACGTATTTTCTAGCGTTGTAGTAGAGAACTCCGGAGCTCCCTTATTTCTATATCTTTCAAATATTGTACGAAAATTTCGTCTCGATCTCCAAAATCATCCTCAACCAATAGGATACATCTACTGGCCCTCAATACTTGAAAAAACTATATTGTTATTAAAGAATAAATGATTTCGAGTGTAATAAATGAATGAGTTTATATGGAGTGATCTATGAATGTGATTAAAGTGAGGGTGGTGTGTTTGGATGAGAATGTTTGACGAGGACTGATTATTTGATTAATGTATTGAGCAAATTTTTTATGAATGATTTTAGGGTTCGTGCTACCCCATACGATGGGATATAGCGTAACGATATGTATATATGTATATGTATTATTAAATCATAAAAATTGAACCTTTAAATGTACTGTGAATAGTTAATAAACTATGTCAAACAAATCTTTTATCGTGAATACTTCAACACTTCAAGAACAAACTAACTACAAATCTCTGTGTTCTACGTAGGAGAACAAAAACACCCAGCTAATACCATTATTCAGTTTCCAATCGTGTGCTAATTAAAATGATGAGCAGAACAAAAAGTGAACTCATTCCATTTGCTGTGAGCTGTTGAACTGACGCTGATGGCGCAGAACTAATCGAAATGTCTTCATCAAGATCATAATCAAATGATAAAACAGATCCGTTAGTGGGCGACAAAAACCAGTGATGTCCGATTGCTCAGATACACATGCTTACGAGTATTATGCTGGAATTATGGAAATGAGATAAGAAATTAATTTTTATGCATACTAATTATAAAAGCTGTCTTTTTGTAACAAAATATCGCGGTAAATTTTTTCAACTATTTTTAAAATCAGGATAAAAGTTAAAACAATCTAAAAGTAAATACTAAATTTCTATTTGATTAATTTTACTTTTATTTTACCATTCATCTAAAAGATTTAACATTTACTCTAATTTTGTATTATTAGAATCTGTGATAAGAAGTAGTTATTTATATATCAAGGATAAAAACATACGTTTCTGGCCCGTGGTATGATTACTAACACGAGGCGCAAAGCGCGGAGGGCTAATAACATGCTCAGGGTCAGAAACGCTAATTTCATCAGTGGTACATACAATATTTGATGCACAACAAAATAACATTTAATTATATGTTCAAAAGATTAAAATATGTAAATAGGTTATATGTCAAAATGACATTTTGTAAAATCAAGTATTCACAATAAACAAAAATTATCATTTTATTTTTATTATCCATAGGAATTGTTTTTTATGGCCCTTGGGCCCGCTTTTTAGGGCTAAAACATATGAATTTCGGGCCGGTTGTGCATACCACGTTTTATCCACAACTAATATATAATAAAGACATTATTACACAGATTTCAGTTGTATTATATGGCTCATAAAACACTAGTGTTTTATATTTCATAAAACACTGTAAACAACTTGTTACTTAGCAACCACTTCATGACCTACCGTATTTTGAGAAACACTATATATAACTGAATCAACGTTAAACGTTACGAGTAATCATCTTCGATACCTATAATTATGAGTTGTGGATAAAATTTTGTGTTACACTAGTGTTTTATTGATATATAAAACACTTGTATAATAAATAACTATTAATGTCTATAGTGTGCATTAAACTAATAACTATTTGTTACAAATATTGTTTTATCATTGCTATTTAACTATCAATAAGCATGTTAATATTAATTAATTTGAATATAAAAAGAAGAAAATATATAAAATGTGGTGTCAGCCATCTTGGCTATTGTTAACTTTTAACATGCTGTTACATAGTTAACATTGCTTTATGCAACTATGCCTTAATATTGAAAAAAAAACACTATAAATTTTGAAGTTGTAAATAAAAAAAAATGTCAAATTCGTTAGAAATAAACAAATAATTATTGTTTTATTTCTCATTGCACTGTGACAATTTTATTGTACTAAATTGTGTATTTTCTTTTGTTTAAAACTCGTACATAAAAACAAAAGAACAACTAACTTAATAGTCATTGAATGCAGTTTTTATTCTCAACATATTTCTTCATTACACTTCTGTTCGAAAATGAATAGGTCAAGAGATATTTTAATTGTAACATTATATTTCCTATGTTCGAAAAAAAGTATACACCCGGTATATAGATGCCAGTATAATAAGTTAACATAATTATTTTATACAGTTCGCGTTTCTAAAGTAATAAAACATCACATTAAACATTTATTATTAGATCAATTATAAAATACTTCAATCATTAATTTCAATTGATCTGTTGTAACCGTACTGAGCAATTTTAGTTCCTATTTAACAGCATTATAAGTGTCATATTTCAAGAATAATATTCGATACTTCTAGTTTTATAACTGTTCATAAAATAGCATGATTACTATAATTTACCACAATTTATCACACATCTGAATCAAATATAACTACCATGATATTAATAATATGATATTTCAAAATTATTATAATAATTTTACGCGCTTCAAATTCATCAATAAATAGATAATTTCACGGTGTAATATTCGCGATTAATTTGAAAATTTTGCACGCTATATAATAATAAATAATTTATTAATATTTTCAATATAATTTTAGAATCAAACTACTTATAGTTGTGTGACAGAATTATTTTTTTTCTAATGAGTTTATATAAATAATAATAGGTATTTATTTATAAGATATATGTGTAATATTTTTAATAAATTAGATAATCCAGGTAATAATATTGATATATTTAATGATACTCTAAAGCAGTTTAAAAACAAATTATTTGGGTCTTTACTATGTCCTAATTTTTGTATGATCTTTGTCTAATTGTGGTAACGTTTTTAAATAGTTTAAATTGTATTATTTTCTTATATTGTAATTGGGACTCTGTCCTGTTGAGAGCTTAAATAAATAAATAAATAAATAAATTTGTTATTGATAAACTTACATAGTTTAATTTTATAATTTAGAAAAAAATAAATAAATATATCATCACGCCTTCTACCCATTACTGGATGTGGCACTCTGCTAAAGCAGATCTCGGTAAGTGATATATTTTGCGCGTGAAGTGCGGTTACCAGTCGTCAAATCACGGCCCCCAAACATGTTAGTGGTGGAGGAGCCACAGGGATAGCTTTTTCAAATTATGAAAATTTGTCGCCTGTGGGAATCGAACCAGGGTTCTCAGGATCCACAGGCCGACTTCATACCACTGTGCTAGCCATCCCATATTTTATAATTTAGTTGCTGCATAAACCCAATATACTAATTATCCATTAATATAATATTACAGTTTTTGCTAATCCTAAAATTGGGAAGAAAATTTCTTTATTTTATTTATTTCTTGCTTTCGCATTTTTCATTTAAACATCCCATCTCCCGTTATTTCCCGAACGAAATTCGGTCTTCCAGATGTTGAAATTAAGAATAGTGTGTTTTGTAAACATAATATTTAATTAAAATATTACCTATATAAACCTAGATTTTAACAATTTGTGTTACAATTGGGATTAAGTTCCTGTTGTACATAGTAAATAAATAATTCCTAATTTACTATAAAAATAATCATCGTATCTAATGGATCATAATTCACCAAAAACATGATTAATATTCAACGAATTTTATTGGAAAGTGACTGTTTTAGTGACACATTTTATTGGAAAATGACTGTTTTAGAGACGATTTAAGAGACATTTTGGAAAACATTTTATTTGTTAAAATGACTGTTTTAGAGACGATTTAAGAGACATTTTGGAAAACATTTTAATTGTTAAAATGACTGTTTTAGAGACGATTTAAGAGACATTTTGGAAAACATTTTAATTGTTAAAATGACTGTTTTAGAGACGATTTAAGAGACATTTTGGAAAACATTTTAATTGTTAAAATGACTGTTTTAGAGACGATTTAAGAGACATTTTGGAAAACATTTTAATTGTTAAAATGACTGTTTTAGAGACGATTTAAGAGACATTTTGGAAAACATTTTAATTGTTAAAATGACTGTTTTAGAGACGATTTAAGAGACATTTTGGAAAACATTTTAATTGTTAAAATGACTGTTTTAGAGACGATTTAAGAGACATTTTGGAAAACATTTTAATTGTTAAAATGACTGTTTTAGAGACGATTTAAGAGACATTTTGGAAAACATTTTAATTGTTAAAATGACTGTTTTAGAGACGATTTAAGAGACATTTTGGAAAACATTTTAATTGTTAAAATGACTGTTTTAGAGACGATTTAAGAGACATTTTGGAAAACATTTTATATGAAAATTACTGTTTTAGAGACAATTTGTTAGAATTAAAAAACTACGGCTTGTCAAAAATATAAGTTGGTGTTTTTTATCAGAGTAGGCAACAAACTATAATTTTATTGACAATAATGTCTGGTCGTAAATATGTAAAATATCACTTTATAAATTGTAACAAGTAAAATTTGGATGAAAAATCATAAAAACTTAGAGAAGCACTTGTCGAAGTATTTGAAATTTAAATTGGAAGAGCAGTCACCTAGCTATAAAAGGTTCAAACCCTAGTGAAGTCATTTTTCAAAAATTTCTATAATTTTATGAATTTCCTGGTTTTTATTTACTCAAAATAAGAAATGACGACGTTTCAAACCTTGGTTTGGATCATTATCAAGACGAAAGTTAAAAAAGTTTTCTTTAAATTAACATTACGAAAGATGACACATTTTAATTTTTTTTTGGAGGAGTGTTAACTCCTATAGTCAAATGATGAATATAGTTTTAATTGCCAAAAGTTCCAGTCTCCTAAAAAAGATCCTAATAAATTTATATGTAAAACAAACAAAAAATATCGCATCAAAATATTGGTTCAAATTCAATTATATTGACGCCGTCTTTTAATTTGCTTTTTATTTGTTTATTGACAGTTAAAATGATTAGTAAATTGAAATTGAAGTAAAATGATAAATTATCAATTACTTTATTTTTAAAATAATTTTTAATCATTTAACAGAACACCACAAAATAATAGTTAATCAGAAGAATATAACTAATGAATTATATATTTACTTGAATTAAAATAACTTCAATTTATTTGTAATTTTAATAAACAAAATAATTAATTAAATTTGCCACTATTAAGGGTATATTACTGCAGATCGTCCAGCACTAATTTCTCACCACAGCACCCTCACTCTTATTCCACGCACCAATTCTTACACTTGCTCTTGTAACGGAGCGCGTAGCGCGTTTTCGAGATACCACGTTCGCGACTTTGCGAGTCTGCGGATGCGTGGACCAAGTGAGCTAGTTTGTGCAGTACGCTCGGGTTGATTCGACGGATTTCGGGTGTTTTCGGAGCCGGTGGAACGCGTGCACGTGTTGGACACGGACCGGTTCACGGTTCAACCGGAGTCCGGTGTACGCTGCAGGTATTTAACCAGCTCCGGTGACGAAGCGATGGAGAAGATAGAGGATGAGGATGTGTGAGGGAAGAAGGGATGAAGATTGACGGGTGGATGAAGTAGGAAGTTACTTTTTACTTGCTACTTGGAAAAGTTGGAAAGTTAGGCGGAAGTACCTGTATGTAACTAAGTAGTTTATTAGAAGGGATTTTTGGAAATTACTTATAGATATTGGGGGTAAAGACGCGTTCACAGTTTTCCATTTAGTAATAAGGACTAGTAATTACAATTGATAATTGGAATTCACTTTCAAAAACAAGGGCAGGACGATACCCCCTTCCTTTCTGATCTTTTTGTTTCATTTTCAGTTACTGCATTGTGTGGAATACTCTTTAAAATTCAAGCGCAGGCTATCGCTTTCATCTTTTCTAATCTTTGTAGATTTGTTATTAGATGAGCAAGCATGAGTAATTTAAGATGTTTTGTGCATATGTTATGTACGTCGCAGAAAGATGAATTAAAAGTGAATAGAAGTGATTGATCTCGATAAGATATATATTTATGCGAGTGAAGTGCGGTTACCCAGCTGTCAAATCAGAGCCGCTAAAGATATTAGTGGTGAGGGAACCACAGGGGTAATTTTAATGTTATGAAAACTATTTGTAAGTATAAAAAAATTCTGTTTTACCTTTTTGCAGACGTTTTTGTAATTCTAATAAGTAGGTAGAAAGACGAACTTACCTGAAAAAGAAGAAAAATAAATTAATGACATATTGAGACATATTTTATTACTATCGTACATATGAAAGGTAATTCAACTTATTTATAAATAGAACTGTCAAAATAAGGAAATTATTTGTTGGCTGTGGGAATCGAACCAGGGTTCTCAAATCAAGAGGCCGACTTAATACCACTGAGGTACCTACCCCATATAGACAGAGACAAAGTAATACATCTATCGCATTCATTGTAATTGAATAGTTTGGCGTTTTTAAACGTTTCACTTAGTACTTTGCATTATTTGACATACGGCACACAATGAATATTAATTGTAATTGCTAATTGTTATTACTAATTGGATAGTTATGAACACATCTCAATGAAAATAGATTAATAATAAGAAGAAATAGTAATATTACTACGCCATTCTTTAATATGAGAAAAAGTTTAAAGAATAAATTTGCTACAAATATGAAAACATGTGGGATGCTGATAGATATCGCTAACTTGTAAATTAAGTTCGGCAAAGAAAATAGAAGATATTTGAAAACTGAAATTCTTATATTGCTTTCAGATTAGCTTATATTGAATGGCCTGAAATGTGAAAAAAATGTTATTGATTTAAATTCACTTTATTCCTGAAAACCTGTCAGCTACTGAGTTTAAATGTCACTCTTCCTGGAAATATTGCTTTCGGATTAAATTTCAGTCTAAAAGTTATAAAAAATATATTTTGGTATTTTAAATCATTTCTGTTATTAACTTCTCGTTGTAAATATTTATAAGTGCAAGCGTTGGCGGCATACAGCGATGTTAACTATTTTACTAGTTAACAGCATGTTGTAAAAGGAAGTGAACTTTGTTGTAGGTACATGTTTACTTATTTACTTCAATTCAAGCATTTCATTTATTCATAATCATAATGATAATTTAATAATATTAACTTATTATTATTTAATTTTAATTATAGAGTAGGTGGCTTAGTGGTATCGAGTCGGCCTGTGAATCCTGAAAATCCTGGTTCGATTCCCACAACCGACAAGCATTTTCATCACATTAAAATTACCCTTTTTACTCCCCCACCGCTAACATCTTTGTGGGCCGTAATTTGACGACTGGTAACCGCACTTCACGCGCATAAATATATCACTTAATGAGATCTGTTTCGGCAGAGTGCGTGATGATATATATTTTTATTTAATATACTTATATGGGGTGGCTAGCTCAGTGGTATGAAGTCAGCCTGTGGATCCTGGTTCGATTCCCACAGGCGACAAACAATTTTCATAATTTCAAAAGCAACCCCTCTGGCTCCTCCACCACTAACATCTTTGGGGGCCATGATTTGACGACTGGTAATCGCACTTCACGCGCAAAATATATCACTTACCGAGATCTGCTTCGGCCAACACCCAGTAATGGGTAGAAGGCGTGATAATATATTTATTTTACTTTATTTTATTTATTTTTGAAAAGCAATTATTCACAGTATTCAAACATTCAAGGTATTCGAGTATCTTCGATCAGATGAATATTTGACTTCGATATTCGAATTTGAAATATTTGATACTCATCCACATCTAATATTAACTGATCGGTAACTAAGAAAATCGGTACATGATACAACAAATTCAATTTCCATCCTCAACTTCATTATCCCCGATACAACAACAAACAAAACAACCACTCTTCAGTTTGCCCCATACTTCCTCCCACACCCTCAAGCTAGCATAACTTATCCCTGACTTCTTAGTAACTCAGAACATATTGAAATAAAAACCTCGCTTGATTTAATAAATGCAGCACCGCTGCTTAATTCGCTATAACATATGCAGGTTTAGAATTCTCTGCTGCGTGTAACGTCCAGAATAAGTACCAGCACCAAAGATAAAGTTATGTGGTACAGGCCAGCGAGTAAGTTGTTGCTTATCTGTGTAAGGTCAGTGTAACCGCCGCCGAAGCCGCCGCCGTTGGCGTCTACGTCTCCAGAGTAGAAACAAAGTGCTTGTTAGTGATTTTTTAAATGGATTCAATTAGAACAATCAGAGCGATTTTAATCCTGGTGGATGTAGAGTAATGTAGGAGAAGTGTTTTAATGCATGCCATTAGTACATTACTACGAGTAGGTGATTATACTAATTACATTTTTTTTTTATTTGTTACTTTGCATAAAAGGAACTTTATCTTAAGGTGGTTCTATCTTGACAGTCTCATACAAAAGTATAGGTAACCTAAAAAGTTTATATAATACATTTTACTCGTAAAACAAAGTTGAAAATATATTATGTGACAGTAAAATCTTTATTTAAGAGATTGCTTCATCAAAATCGTTAGAGCCGATCCCGAGATTGTTAAGAAATAGACAGATAGATAAGACTTGTTCATATTAGAGTATACGATTTGTCGAAATGAACGCAGACTAAAAATAGCTATTTTAGAAATTTTGATATTTTTTTCGATATTTGTAATATCTAAAACCAGGTAAATGACATGATACAGTCAACTATTTATACACTTTAGCCACATATAAAAAGTACAAAGAAAGACAATTTACGAAATGTACAAATTCATTTAGATAGGTACCTATGTTGAAAATAAAGAGATATCTCTTTAATTGCAAAAATGATCTAAGAATAATTGGCTGACGAAACAGTATACTTTTTAATGAAGTGCTTTCACAAATGTTTGAATTTGAAACTAGTTTAACAAGTTTAAAAACTAAGAATGAGCTTCAACTTCTTATTTTTAGAAATTAAACTTTGAAGAAGAAAGTTATTTTGGATAGAAACATTTCAGATTAAAATGGATGATAATTTTTAATTGTTAAAAATAATTAACTCGTCTTAAAATTAGAAGAATAATAATAATTAGAATTCATAATATAATAGTTTTTTTTTTTTCATTAGGACTAAAAACACAAGTTTTCGGGTGGAGTAATAAAGGTATTTTTTGTCCGATTGAAACATATTATTATTCTTTTACCCAGTAATTTAGGAAATTTTGGAGATTTATACAAATTAGAATTAAACAAATTATCGTAATTATTATTACCACCATGAGAACTATAGTAAAATAGTATATTACGTACCATGAACTGTAAGTGCCAGTTTTTAGGTTTGGGAAATCTAGGCCCGAAGGGTTGAGATTTCCTAAACATTCGCGACATAAAAAAATCACTTACAGTTCGAGGCTAGTAAACTATTTTTTACAATACTTGCACAAATAGAAGGAAAAGAAAAATAGGTTTTAAAATTGACAGCTGTCAATTTGTTGTCAAGATAAACAGGACCTTGATATGTAATATTTGCTTACAGTACACGGTGGACAGTAAGTATATATTAAAGTCCTGATATGACCATGGAAACCACTATGCAATAAAAGTTGCACTTACAGTCTTTAAATTTTATCATTAAAAGGTAACTTACAGTACAAGTATTTAAAAAAAACAATTATGTATCCATGGTAACGTAAACATTCCTGAAATAGCTTTCTTTTATAAATGAAAGAGTAGAAATAGTAGTCTAATTTCAAGTGGGTGAAAAAAAAAGTATTCTTTTGTATATGAAACAATACCAATCTTAAAAATACTGAAAAAACTAAGCGTATTTATTTGGGGATAATTATTGTTTTTTTTTGTTAATTGTGGTAGAAATTTCATTTCGTGAAAAGGACTTTTTATTCCGTTAAAAACTTCAGATCAATAAAATATCGCTTTGTCTTCTAACGAATTCGCGCTATAAAAACAATTGAATACAAAACAATTCCAAAAAAAAACTACGAGCAGCTGGCGTTGACACTAAAATTTAAAATAAAACTCTGGAAGAAATAAATACTTGTACAACACCAACGGAAATCTAATTGAAAATAAATTTAAATTTCCCTAAGCGTCGACGCAAAAGTAACTGTTTTTCAAGATAAAAGTTTGTCTAACTAGCAGAAATAAAGTGGCAAGGTTCTATAATTATTTGTAGATGAAGATAAGGTGTGATTGATGGGTAAAAATGAAAGAAATTTTAATTTGGACTAATATTCTACTAGTGATTTATTTCTAGGTATATCTTCTGTTCTCGTTATTAATAGCTAGAAGTTTTTGTACATCTGCTCATGTGAAGTAACTATGTGTCTTGCATTAATAGAGACATTGCTACATCCGTCTTTAACTAAAGAAGCTTCTTTAATATAGAAGAAGCTATTGAAATTTATAATCTGTAAAGGCTGCAAATTAAATAAAATTTGGCTATCGTTGATTAAGACATTATAATTGCTTGTTTACTTAATTTCTTGTTACTTGGTTACTGTTTACTTGTTGTTACTTAGATTACTTATTTATAGTTATTTTGGAAAGGGTGAGTTAAGCCGTGAAGAATATTGTGAATTGGGAAAAAGGATAACAACATTTTTCCATGTTTGTAAAATTTTAGTAAGCCGAAAGCAAATATGGAGAGGTAATAATGGACAAACGGCTTAAAGATGTAGTTATTTTATTGATGAAATAATAACCGACGTTTCGGCCAAGGTTATGGCCATCTTCAGGTCAAGCGTTGAAATAATCAAAAAACAACAATTTTAAAGTTACTAACTAATTAACTTAAATTAGGGCGAACATATTAAAATGAAAAAAATAAATTAAGCAGCTAAATTTGCAAAAAACATGAGTCTAAGTTATATGTTCGCCCTAATGAGTCTGCTAGTCGACTCCATTTTTCCATGTTGTTTAGATTTCTTGGCTTTTATTTACTCAAACAAAGAAATGACGCCGTTTCAAACCTTGGTTTGATTCATTAACAAGTCGAAAGATAAAAAAATTTTCTTTAAATTAACATTGCGAAAAATGATACATTTAAAATTTTTTTTGAGGAGTGTCAACTCCTGTATTCTAACGATGAATGTGTTTTTCTTTTGCTTTATTATTTTAATTTTTAATACAACTAGTACATTGAATATTACCGGTTATTTTTTGACGTTTCTCAAAACCAATGAAATGCTTCATTGTATGCGTTTTAACCAATCCTGTCATTATTATACTGAGAATAAAGCTCTTGTGATTATTCCCGGGAATAACCTCTGTAGGTGCTTTTTTTTGTGACAAATGATAAGTAGTTGTCAAATAATTATTTAAAACTGTCAACGCGTCAAGTAAAATATGTGAAAAACATCGATTTAGTTCCATTTCAGATACAGAAATACACCAACAAATTTTGGAAACAACTTTTAAGAATATATTAATAAGTAATCAATCGATATGAACCCAATTCAAAATCTTTTAAGTTGGATTAATCGACCTCAACAGCTAAGTCAAAAATAATCTAATTAAATATAACTCGAGAGTTGGATAAATTAGAAAATGATTCTCCAGTATCTTTCTCAAACTTGTTGCCATTTGGCAATAGCCATTCAAGCCCTACGGGCTTTCGTGACTATTGCCTGGCAACAAGTTTTTGAAAGATCTGTCAAATTATTTTCAATTTATTCTCACTCTCTTGTTATATTATTACTGATATTTTTTTGAATTCACGAGTGTATTTGTTGCTATGGAAATATGAACGAGTCGAAGATAAGTGCAGATTTCCTAAGAGCAACAAAATCCCGTGTGAACAGCGAGAAAAATATTTCGAAATGTTAAAAAAATTCGAAACATCGAAGCATCGAAGTTCAAAGCATACGAATGTCCGAACGTTCAGAAATTAAAACTTCGGTGGAAATCAACGACCCTAATAAAAACCAAACTAAAACTTGTGTTTACTATTAAGAGGTCGTGTGTTCAAATCTCGCTGACTTCAACTTATATAAAAAAAATACAATTGTGTCTGAGTGGTTCGGATTCCACTATAAGCTGTAGCTTCCATGGGATTAAATTTCTGTTGCGCAGAGTAAAAAATAAATAAATAAATACAATTAATAGTTAAAAATCCCAATAGCAAAATTTCTTTAAAGACCGTCTGTGAAATATACCTATCAGACATTTAAATCATCTCCTCTATATTTCGAGCAGATGGTATCCTCCTCAAGGTGTGTACAAGATTTATCACACCATAACAGATCGTTATTAACATCAATTAAAAATCCTAATGAATTCAAAGAGCATTAATTAAAATGGCTGCACACTGCCTCGCGTCTTCGTTGCAGTGTTTAACTTGCAGTTTATTTTAA
Organism: Pterostichus madidus; assembly: GCA_911728475.2. Lineage (NCBI taxonomy): Eukaryota > Metazoa > Arthropoda > Insecta > Coleoptera > Carabidae > Pterostichus > Pterostichus madidus. The sequence continues at coordinate 2,630,488 of OU452308.1, read as the reverse complement.
CGACTCGGGAACAAGAAGAAGATCGCGTCTCCGCGTCTGCTATTAGCACACATGGCACACCGGGATGTTGACGAGGTTTTAAACTCTTTCAAGAGTAAGAACAAGAAGTTGGGTGCTTCCTTTGCTGACATAATTGGATACGTCGTTTGTTCGTTTGAACGGCGGTGCTGTTTATTACTTGCTGGCTTTATGCCTGTTGACTGATGCCTGATTTGTGAATTGAGTGGATGGACCACATTCGATGAACTATTCTGCATTACATTGCTTCTAATTCTCATAGTCTACAACTGTAATCCATTTGCCAGTTGGTTCATCTAAATGTCGCTGAGCGCATCTTCATATCTTGTTTAGTTTTTAAGTTACAGCGATTTTAGACTTTTTGAAAGCTCAACTTAAATAAAATAAATAAATATATCATCACGCCTTCTACCCATTACTGGGTGTGGCACTCTGCCGAAACAGATCTCGGTAAGTGATATATTTTGCGCGTGAAGTGCGGTTACCAGTCGTCAAATCACGGCTCCCAAATATGCTAGTGGTGGAGGAGCCACAGGGGTAGCTTTTGAAATTATGAAAATTGTTTGTCGCCTGTGGAAATCGAACTTCATACCACTGAGCTAGCCACCCCATATATTGAAATGCGGTTTGAACGAGTGTATTTCTCTAATTAACTTTATTTTGAAAATTTTTGAAAATTTTACAATTTTTTCAAAATTTTCATTTTGCCATATTTCAAGAAATTTAAATGAATTTCTCTCGTAAAAGTACATAGGTATGCAAATTTTTAAGCAAAAATTCAGACAGATTAAGTTTTTATTACAAAAAAACGAAAAATCACTGTTTTTTAAATATTTTTTAAGGGGTACCCCTTAAGTTTTTTACGAATTTTGGCCATTTTTAGTTTTTTTGCTCTAAAAATTGTATCGGTGGAGCAAAAATAGTAATGAAATTGGGGATTACACACCATTTAATTGCTGATATATTTTTACATAATTATGCATATTTTGATACTCAATATATATATTTTTAATCGCCAAAGTCGTGATCGCCAAAATTATGTTAAAGAAAATGCGTTTTTTGGTTGAAACAATTTAAAAATCGAAAAATTTTAAAATATGGTTCTATGTATATCAGACTACGAGAAATTGAATGCCGTTGAGCGCATGTCCATATCTTTTTTAGTTTTCGAGTTACAGCAATTATTGACTTTTTAGAAATCTCAACTTTGAAGGCCCATATCTCGAAAACTAAAAGAGATATTGAAATGCGGTTTGAACGAGTGTATTTCTCGTGCTCCCATTAACTTATATTGAAATTATGAAAATTTTGAAAATTTTCATATTTTTTCAAAATTTTCTTTTGCCTATATTTCAAAAACTTGACGAGATAATGAAAATATGTGAACACCAATGAATTCCTCTCGTAAAAGTACATAGGTAAGCAAAATTTCAGGCAAAAATTCGACATAAAGTTTTTATTATCAAAAAACGAAAAATCACTGTTTTTTAAATATTTTTTAAGGGGTACCCCTTAAGTTTTTTACGAATTTTGGCCATTTTTAGTTTTTTTGCTCTAAAAATTGTATCGGTGGAGCAAAAATAGTGAAATTTTACATACGTATGTACTTTTTTGCCAGGAATCCACTGGTTTTTACAGATTTTCATTATCTCTTCAACTTTTTCAAATAAGGGCAAAAAAAAATGTTGAAAAAATTGTAAAATTTTCAATATTTTCAAAATTTCAGTATAATTTAATTGGAGCTCGAGAAATACACTCGTTTAAACCGCATTTCAATATCTCTTTTAGTTTTCGAGATACGAGCCTTTAAAGTTGAGCTTTTTAAAAAGTCAAAAATCGCTGTAACTCAAAAACTAAAAAAGATATAAAGATGCGCTCAACGGCTTTCGATTTATCCTGGTCTAAATTACATAGAAATGTATTTTAAATTTTTTCGATTTTCAACTGGTTCAACCAACCTTAAAAATGGCGGTCTTTACAAGATTCGCGCAGCTTCAAGCGTCTTCTCCCAATACTCTATTTGGTGAATTATTACAACAATTATATCTCCTGGGAATTCGACGCAGTGGCACAAGTGGTTTCTTTAATTCTCCTGCGTCCGTCACATCGATTAGCGTCTCTCCGCGTTTACCGCTTATAGCAGTTTCTCTTTTATTGCAACCGCTAATTCTAACTGCTTGCAAATGCAAATCCGAGTCAACGAGTCAAACCTTCCCTATCCCCCACTATTCTTCATCTTCTGACTACTTTCATAGCCTGCTACAAGTTACATGAGATCACATAATAACCCCCTGATGTTGTTTTGTTTATTGTAGATAGGTTAAGGTTTATATTCAGCTTTACATAATGCAATGAAGGACGGGATACACTTGGGAGTAATGGACTGTGGAGTAAAAAAGTTTTAATTGTTTTGTTGTGTTTTTATGGAGGGGGAAACGTAGAACGGCCGTTGTTTTGATTATAAAATAATTAGGAAATATTGTTAAATGTGAGGTTATAACGCAGAGGAAAATTGTGATAATATGCGAGAAATGAAATTAAAACTGACAAAAAACCATTCATAAATACGTACTTTTTTTCTAGATTTACAAAGATTATTAGTATAAATAAAATAAATAAATGTATCATCACGCCTTCTACCCATTACTGGGTGTGGCACTCTGCTGAAGCAGATCTCGGTAAGTGATATATCGAACCAGGGTTCTTAGGATCCACAGGTCGACTCGGATACCACTGAGCCATTACTCCCCATATTGTTATTATTAGTTAAATAAATAAATAAATATAAATATGGCATCACGCCTTTTACCCATTACTGGGTGTGGCACTCTGCCGAAGCAGATCTCGGTAAGTGATATATTTTGCGCGTGAAGTGCGGTTACCAGTCGTCAAATCACGGCCCCCAAAGATGTTAGTGGTGGAGGAGCCACGGGGATAGCTTTTTCAAATTATGAAAATTTGTCGCCTGTGGGAATCGAACCAGGGACCTCAGGATCCACAGGCCGACTTCTTACCACTGAGCTAGCCATCCCATACATCTGAAAAATATGTACGTACAATACGAGTACATATGTTATAAATAAAAATAAAATAAATATATCACGCCTTTACCCATTACTGGATGTGGTACTCTGCATAGCATATCTTGGTATGTGATATATTTATGAGCGTAAAGTGCGGTTTCCAACCGTCAAATCATAGCCCCCACAGATGTTAGTAGTGGGGGAATCACAGGGGTAATTTTAATGTGGTAAAACTGTTTGTCGGCTTTGGGAATCGAACCAGGGTTCTCAGGAAACACAGATCGACTAATTAAGTAATAGTATATTAAAAATTGGTACAAAATAATAATAAAATTTCAAGGTGGTAACACTGAGAGATCAATAAACATTTGAAATTAATTTATTTTGCCATTTATTACGTTAAATTTCAAATTTTTAATAATCTAGGTTTTCATAAAACCATATACGTTTAAATTTTACTAATTGTGTGAACGACACTTTCTTCACGAGGTATACATATAACTCTTTCTGTCAGAAAGTAAACTTTATAGAAATAATTTAGAAATTTAGAAAAGATTTATTATTCTCTTAACATATGGCACTTGGATGTTACTAATGTCTAATTATACTGTTGTTTTCCAGCTGCCAAGAAAATGACTTTCTTTTCCTAGGGAAGAAAAAATTACTTTATGCACAACCGGACTGAAATGCATGTGTTTTAGCCGTAAAAGCGGACTTAAAGACTTGTTTTGTGTCCTAGGACAAAAAAAAAATCATTCTTATGGATACATAAATAAAATGACAATTTTTGTTTATTGTGAATACTTGATTTTACAAAATGTAATTTTGACATATAACCTATGTACATATTTTAATCTTTTGAACATATAATTAAATGTTATTTTGTTGTGCATAAAATATTGTATGTACCACGGGTGAAATTAGAGTTTCAGACCCTGAGCATGTTATTAGCCCTCGGCGCTTTGCGCCTCGTGCTAATAATCATGCCACGGGCCAGAAACGCCTGTTTTCACCCTTGATACATAAAAACCTATTCTTCTTTTCTCAATTGTATTGAAGAAAATTTTACTTTCTGACTGGAGCGTGAATAAAAAAAATTGTATTTATTTCTTTATTATTTATATTTTGTTTTTAGATTAAAATTTGACATATTTATACACCATTATGTTATCGTCTTGACGAATTTAGAAATTCCAATTTAAATTTATGTCCATGTAGTTGATTTATGTAGGCGCTAAAGCTTGTTCGGTAAAATTGATAGTTTATCGATTATCGAAATATCTTGAGAACAGACTAATGCGTAAAGGTCAAACATCATTAACTGGGAACGGACATCCAAGCAAGCTATGGCTTTCTCATATATTAGTAATAGATGAAGATGATAGTATATCTGGCTCATTAGAAAATTACATGGGCTAGTTAATCGAATGTTGAAATATTTTGAAGTTTGGGTTTTTGGAATGCGATTATAAATTAAATAAATAAATATATCATCACGCCTTCTACCCATTACTGGCTGTGGCACTCTGCCGAAGCAGATCTCGGTAAGTGATATATTTTGCGCGTGAAAGACGGTTACCAGTCGTCCAATCACGGCCCCCAAAGATGTTAGTGGTGGAGGAGCCACAGGGGTAGCTTGTTTTTTTAAATTATGAAATGAATGCGATTATAAATTAAATAAATAAATATATCATCACGCCTTGTCCCATTACTGGGTGTGGCACTCTCCAGCAGCAAAGTGATATATTTATGCGCGGTTAGCACCCGTCAAATCACGACCTTTAACGATGTTAGTTGGGGCGAAGCCACAAGGGTAAAGTGCGGTTACCAGCAGTCAAATCACGGTCCCCAAAGATGTTAGTGGAATGAAAACCACAGGGGTAGTTTTTTGTTTAATATGATGAAAATTGTTTGTCGGCTGTGGGAAATGAACCCAGGTTCTCAAATCCATAAGCCGACTTGATACCACTGAGCCACTTACCCTGTTTAATTAATTTTTAAAATGTCAAAACAAAAATTATCTGTTAGACGGCTTGACAGCCAAATATTTTGCGCGTGAAGTGCGGTTACCAGCAAAGATGTTAGTGAAGGGGAAGCCATAGGGGTAGTTTTAATGTGGTAAAAATGTTTGTCGGCTGTGGGGATTGAACCAGGGTTCTTAGGATCCACAGGCCGACTCGGATACCACTGAGCCATTACCCCATATTGTTATTATTAGTTAAATAAATACATAAATATAAATATGGCATCACGTCTTTTACCCATTACTGGGTGTGGCACTCTGCCGAAGCAGATTTCGGTAAGTGATATATTTATGCGCGTGAAGAGCGGTTACCAGCAGTCAAATCACGACCCTCCAAAGATGTTAGTGAAGGGGAAGCCATAGGGGTAGTTTGAATGTGGTAAAAATGTTTGTCGGCTGTGGGGATCGAACCAGGGTTCTTAGGATCCACAGGCCGACTCGGATACCACTGAGCCATTACCCCATATTGTTATTATTAGTTAAATAAATAAATAAATATAAATATATCATCACGTCTTTTACCCATTACTGGGTGTGGCACTCTGCCGAAGCAGATTTCGGTAAGTGATATATTTATGCGCGTGAAGTGCGGTTACCAGAAGTCAAATCACTGCCCCCAAAGATGTTAGTGGTGGTGGAGCCACAGGGTAATGTGGTAAAATTGTTTGTCGGTTGTGAGAATCGAACTAGAGTTCTTAAATTTACCCCATATAATATATTTTAAATTTAGCTTTTGAAAAAGAGCAATATAATATAATCATTTATTAAGAACTAATGTCGCTAATATTTAAAAAGAATTGATTTGTTTTGTCTTAAAATTGAAACGACAGAAACAAATTTGTATTTTCTCGCAAAAATCGCGTGAATAAATTTGTTTTGAATTCCGCAAATTTGTTAATTTTAGCAGGGAATGAATGCCTTCTCGTTTAATGTAAAAAGTATCTCCTGATGTTCGGAGAAAATATTTTAAAAGTAACAGATTTAAACAGCTATAAATGTGTCAGTAAAGGAAAAAACTTCAAAAGAAAAATATCTGTTTGAACTAAGAACTAAACGATACGAGATTCGTAATGTACTTTGATTAAAAGAAATTGTGAGTAATTTTTATAAATAATTATGTTTTTCTAGAATACCCTACTTCTTAAAAATATAAATCTCTTTAACGCATTTTGATTAAAATGGATATATAGCCAAAAAAGCTAATATTTATGTAAACAATTCTGTCCGCGAAGTTAATCTGTTTTGTTCAATAATATTTTGTTCTACGTTGCTATTAGCGACGACCATTAAAACGGTTTTATCAATCATTAGCTATTGGCAAACGTCTATAAAAAAATGGGTGTTTTTTCAATTATCAAACTTTCCATCGGTTTCCAAGGTAACGTAAACCTTATTTTGAATGACGTGAGTACAAAAACGTATTGCAACAACACCCATTTTTAAGGTTCTAAATTTTGACTATTAAAACGCTAATTATATACATACATACATATCTTCACGCTATATCCCAACAAATGGGGTAGCACTAACCCTAAAATCACTCATAAAACATTCACTCATCACACCCATCAAACAACCAGTCATCGTCAAACATTTTCATCCAAACATACCACCCTCACTTCAACCACTTTCAAAGATCACTCCATATAAACTCATTCATTTATTACACTCGAAATTATTATCACACAACAAACCTTCAATCACATCATTCCTTTTCACTTACCATTCATTTTCTTTCTTCAACGTACATAACGTATGCATAAAAAATCTCAAATTACTCACGTTTATTCCTAACAACGAATCTAATAACGAAACTAACAACTAATTATATATACACACATTTTAAGGAATTTTAAAAGAAATAGAGACATTAGCTTATAACGCCATCAATCAGACATATTTTAATAAACTTTTACGAGAAAAAATAAACAATTTGTTTTCAAATAACAAATTTACGCTTCAAATTTAATAACTTTTCTCATTGTCGATTATATAATTTTTGCTCGTTACAAAAAGCATTGTACAAAACTCGTGCACGAAGACTTAATTTGCAAGCGATGGTTTTAAAATTGCGTTCATGTGCGAAATATGCCTTCGCACACTTGTTATATAAATACCTATTCTACGTAGGAACAAAATAGTTTTTAAATTCATATTTGCAATAAATTTTGCAAACTTTTAAGTGCAAAGTGGGATTGCATAAAAAAATATTGTGTACATCTCGTCCATAAAATGTATTTGGGATTCTCAAAATGCCGTCTGCTTCGGCTATTCCTTATCATTACTGCTCTAAGTAAATGTAGTGTTGATATAATAATTTATTTTTTCTAGAAACTTCCTTTTTATAAAGACATCAAATTTAATGTTCAATAACCTCAAAAACTTTAGCGGAAAAATAAATTAAACCCACACAAAACAAAACATAAACAGATAAATAAATCTATCTATCAATCGAAACTTCGAAACATTTTTTTATCATTAAATTAATATATCAAAGGCTATTTTGCCGCCTAAAAAACAAGAGAGCGTTTGAAATAGAAGTCTAGAATCATTTATAACGTGAGAGATTATTTCCGCATGCTGTTTTGAAGTTTCAAACACGCCAACAATCCAAGAGGTAGAGAGCAGCAGGTGAAAAACTGGTGTATGATGTTTGAAGATATTTGAAACACCAAAGAGTAATTAGATGATTTATTGTTAATTTGCATGTTGTGCTAATTATACGATTTTTTTTAATATCTTCGTTAGAAGAATTTATTTATATATTTACGTCATTTTCCATTAGATATAATTGCATAATTGATTACTTAATAAAATATTTTATCAACTAACTACAAATAAGTAATTAGTGTACTTAATAAATTTATCGGTTAAACAAACAAAAAAAATATTGCATCGAAATCATAGCTCAAATTATTTGCCAATTTAAGGTAGTACTAGCGTGAAAAAAAAAATTGCAGATCTAAATGAAATTTGGCGCACGTAAACATTGGATAGTCATACGCATCCTGTTAAAATATGAAACACAGTCATCGTCTGTGAACAAATATATTCGCTTGTAAAGTTGAGTTCTTTTACTCGGGGCTTATGGCGATCATCACTCAGAATCGCACATATTTGGTTTGTGTACCTCTAAAATTTTGCAGTTTCATTAGAAAAACTAGTACGATGTTCTAGATCTATCCATGTATATTGTATCAGAAGGAGAAAGTTTTTTATCGTTTAGTAATGGATATATAGCCATGCAAAGCCTTGTTTTTAACGAAAAATTAAGAATCCCAATTAATAATGGCAACACCACACGGTGGTATGGTATTTGAAAATTCACTAGACCAACAACCTGTTAACAATTCATAATATTCAAATCATAATAGGTATAAAACACTTATTTTATTAAATTTTTATATTTTTTTGAGCGCTAGTTTCGCCACTCGACAACCGATGGCGTCACCGTCACACTAGTACTACCTTAACCAACTTCGCAGCTCCTATACTTCTCGAAATAGCAATGGTGCGCCACTTAAAATCAACAAATATAAAAATCTGATTTTTTTATAATGTGCAATAATTTGCCAGATAAAAAAAATATTAAGAATATCCTTGTTAATAATGACTTTAAAAAGAGAAGTAACATTCGATTTTTTTGAGCATCTATTTTTGGAAATTGTCAAAATGATTATTTTGCTGAACAATAATAAAAGTTTGGCGGTCCTGCTGGCTCAGCATGTAGCACTATCTCACTCATTGTTGCCAACTTGAAACGTTGAATGACACTATGTGGAACTACTTTTCGTACTTTTCCTTATCGGTTTTGTCAAAACTGTCCGTTCTGTTTTTATTTTAAAGGTTTTGATGTTTGAAGTAATTTATTCAGTTGCTGTCAACAAACTTTATTAGTTAACTTTTTTCAAAAATAAGGTTACTTTATCCACTTCTGGTTGCGATATAATGCCGTAACAGGTAACATAGTTGATGAAATTAAAGACCTAAATATACAAATAAATACTTTTTCTTGTTAGAAAGTAAAATTTTCTTTTCTCAGTTGAGAGAAGAGAGTGATTCATAGGAAAGGAAATTAAACTGGAAAACTACGACATAATTTGACATCCAGGTGACACTTGTTAAGCGAATAATAAATTTTTCCTTCAGAAAATTTTACTTGCTGGTAGGGAAGTAAAAAAGTCACTTACAGTTCGAGGTTAGTAAGCTGTTTCTTACAATACTTGCGCAAATAAAAGGAAAAGAAAATAGGTTTAAATATTAACAGCTGTCAAATTGTCAAAATAAAAAGGACCTTGAGCTATAATATTTACTTATTGTCCACGGTGGATGGTAAGTATATATTATAGTCCTGATGTAACCATGGAAACCAACTGTGTAATAAAAGCTCCACTTACTGTGTTTAAATGTTATCATTAATGAGTAAGTTATAGTACAGGTATTGCTAAAAAAAATATATTTATACTTTATGAAGAAAGTGTCATTCTCCCCTTGATATAATAATTATTACAGTAAGTAATTTTGAACGATTTAAAAATATAATAATGGCAATCGTCCAATCTTATGACTAAATATGTCCTAGATAAGATTCCAGCTCCAGATACGTAATGGATAAATTTTGTAGAGTGCAGTTCTGACAAATATTGCACTTCAAAAATAAAGTTTGTTCAATTCAGACGATTTTAAACTTTAAACTAATGCAATGAACATTATTTTACTGGACAGATATATCCATTTCTATCTCTCACAGATTCCAAGAAATAACAAAAAAGCACTTTTTATTTGTTCTAAAAATTGTTGAGTTAAAATAAAAATTTACTGAGGTATAGATCACTATATTTGATTTTTTTTTTATTACTTTCTGCCCAACAGATTTCGAGAAATGAAATCAAAATTATAAAATGATTTTCCATTATTATTTGACAAATTTTATGTTTTCAAATTTATTACAATACAAATCTGAAAAATATATATAAATAAATATATCATCACGCCTTCTACCCATTACTGGGTGTGGCACTCTGCAGAAGCAGATCTCGGTAAGTGATATATTTTGCGCGTGAAGTGCGGTTACCAGTCGTCAAATCACGGCCCCCAAACATGTTAGTGGTGGAGGAGCCACAGGGATAGCTTTTTCAAATTATGAAAATTTGTCGCCTGTGGGAATCGAACCAGGGACCTCAGGATCCACAGGCCGACTTCATACCACTGAGCTAACCATCCCATACATCTGAAAAATATGTACGTACAATACGAGTACATATGTTATAAATAAAAATAAAATAAATATATCACGCCTTTACCCATTACTGGATGTGGTACTCTGCATAGCATATCTTGGTATGTGATATATTTATGAGCGTAAAGTGCGGTACCCAACCGTCAAATCATAGCCCCCACAGATGTTAGTAGTGGGGGAATCACAGGGGTAATTTTAATGTGGTGAAAATGTCAGTTGTGGGAATTCAACCACGGTTCTCAGGATTTACAGGTTGACTAGATACCACTGAGCCACCTACCTCATAATTGTTAAATATTATTTATTTATTTATTTGTTACTCTGCACAACAGGAAGTAAATCCCAATTACAGTACAGGGGAACCTACAGCTTATAGTGGAATCCGAACCACTCAGACACATTCGTATTTTTGGATATAAGTAGAAGTCAATGAGATTTGAACGCACGGCCTCTTGCTTGCTAATTAAGAAACGCAAGTTTTACCTCGCTTTTATCCACTGAGCTACGATTGCCTGTAATAAGAAAGGAATAGAGTGTCTTATACCTCCTGAAGATAGTTTTCAGAGAATCGAAATACTGAATATTTAAATAAATTAATAAACTAACTTTTTTGCCTATAAATATGTTTCATTTATATAAATATACATACATACACACATAACATCACGCTAATTATTCAATGGGGTAGCACGAACCATAAAATCATTCATAAAACATTCACACATTAAATTCATCAATTCATCTTCGTTAAAAATACACCAGCCTCGGCTTCAATCACATTAATAGATCCCTCCATATAAGCTCTTTTACTTATCACACTCCTATTTACTTTTCATTCGTCTTTCTTCGACGTACATAACATATGCGCAAAACATCTCAAATTACTCACGCTTACTCCTCCAACAACGAATCTACAAATATTAGAAAAGAAGGGAGTATCATCCTGCGATAAGAAAGGAATAAAGTGTCTTCTGCGCTTATTTTTGAAAGTGAATTTCACATAATTAAAGTTTGATTTGTAACAACAACAATATCTTGTACAGAAGCCAACTTCAAACATCCAACAAACTGCATGATAAAATCCCAATATCCTCAGGATCAAACAAAGTTAAATTTCCTTCAATCTAACATAACCTCCTTCAGTCCTCTTACAACCCCTTGCAAACAGTAGTTTCCCAGTTCAGTGCATGTCATTTACCAGAATCAATATTTGACCACTTGTAATGTTCTGCAAGACATATAGCAGTGTCGTGCAAGCGCCCAGGGTTGGGGGAGGGGGTACACGGGAACATGCACGAGGGTAGGAAGAACGAATAGAAGCAGGATCACTTGGTTCCAAGCCAGGAAAATGTACTTGCAGGAGTAAATCGTGTATTAGGTTAGTAGATTGAATGTAGGAGAAAGGAGAGGAGAAAATAGGGGGTAAAATTGCAGGGGTAGTTTATATTAAAGGTATTATTGCATTTGATTGAAGTGTATTTGTATTTGTTGTGAAATGAATAATTATTTGGCTGTTTTTGGAGCTAGTATGTTATAAAAAATAAAATAAATATATCATCACACCTTTTACTCATTACTGGGTGTAGCACTTTGTCGTAACAGATCTCGGTAAGTGATATATTTTACATGTGAAGTGCGGTTACCAGCTGACAAATTACGGCCGCCAAAGATTTTAGTGATGAAATGTGTTGAATAGTGATTATCGGCCCGGGTTCTAAGGATCCACAGGCCGACACGATACCACTGTGCCACCAACTTCATTAAATAAAAAAATAAATAAATATATCATCACCCCTTCTAACTATTACTGGGTGTGGCACTCTGTCGTAGCAGATCTCGATAAGTGATATATTCATACGCGTGAAGAAATCTACGCATTCACCTCAACGTCATCTATAGTTGCCACCCGTTCCCAAATCTAATTTTCTTTTTTTCATGTTTATCATGACATAATCTATTAAAAAATCCATTTCCGTCACTGGAATAAATGAGACATCATTTTGCACCCTAGCTCTCTAACTATTAGGTTGAGTAGGATTTAAACTCGGGATCTCTGGATTCGAATGCCATTACGTTATCTACACCACCGTACTGTCATATTATGAATTTTAATGAAGCGAAAGTGGTATTCCAGGATATGTTGTTGACGAAGATTAATTCCAGGATGAATCTAATAAATGAAATGTTAAGTAAATGTTTCAAAGCTTCATGCCACCCTATTTGTCTAGTAATATGGTGAGATTAGCATTACAGCAATTGAAGTCAAAGATTACGAGTTCGAATCCTATTCAAGCTAAAAATATATGAGCTAGTACACTGCGACTCGGTGAGTTCGAACCCTGTACTGTCATTGAGATTAAGTTTCTGTTGTACCGAGTAGCATAAATAAAAAAATACATACAACACGATATACCCCAAAAAATGGGGTAACATAAACCCTTGAAACATTCATTCATCATGCAACGAGACGGGACCCTGTACTGTAATTGGGAATAAGATCCTGTTGTAAAGAGTATCATACATGCATAAATAAATTTGAAGGAACAGCGTGATATTCTGTGAAAAAGTTTCGTGTAAACCCAGCTTTAGCCCCACGAGTCGAAACACACGCAACTAATTTATCAGTTTAAAATAAAACAAAACCAAAACATGTCTCCTATCTTTATGAAATGAAAGCAACGTTCCGAAAAGCTAATTGGTCGAGTAAATCCGATAGCTTCGTTTTTATCTCGCAAATTTTATATCTCCCATAAACCAAAAACATAAGTTTAAACTCCAGTAGCAGTCATAATAATCAAAAAGCCATTTAGCCCGTCAATAAAAACCACATTTCGATTTTAACTTCTGTGAGAATCAGTCGCCGGCTCGTCTGATGTCCGGCACACAGAATACTAAAATATCGGGGAAGATCTTGTAAGGAAACTAACAAAGAATACGATTGCAAAACGATACTTTACAACCAATTTAAAAGTAAGTACAAAACTAGTAAATCAAACTTGAATGTGTATCTGATTGGCTAACATACTTGCAGAACAGTATTCAGAGTTGAATGGAATTTTTACCAAATTCCTGAAGAAATAAAATTGTTCAAACAGGTACAGAAATACATTCGCAACTAGGAATATAAATACCTCTAATTCATGTTTTGTTTGTAATCATGATAATATATACAATCGAAATAAATAAGCAAAAACATCTGTTTTAGTTTATTTTTTCTTCGCAAAACATCATATTTTAATCAAAAATATCTTTTCCTACAACAGTGCGATTTCTTTGTTATTACGTAACTATTATTGTCTTGGTTACGGGTGGAAAGGAGACAAATGCAGACCAAGTGCGTTTCTGTAAACAAAGAAATACTAGTGCGGAAAGTAATTCATTATGCAACTGTAAAAAAGTTGTATTGAAAGCGCTTTAAATTTCGCGCCGATCGCGTAATTCATATTTTGGCCACAGACGCTTATGGAAGAAGAAGATGCAGTGAGGCAGCCTCAGACAAAACATACCTAGACAAAGTCTGCCGTATTCAAGTCAATGCAGTGTTGTGAAGGAGAAAGAGTTGGAGTAACTTGTGGGTGAGGCGGGTGCGCGGCAAGGAGCGAGTACACTTTGATGTTATGCAAGTTGCAAACATTTGCGTAATTATTTTTATATTCAATTACTTAGTTTTCATACATCAAAGTAAAGGTTAGTTTTTGATATATTAAGTGTTTTGTATACGCACTTTTGTATTTAAATAAATAAAATGCTCGCGTCTGATAACTGTCATCAACAAAAATGCAAACACCAACTTGTACTAGCTCTTTGCCGCGCACCCGTCTCATCACCAAGTTATTTTAACCCATTCTACTTCACAACAAACGCCGTTGTTCTCCGTCTAAGTTATGTTTTGTCTGAGGAGCCAGCGCTAGTAAATATGCAGTAGTATATTTTGACATTTATAAACATAACCTTAAATTTCAGTAGGTATATCTAATCTGTACACAATTAATAAAAAGAACCGAACAAAGTAAAATATATCGATAAATGGTTTTATTTTAAGAGTAAGTGAAATACATAATATTTATAAATAGAAATCGCACGATGCAAGATCTGGCGAATAAGGCAGATGGTCCAACACTGGTATGCTGTACTTGGCTAGAAATATTTTGACAGACATTGCGAAATGAGCCAGCGCATTGTTTTGATGGAGAAACCATGACTTGTCCTTCCACAATTCGACTACTTTTTTCAATAAATTATAAGTTTCAGTAGCAGTTTTGCCAAGTTTCATGTGAAATTTCACAACAATTCGTTGCTCTAATGTTGCACTTAACATATTTTCGGCGAAACAAAAAAACAACTCTAATTAGAACGAATGCTACGGCTATACGAATTTGTTTACAGAAGCGAGAGGTACTGCATTTGAAAGAGAAAGTTTCACGCTAAAAAGTTGACGGTCGCTGGTGTTGGCCGCATGCGTACTTCGTCTGTAGCAGCGTCAGTCTCGTTATTTAATAGCCACACCTCGTATATATACATTTCGTGAAAAAAAGTGTTATGGTCATTGTCCTGCCCTAATACACAAATTTCCTTCAGTCCGTCCCTGTTAACCGATTTGCTAACCAGTCAGGAAGTTTATTGCATTTTTATAGATAATGCCACTCATTTTACACAACACAACATCTAGTACAACAAAATCACAAAAACGCGCAGCGCAAAATTCTTCTCTTCTGTTAACTCGTCGCCGCGTCATGTTATCGCTTCTACTTGCAGTTGCAGTTGCACAGCTTCACCGTGCAACCATCCAGCGGAACTAGGACGCATGCACATGCTCTCTCGCGCGCACACACATGCACGATGACGTCGAGGAAAAATATTATTTGAATTATTTATTTCATCTCTCAAATAAATCACTAAGAAAAATAACACTTTGGAAGAGATGTATTTGTGGTTTAAATTTTATGCATATATTCGTTGTGTAAACTCAATTGAGACTAAAATATTACCTACTAAATATTTTGAGGAATTAATTAAGTACCTAGATATATAACATCTTGCTATATCCCATCAAATGAGGTAGCACTAACCCTAAAATCATTCATAAAAAATTTGCTCACCAGATTCATCAAAAAAATAGTCCTTGTCAAACATTCTCATGCTAACACACCATCCTTGCTTAAACCATATTCATACTGTCCTCCAAATAAGCTGATTTATTCATCACGCAACAAACCTTCAATCACATTCATACAATCACTCCTATTAACTTTTCATTCCACTCTCTTCGATGTACGTTACGTAAGCGTAAAACATCTCAAATTACTCACGCTTACTCCTCTAACAATTAATCCAGAAAGATTATGTATCAATATATTAAAGAGGAACTTAATTCTAATTACAATCGCTTATAGAGGAAACCGAAGAAGTCAGATTAGTTGTACACGCGAGACGAGCGGAGACTATATTTTAAAAACTAAACAAGGTATGAAAATACGCTCAACGGCATTGAATTCCCCGACTTCGAATTGACTTATTAGCAAAATTTTAGCTCATTTGAAGCGTTTTTAGTTTTTTGCAATTTTTAATTATTTTTCCAAAGGGTTTTTTATGATTTTCAAACAATTTACTCTAAAACGTTTTCTCGTACGATTATAGGAATGAAAATTTACATACACATATATTTTGACCCGCTGAATCCAAAGGTCAAACCCGCAAGTGCGTACGCTTTCTAGTTTTTAAGATATTGTCCATAAACTGTTTAGGCAAAATAAAATGGCGAAAATTTTTGAAAATTTTAAATATCGCTGAAAATTTGTATACAAGTCAATTGAAACATGAGAAATTCAATGCCGTTGAGCGCATCCTTATATCACGCTTAGTTTTTGAGATATGGCCTCTGGAAAGTCCAAAAACTGAAGTGTAAAAATTTCTTGAAAGGTCAACACTTCCTGGGGCTCTATCTCAAAAACTAAACGTGATACGAAGTTGCGCGCAACGGCGTTGAATTCCCCGGGTCCGCTCATTTGAAGCGATTTAAGTTTTTTTTTAATTTTTAATTATTTTTCCGAGGGGTACCCTTTAGGTTTTTTATGATTTTCAAACAATTTGTTCTAAAATTCTTTTTCGTACGATTATTGCAATGAAAATTTACATACATATGTATTTTAACCCGCTAAATCCAATGGTACGCCTTCCAGTTTTTAAGATATTGTCTAAAATAAAATAGCAAAAATGTTTGAAAATTTTAAAAATCGCTGAATATTTGTATACAAGTTAATTGAAACACAAGAAATTCAATGCCGTTGAGCGCATCTTCATATCTTGCTTAGTTCTTTAGATATAGTCTCGGGAAAGTAGAAAATATAATTCAGTTTTTAACATATAGCCTCGGGAAAGTACAAAATCAGATGACATAATTTTTGTTGGGAAATTCAACTTTTCCAGAGGCTGTATCTTAAAATATGAAGATGCGTCTTCTATATAATTTTTTTTAACTTCACTTAAGCTAATATCTTTGAGAGTCGACGAGTTAGTAAATTCGAAATAAAAAAAAATCAGTATTTGGAATTATGTACATTGCCTAGATTTTATACTCTGCCGGTAACAAATATAAATTGAAGACAACAAGATTTGAACGCACGACTAGTTGTTTCAGCCACAAATACAAAAAAAGGCTTTTTTATTTAAATAAATTTCAGTGAAACTGTCATAAAAGTCAGCATAAAATGGTTGAAAATAACATTAAATCGTTTTTAGTTCCCTAATAAAAATTTCTGTTTTCCTCATTATCTCAGTCGATAAAACAACTTTTTTAATAGCTTATTCACTCATTATCTTCTGTTTTCGCCAAACAACGACAATTAAAATGTTAAAACAATCTCGCATCAGCAACCAAACATTCACTTTTTGAAACAAAGACAAAAGAATAAACCACTTTCATTTTAGTTTTAATTTGATTAAATCAGGAAAGTTTAGCATGCACTCAGTGCAACGATGGTTCAAATCAACGAAAATAGATGTCTCTACTGTAACAAAGGAACAAACAACGAACAACGCTGCCACAGAAATACTGGTGCATTTTTACAGTCGGACGTAAAACTGTTGTAAAATATAGTTTCCTTAATAAAATTGTGACGCCTGTAATACGATCCTGAAACCTGGATTCGGCGATCTGGGTTCGAATACTGACGAAAATGCATTTTCTCTAACTTAGAGAAGTGCTGTTTTCACCAGGGGAAGGGTATTTGACCCGGAAAACTTACGTAACTCACGTACCTAGCAAGTAAATGTAGGTATATTGTCAGTATTATGAATAATTTTATTATTTTAACAATTTTATGAAGATTGTAATTTACTCACTGGATGTGTCACTGCCGAAGCAGATCTCGGTAAGTGATATATTTATGCGCGTGAAGTGCAGTTGTCAGTTATCAAATCACGCCCCCCAAAGATGTTAGTGGTGGGGGAGCCATGTTTTGTCGGCTGTGGGGATCGAACCAGGCTTCTTAGGATCCACAGGCCGACTTGATATCACTGTGCCATACCCCATCAAAGAGTAGAAAGTGGACACTTGTGTACTGTCTAAAGAAACATTTATTTCTTCCGTACCTGTACCTATTAACAGTAATATTATTGACAACAATTTCAGAGGCTTTAAAAGTACCAGCAGCGGGTTGATTATCATTGTCGAAAATAGATCTAACGTAGCATGATCTGGGGCTTCAATTATCTTTGGAGGAGTTTATGATAAAGAAGAATCACTCACTGTAGTATTTCAATCTAGACGATTTTGAAGAAATTGTCTTGAAATTAGTGAAATATTTTTAAATAACGTAGAACAATGTGCAAGCAATCAACAAACAAACCATAACAACGCCGTAAAACATCGTTCTCTTGAATATCATTAAGATTTTAAAAATTTGGACAATATTTTAATGATTTTCTAAATCGCACAGTTGTAGGAAAAATGTTGTTTATAACACATGCCGGAAAAGGTGCAGATTTCTGCACTTGTTATAAAAATAACTATTTTATCCCTTAAAAAATAAAATCATATTAATGCACATTTCGTGTTATTATTCCCCTCTGTTCATGGACCCAAAAACTCCATTTTGTAAATATGCATAGTAACTTTGTTTTGTCGTCGTTGCATCCTACGTCCTACATGAGATATGTGTCCCCAGTTCGCCCCTTTGCCCCCGCCATTGCGTGTACCGGAAGAGGAAACGCAGCTTTTTGCATCGCCTGCCATGGGCAACACGCGCGCCATTAATTTCAGCGGTAGAAGCGTGAACCATTGTTTCAGCGATCGTAAAAAACATCGAGAGCTGCATAAAACGACTGGACATCCACTAGGAATTGATTTAAATGTTTCAAAGCCTGATGGGATTATTCACACTATTTTCAAATGTGACTATTATTGAAATGAATTTATACTGCACATGCGTTCTCATTTGAATATACTCTCAGTAAACCGAATTATGAACTAGAAAAAATCACTTATTTGCTTTGAAAAAGAGGGGACCATTTTCCAATATTGCAATATTTATTTATTTATTTATGCTACTTTTAATTCCAATTACAGTACAGGGTCCGGACTCACCCATGGCCAACTTCATTGAATTGCGCTACGCTTATTATGGCCGTTTCATATGTCATTAAAATTCATAGTTTCAAATTTACAGAGCGGGTACGTCAATTAGCGCCTTTAACGAGATTCGTTGTAACTAAATTTCAAAATACTGCTTCTTGCATTAATTGAAAAAGTCCTAAAACAAGCCTAGTCATTGTACATTTATTATCATACGATCTTTACAGTAAAATACTAACCGTTGGAACCAATAATTCAATAATACTTCCTTCTTTGTGATGATATATTTATTTTATTTTATGTTTACATTTTTAATTTTAAAACGTACTTTATCTTTAAAATCCTTCTCTGCAACATCTAAATCAATATAAATACACAGAGTCAGTAATACAGTGTATGTACATACGGAACTGAACGCACATAACTTTAAAATATCGCTTCCTGTATCTGCAACATTCGCCCGGATGACACATATCCCCACCCAGAGCCACCCCGGAGTCACCCCGGAGTGTGTGGGATATTCCGGGTGTTGCTCTTTACTCTGGAGATTATAGCTGGAGCAGCGGGGGGAGGAGAAATGCACTATTTTTGTTTACATAACCGATTGAAACTGGGATTGTGGTTGGGGAATTCAAATGCACTACGGAATTTTAGATTCACTACTGGATTTGAATGTAATATACATAGGGGTTTCCGAGATCGGGTTGTTATGATAGGAATCAGAATCATTTTATGTAGTTTACTGGAGAGAATAGAATTATTATTCTGATATTATGCTTAGTAGTTTATTTGTTCATTTGTTTATTTATTTATGTGAACGATAACTAGAAAATGGTTATCAGTTACTATCCAAGTTTGATTCTAAAATAAAATAAATATATCATCACGTTTTCTATTCTTTACTGGGTGTGGCACTCTGCTGTAGCAGATCTCAGTAAGTGATATATTTTGCGTGTGAAGTGCGATTACCAGCTATCAAATCACGGTCCTTAAGATGTTAGTGGAGTGTGAGCCACAGGAGTTGTATTAATGTGGTGTAAACTGTTTGTCACAGGTAGATTCATACCACTGAGCCATCTACCCTATAAATGTGTGAGTGGTTAGATTTTACTATAATCTGTGATTGGGATTAAGTTCCTGTTGTGCAGGGTAACAAAATAAATTGACTATAAATTTCACAGTGGATGCACACATCCTTGAAGACGTCATATACAATATATTCTGAATGTAGTATATGTCCTTTATTGTAGAGCTTAGATTCATTTATTTTTAAAAAAGCTACTTTTGTCCTTTATTATTTGTTTTCTCATTTAAAGTACAGAGATTTAGTTTCTACAATTTAAATAAGTTCAGATTAAAGACGATTGAACAAAAACATTAACGTACATTTTTTTAAATAGAATTTTAAAGTAGTTTTATTGTCAGAGAACAAATTTTGACAAACATTTTGGAAAGAAAATGAACTTAATTTTATTATTATCTCTTTGTTTGTCAAATAAATATTTACGAAATGTGGTATCGAGTCGGTCCGTGTAAAAAAAATACTCCTGTGGCTCTCCCTTTACCAACATCCTTGGGGGCTGTGATTTGACGGCTTGTAACCGCATTTCACGCGCAAAATATATCACTTACCGAGATCTGTTTTGGTAGAGTACCGTACTCAATAATAGATAGAAGGTGTGATGGTATAATTATTTTTTTATTATTTTACAAACTGTTTTCTATTCTTATGAACCCTTTATTAAATTTCCTCTTAATTTTTCCCAAAAATATGTGGTCTCCACAAAATAAACCTTGACCAAACTTAAGAACCAATTCTATGTAACTTTTACGTAGGATAAAATCAAAACTCCCACTACAATTCACTCACCCCCTATACTTTCCAGTCATTAATTAACTTTATTACCAATATTACCAATTCTTCTTCAAAACTGATTATACATATTGCTTGTTTTGCCAATAACCACTCACAATATCGCACAAAAAGCCTGAACCCTATACTCAGCGTTCAGTGTTCACTCATCACGCAAATTACTTTCGAAGCAAAACATCCATGTCTGCAAAACCACCATCCACCACGTGACCACGTGACCACGCTTCACGAAGTTGTGAGACGTGAACACTGAACACAAGACATGCAGATTGCAGAAGAAGGCGGTGCGTGCAAGAACAAAGACGAAATACCGACAATGCTGATATTACAGACAATGTTGTGCTGGGTTCAGTGAGGTTAGGTTTGGTAACGGATTGGTGTCGGTAAAACAGTGCGCATCGGATAAATTGTAACCCTGGGGTGCTGAAGTACCTACTCGTAGTGAAGTTTTCAAGAGTTGGAAGATTTGGTTGGAGAAAGAGGTGGATTCAACGACAATTCCACAAAAATCGAATTATTATATATGTTAATTTATGAGCAAAACTAATGTATCCCAGTTTTTTTTATTTATAAGGGGTAGGTGGTTCAGTCGTATCGAGTCGGCCTGTGGATTTGAGAACCAGGGTTCGATTCCCATAGCCGACAAACAATTTTCACCACATTAAAACTACTCCCTAATATCTTTGCGAGTCATGATTTCACGGTTGGTAACGCGCAAAACATATTACTTACTGAGATCTGCTACGGCAGAGTGCCACACCCAGTAATGGATAAAAGCCGTGAAAATATATTTACATACATTCCAACTGTTAATTCATATTCAAGTTATAATAAAAATAATTATTATTCCACAAATTTAAAAAGTAAACATGTATGTAAATAAAATAATTTTATGTACTAGGTTATAGTGCTATTCTAACATTTATTGTTTTAATTATTGTTGTAATTAAATATTTTTTTGTGCCGAATTGCCATCTCGGTGCACATGCGCATTGTCTCACAATGTGAAGTTGCATTTTAATTGAGCCACCTACCTCACAAGGACATCAATGGCGATCGTTTTGAATAACTCAGTTTTTAATTAAATTTGAAAAAATCAACTTGCCTCCGCCAGGATTTGAACCCAGACCTTCCACTAGGGCCGCGAACGTCCTAACCAATTAGACCACAAGAGGTGTGTCTAATTGTTGGCACTGACAAGCGATTTTTTCTATGTGTCGGTTGTAAGTAAATATCAAATGTGCGAAATGGGTTTTTTCGACAATGCAAATGATATACAAACGTGTTTTTGTTTAATTGTATTTACAATTACAATTTTATTTACAATTACAATTAAACAAAAACAATTATCTTTATGATTTGATTAACTTCAATCGTGTCAACGTGGAAGGTCTGGGTTCAAATCCGGGCGGAGGCAAGTTGATTTTTTCAAATTTAATTAACATTCAACGCATTTGTTATTTACAATTACAATTAAACAAAAACTCAGTTTTTAATTAAATATTTTAGATATAAATACGGTACTTTTGATATATTTTTTTAGCATTATTGTAACAAATTTACAAGTCAAAATTTATATGCGTTAAATATTTCTTGAAATTGGAATAACCTATTCCGTTTTTGTTAATAAAATAAATAAATAAATATATCATCACGCCTTCTACCCATTACTGGGTGTGGCATTCTGCCGAAGCAGATCTCGGTAAGTGATATATTTTGCGCGTGAAGTCGTCAAATCACGACCCTTAAAGATGTTAGTGGTGGAGGAGCCACAGGGGTAGCTTTTGAAATTATGAAAATTGTTTGTCGCCTGTGGGAATCGAACCAGGTTTCTCAGGATCCACAGGCCGACTTAGCCACTCTATCAATTGTTACCTAAGTAAGTATTAATTCAAAATACTACTTAAATTCTAAATTCTCCTCAGTGAAAATTTCCTGTTACGTCTCTGTCCTTTACTGCATTTACTTTAAACGAAATCACCAAAAGCCTCCAATGCACTTCACACGGATGAAGTACTACTATGAAGTTGAAGCATCGACTGCAGCGCAATTCTGAACGGTGGCCAGCAGCAAGACTAATATGATTTAATTTATGAGGCTTAGCCGAAACTCTAAAAACCTGGCGAACTTGAAGACGAACAGTTCGCTTGATCTCTGTTGCTTTTTATGTCATTATTTCATGCTGCACAAATTTCATTTAGGAAATGGAACGTTTTGTCTGCGCACCAAAAAATTTAAAGAAGTTTTCAACAGGGATATTTATTTTACAGGAGAAGGAGTTCATTCTGTGAAATATTTTTTTGAATATTTTTGCATAATACAATAAGAGGGGAAATAGTAGAATTTGCAAATTTCTTTGTAAAATATCTTTCACATTTTTTCCAATTTATAAACAAAATAAAATATACCGGGAGGTGCTTGTTACGGGTGAAAATAAGGATTTAACATGGATATTTTAATGGGATAGTGGCTCAGTGGTATTGAGTCGACCTGTGGATCCTAAGAACCCTGGTTTGATCTCCACTGTCGACAAACATTTTCCCAATTTCAAATTACTCCTGTAGCTTCTCCAACACAAACATCTATGGGGGCCGTGATTTGACGGCTGATAACCGCACTTCACGCGCATAAATATACCACTTACCGAGATCTGCTTCGGCAGAGTGCTATACCCAGTAATGGATAAAAGGCTTGATGATATATTTATTTATTTATTAGTTTTATGTAATTTTCTGCTCTCAGTTCATTTTCTGAAGAGAAAACAAAATTGTAGAGTGCAAAAATGCATACTAAATTGTTTTTTGATTTTTCATTACGTGCCTGGTTTATCCGTAACATTAAATAGTATATTACAGAACAAGCATCGAAAGTGTAAGGTAACGTGCGTGTGTACAAATTGAAAAACGAGGCGCGCAGCGCCGAGTGATTTAAGTACACAAGCATAGTTATCGAGCGAGTTATGTACACTATTTTTCAGACGACCACAAAATATTTCTAAAAATAGTTTACAAGAGCAATGTTGTTACACTTTGACAGCTGATGCGTTTATGAAGGTAAGCACTGACGTTTGACGTTTGAGGTTAGGTGTGGCGATACTGACTGTACTAACCGTAATGTCAAAATATTTAATAATGTTAAAATATGAATAAATATGTAATTATTAATTTTAAAAAACAAGATTTATCGGTGAAAATGTGTTGAAGAATTTGCCAAAACGTCGATGTAAATAATAATACAAATTCTTGTCATTTATTATATAATTTTCTTTCATCGGTACACCATCTGTTGTCAATTAATGGAACTTCACCTGATATGTTAGAAATGTGCGTTATATAACATATCAGTGTATGTAATTTTCAACTCTCCGTAGCAATTTATGATGTTGTTATGGTTACTTTCAAAAGTGATCGTCTGAAATAGTATATTACGTACCATGAACTGTAAGTGACAGTTTCTAGGTCAAGAATGTAGTTTCGGAAATTGTGGTCCGAAGGATCGAGATTTCCTAAACATTCGCGACTTAAAAAAATCACTTACAGTTCGAGGTTAGTAAGCTATTTCTTACAATACTAGCACAAATAGGAGGAAAAGAAGAATTGGTTTCAAAATTGACAACTGTCAAAATAAACAATCTAAAGTTATATAAGCTAGCACACTGCAGATCGGTGAATCCGGACCTAGCTTTGTTATTGGGATTAAGTTCCTGTTGTACAGAGCAGCATAAATAAATAAATAAATGTTGAAGAGGAAAGAAGTCAATACACTTCTGATATTTTCTAAATCTCATTAAAAAAATTGTTTAAAATCTTGAACAATTGTTGCATTTTCCGTTTAAAACTTGAAAGTAGTTTGTTAAAAATGTCCTCCCAGGAGGAAAATTATAATTTCCACTTTCTCAGCCAGTGTAAAGTTAAATTGCCGCTCGTTGTTCAGTCGGTAAGTGTGCTCACTTCTCTCTTCGTTACCGACATGAATTCGACACAGTACATAAAATTTTATATCCGGCCACGAAGTTTTGGATCTGTTTAGTATTTTGTATTTGTATAATATTGGCGTTCCTTGGCTGATCGTTGATATCACATTAATACTGATTTTCTTGTTTCTGTTATTGGAGGTTATTCTGATTCTTTTTCGACTTAATTCGGAAAAGAATAAATGGAAATTGGGAAAGTTCTGAGCGGGGAATAAGTTAATAAAAATTATATTGGCTTGTAGATGCCGATTTCAAAATGAAAATAAGAAATTGTATTCTTGAAGTTTGGATTTTGTTTTGGAGAATAGAACAAGAGAATTTGAAAAATTATTAGTTTATTATTAAAATGAGGTCAATTGGTTTTCAGAATGGTACAAGTTATAGCTGTATTTGACTGATTTTTTTTTATATCATTTTTTTATTAATAATTAAATCATATTCTTTAGGACCCGGTTAGAAAATTAAATTTTCTTCTCTCATTTGAGAGAAAAAAGGTGATACTTTTCATTCATAGGAACGAATAGTGGTGAAAGAGTATTATTAAAAAGCGAGTGTGTAAAGTTTTCCATTATCCTTTCAACACATGTATTACTTATTATTTGTCCTACGACAATTTAGCATTTTACACTAAAGGAATTTAATTATTTATTAGATATTTTTTTATTTTCTCAAATAATATCTAAATAAATAAATAAATAAATATATCATCACGCCTTCTACCCATTACTGCGTGTGGCACTCTGCTGAAGCAGATCTCGGTAAGTGATTTATTTTGCGCGTGAAGAGCGGTTACCAGTCGTCAAATCACGGCCCCCAAACATGTTAGTGGTGGAGGAGCCATAGGGATAGCTTTTTCAAATTATGAAAATTTGTCGCCTGTGGGAATCGAACCAGGGATCTCAGGATCCACAGGCCGACTTCATACCACTTAGTTCTCGAAATACGTATTTAGATTTTTCTTTATATTGATTGAGGCTTAGGGGTTAATTTTATCTGTAATATCTGAGATTGTGGCGAATACATTGTTACACTTATCGCACGCAAATGAATGCGGTAAGGGAATACTTTCAACACTGCCGTAGGAAATAGGTATTGATGACTCACGAACAAAAAACACAATTTTACGTATGGGGTGGCTAGCTCAGTGGTATGAAGTCGGCCTGTGGATCCTGAGAACCCTGATTCGATTCCCACAGGCGACAAACAATTTTCATAATTTCAAAAACTACCCCTGTGGCTCCTCCACCACTAACATCTTTGAGAGCCGTGATTTGACGACTAGTAACCGCACTTCACGCGCAAAATATATCACTTACCGAGATCTGCTTCGGAAGAGTGCCACACCCAGTAATGGGTAGAAGGCGTGATGATAGGGTAGGAAAAAATTATATGTTCTTCCCTCTAGAAATAAAACGCTTCTATCGCAAAGAAATGTCTCACTTTCTTCTCTTGTTATACGTATAACTATTAAATTATAATTTATAACAAATTTTACACTTTTTTATCGTCTCATATGCCTTTATATTAGAACCCACGGGTTAATCTTACCTGCATACCCCATTAAAACTTAGCATAACTCCTTCGCCACGTCATTATAGGGGTATTTAACCCGCAATGGGAGTATGTAATACGTAGTCGCACCGCTAACGGTCGCGGTGGCGCTAGTGTTCCTAACAACAGCAACAACACACAGTTGCATTGTGGGTAATCGGGAGCTTTGCACCTCATTATGCCTGTAGACCGTCGACGAGGTTATGTTACTTGTTGAGAGAAACTTTGCAAACGTTATGCTATTGTTTTGTTCACTGAAAAACAGTTTTTGTTGATGGTTTGTCGTTTGGAATGATCGTTGAAAATTTTAATTGGTTGATGTTTGGCGAATCAACATAAATCTTATTTTTTAAATGAATATGGTTTTCAACCTTTTATAAATAATAAATATTGTCACCACGCCTTTTACCCATTACTGGATGAAGCACTTTGCAGTAGCAGATTTCGGTAAGTAATATATTTGTGCTCGTGAACTGCGGTTACAAGTCGTTAAACCACGGCCAAAAAAATGTTAGTGTTGGGGGAGCCACAAGAGTAATTTTAATTTGGTGAAATTGGCTGTGAGAATCGAACCCGAGTTCTCAAATCGACTGGAACTTAATCCCAATTACAGTACAGGGTCCGAACTCATCGAGCTACTGTGTGATAGTTCATATATTTTTAACTTGAATGGGATTTGAACTCGGGATTTCACTATCATACTGCCGGACCATAATTCTCATATTTTCTGTCTCACGTCAACCACTGGCATTTATTCCTTATTAGCGATAATTCCTGAGGCTGCGGTCAAGACGATCCTCAATTAAAATACCTTTGAGGCAAGTAAGGAGTGTGAGGACCTCCAGAGATGCGAGGCAGCGGCAGACACGACACGCGATGAAATATGACAATCACGTTAGCTTTGCCGACGTATTGGGATAGGTTAGTGTTAGAATGTGTTGTATATGTGTCTGGTATGATGGTCACGTTTAGTTTTGTAAGGGAGATGTACTAACCAGAGCCGGAATACGATGATTGTTAAAAATAGGTATTTATTTTTACCGCATTAATACTACTCCAGTGATTCCCTTTCTACTAACATCTTTAGGGGTCGTGATTTGACGGCTGGTAACCACACTTCACGCTTATAAATATATCACTTAGCGAGCTATGCTACGGCAGAGTGCCATACCTAGTAATGGGTAAAAGCCGTAATGATATATTTATTTATTAATAGATATTAATTTATTTTGTAAAAATATTAGAAACAAACTAAATTTTGAAACCGAAATTAGAAATGTATATTTTTCTTGAAAATTACAAAGCTCTTGTTGTTGATTTTCCCTTAAAATAGCTATTTGTATATAGAGATATTCAATATCAGAGCTGGGCAAGCTACTTAAAGAAAGTAGCTAAGCTACAGCTACAGCTATTCTTTTAAAAAAGTAGCTAAGCTACAGCTACAAGCTATATTTTGTAAAATATAGCTAAGCTACAGCTAAAAACTTTCGTTAAAGTAGCTGTTCAATTTTAAAGCTACTTTTTTAAATTATTGTGAAATAATTAAATTTGCCATTGTCATATGACCAGTCTTTTGTTATAATGACTGTTAATTTACTATTATGTACATAAATATCAAAAATAGCAAATATCATCTGGCACCTACTGTGTATTTTTGCGTATTAGAGCCAGTTAGAACCGGCAACAAATAATTATTTTGTGTGGGTTTAGCTTGTACGCAAGCATACTTTGTTGACCTTCTGCTTAAAAAGTAGCTTTAAGCTACAAAACGTAGCTTTAAAAGTAGCTTCAGTTGTTATTTTTAAGCTAATAGAAAAAAAAGTAGCTAGCTACAAGCTACAGCTATATTTTATCACAGTTAGCTAAGCTACAGCTACAGCTAAGGTAAATGTAGCTAAGCTAGTAGCTAAGCTACAAAAATAGCTAGCTACTGCCCAGCTCTATTCAATATATAAAATAAATAAATTTTACTTGGCTGTTTTTGTAAAAATGTACTCTCCATCCTAAAATTGGTCAGGAAAGTAGGCACTTTCGTGCCGGTTTCAGAAAAATAAATAATTACTCTAACTACTCACAAAATTGTCTGAGTACTTTCCTGCATCCATCATCTATACATCTGAACACACATTAATTACCTCCTTAATTGAATACAAATGAGCATCTCTTTGATTGACAGCCTCAACATAAATCGTTTTTACGCGCATTCATTACAGTTTCCAATATCAAGTCAACTATGAATCCAATCCAGAACATCAACAACTGGCAAATGTTTTAAACATGACCTACAGTCATGTGACGTCCCTCATCTGAAACAAGCGCAAAAACCAACACATTCTTGCTAATTAATATGATTTTAATTACATTATTAAGTAAGTTCGAGCAGAAAGAAGTTGCTTGACGCGACCATATGTCAAACGAGAAAAAGAAGAAAAAAGTTCAAGCTATGAAGTCAAGAAAAAGTTGAAAATTAATTTACGAGGAGATATTCTAAATATTTGTAGGAAGGTATTCATTTTGTTTTTATGATTGCATGAAATATGTGGCTGTCAAGTCGTGTAACAGATTGTTTTGTATCTGACATTTTAAAAATTAACTTAAGGTAGTACTAACGTGAAATTTTTTTTTGCAAATCTGAATGAAATTTGGCGCACGTAAACATTGGATAGTCATACGCATCCTGTTAAAATATGAAACACATTCATCGTCTGTGAACAAATATATTCGCTTGTAAAGTTGAGTTCTTATACACGGGGCTTATGGCGATCATCACTCAGAATCGCACGTATTTGGTTTGTGTACCTCTGAAATGTTGCAGTTTCATTTGAAAAACTAGTATGATGTTCTAGAACTATCCATGTATATTGTATCAGAAGGAGAAAGTTTTTTATCGTTTAGTAATGGATATATAGCCATGCAAAGCCTTGTTTTTAACGAAAAATTAAGTATCCCAATTTATAATGGCAACACCACACGGTGGTATGATATTTGAAAATTCACTAAACCAACAACCTGTTAACAATTCATGATATCCAAATCATAATAGGTATGAAACACTTATTTTATTCAATTTTTATATTTTTTTTGAGCGTCAGTTTCGCCACTCGACAACCGTTGGCGCCACCGTCACACTAGTACTACCTTAATGTAAATAAATACAAGAGTTCATTGCTATTAAATTATTATTGTACTTTGGTTTAACTGATTCTTACTTAAGAAATGTTTGTACACTTCAAACTTTTCATTTACAATTTCACTTGCAATTAAGGCGTGGCAAAGCACAAAGTTCCATAGTAGCTACATAATATAATATATTATATTTTTGTTAAATTTGTCCATGACATTGACATTTCGTACTAAAATTACTGTCAAAAATAAACCACTACTGACAGTTGTATACAAACAAATTATATCCGTTGAAAAAGAAAAAACTTTTACGAATGACTAATTTAAAATTAAATTGATAATTTCGTAGCCTACTTAATATCTTTTTAAGACTTATCCTTAAGTGCAATGTGAACTTCAATAAACAAATATATTTAAAAGTAAACATTTATAAAGCTTTTAAAAGTACTGAGTAGTAGACAAGTCCGGAGTCCGGAACTAAAAGAAATAATTTAAAATTAAACTACCAGATGGCACAAGTTCAATTATAGGTTTGAATCTTTACTAAAGTTATATTAGCGGAGACATGAACCACAATATTTTAGTTTCTGAAAGATACGTACAGCATCCGTGGCGCTAGTGTGCTGGACCAGAATTCATCACAACGCGAGAGTAAAACCGGAGAAACAGGTTTGTGAAACTTACTTCGACTTTTCGCCGAAAGAGGGCAGTCAATATGAGTTTTAAATTTTAAATCATTCAAGCCATCTCGTTAATTATTTTGATAAGGTTTTAGTAGCAATTTTTAAAAATGAAATTGACATATTTTCTATTAGATTTGACAAAGCAGTTAACAGGAATTAACTTCGAAACTACTAGGACAAGTGATATGTTAGCATTACTTTTAATATGCATGATTATGTAACCGATATTAATAATAATTACTTGCTAATTAAGGAAAATAAATGTGAAGCATGCGTACAAACGCGTTTTTATACGCTCAGCTACACAGTTTAATTAATCAATAAATGTAATTTAGACTTAATTGATAACAATTAAAAAAAAAACTTTTCGTTTTTATAGGGTAAGTGATTCAATGGTATCGAGTCGAACTGTGGGTAGGTGAACCCGGGTTTGATTCCTTTTATCGACAGTTTTCACCACATTAAATTTACATCGATGGCTTCCCCACCATTAACATCTTTGGTGGCCGTGAGTTTCAACATATTAAATCGCATATTATTTGCACTCTTTGAATGAAACAAGTATCACTCAAAGATACACGTGATGTCACATCCCCTATACAAAATTTCCAAAAATCATATTTCTTGTAATATAAGGAATTTTAAACCCGCATTTAAGTTAGTACTAGTGTGACGGTGGCGCTATCGGTTGTCGAGTGGCGAAACTGATGCTCAAAAAAATATAAAAATTTTATAAAATGAGTGTTTTATACCTATTATGATTTGAATATCATGAATTGTTAACAGGTTGTTGGTCTAGTGAATTTTCAAATACCATACCACCGTGTGGTGTTGCCATTATAAATTGGGATTCTTAATTTTTCGTTAAAAACAAGGCGCATGGTTATATATCCATTGCTAAGCACTAAAAAACTTTCTCCTTCTGATACAATATACATGGATAGTTCTAGAACATCATACTAGTTTTTCAAATGAAACTGCAAAATTTCAGAGGTACACAAACCAAATATGTGCGATTATGAGTGATGATCGCCATAAGCCCCATGTATAAGAACTCAACTTTACAAGCGAATATATTTGTTCACAGACGATGAATGTGTTTCATATTTTAACAGGATGCGTATGACTATCCAACGTTTACGTGCGCCAAATTTCATTCAGATCTGCAAAAATTTTTTCACGTTAGTACTACCTTAAAAAAAATAGTTACAGAAGCCCATTTTACTCAATTATAATAAATTTTCAATAACAAGCGCTATTTTTTCACGCCCGGAACTAGTTCCAACCCGGAACGCTTCCCCGGAAATCGGTTCTCAACCGTTTAAAATTATATACCTCGCACTACTGAACAACTGAAAATATCATCTCTCGTTCGCCAACAAAAAGTTATTTATTGTCTCCATCTTAGCAGCACTAGCAGAGATCTCAAGATTTCTCCTCCTAGATCTAGATCTAGAATCTAGTGGCCTGTGACTCGATACTGCTGCGGCGATGTTCAACTGTTCGCGGGGTGATTTATCTGTGAGATTTCTGGGTAAGATTTGTGTGAGAGTACCGATGCATGCTAGTGAGAATTGGTGAATTATGGCAGTGAATTTTATTTAAATATTATTGAGACTTGCGCTGTTAGAGGTTTTTTGATTATCTAGAGGCGTGAAATATTGAGGATATTTGCTGGTAAGCTAAAATTGTGCAGTGAAGACAGTTAGAATGAAGTAGCGATTTAGAAGAAACGGGTTATCAATGTTTGAATAAATCTATATGATTGATAATTCATTTGTTAGATAAAAGTAAAAATATAGAAAAATCCGTTGCTTTTTCTCTGTGTGTGGGGGTGTGTGTGTGCGTGTGTGTGGATGGATGGATGGATGGATGTATGTCCGAGTGTGCAATATCTCATGAACGAGATAAGATTTGTTAACGAAACTTTGTAATTATAAGTTTCATGAAAATACGAAGAACTGAGTTGAATTTGAATGAAATTGAGAAACCGGAAGGGGAAGTTTACTGGACGCACAAAACAAAAAATTCCATTTATTTCAAAAATGGAATCAGTTACGAAAAAAAGTTGCAAATAAAAGATGTTAGCAAAAATATTTGGAACATAAAATGTTACTTGCAATTTTCCTGTATATGCGTCTAATTTTTATATTTAATAATATATTTCAATAATCATAGTAGCAATAGAAACAAAAAATATAAATTTTAATATTCGCTTTATCTAGTTTTCTATGGCTTTTTTTGGAAAAACAAATACATCATTAAAATGGTCAACTAATTTGGCAACTTTTGGCTCAATTTATTCGACTTCTTATCTCACGGTTCTTGAGATACCAAGGGTTAGACTCGAAAAAAAGACATCCTGTATTTCAGTAAAGTTAGCCATAAAGTAGTCAACATTACTAAAAAACAAATAAAACAAATAAATGCTGAATTACTGAAAATATAAATTACATGTTTAATAATATTATTTAACATTCATATATTCTAAATATTAAATATGCTGTGTATAAGAAAGTCGTATGGTGACCACATCAGATTTTTTTAAATACTGTTTTATTACAGCCAAAGCGTCTTAGGTTTTATTTTCTTTTGGTTTATTTGTACAACTAAACTTTAATGCAATGTTATAAATGCCTGATCCACTTGACATTGTGAATAATAAAAAATAAACCATTAATATAATATATTCTTTTTATGGGTAATAATTTCCAATTTAATTTCAAGTGTACGAATTTACAGAGACTCGTAAATAACCCGAAAGAGCAATGCACATTTCGGTGCAACGTGCAACATTAAATCGCACTCTAGACATTAATACATCATGCAGCATTTAGCCAAAATTTATAGTCGATATCAATGCAAGTAAAATGCGATATATCTCTTTAATACGATCACTCCAGTCAGCTCAAATTACAAAACATGCATTTCGTGTGTTGTTTCAAGAGTAAACAAGAAACAGTGCTACCGAAAATATCTCAAACCATTCATCATCGATTCACAAAAAATTAATTAGCGGTAATAAATAACCGTAATATCAAAGTTATTAATTGGCGGAGATTTTTTCTGAAACTCCTACATGAAAAAGGCGTGGCACTGAATAAAAATATGTCTCGGAAACACAATAGACATAGTTGTGCAAGATTGATAGTGAAATTAAAATTCTGAACAATGGAAATGCTATGTGATATGATGCTTACATTAAATAATAGGATTATTATTACAATAATACTATTTCAAAAGAGAAATGTATATACGCGATGTAACATTACGAGGGCAAGGTGAAAAGTCCCTGAAAAATGAAACAAGAAATGATTTATTTTGTCAAAACATATTTTATTTCTCAACATAATCTCCTTGTAGCTCGATACATTTCGTCCAACGTTTTTCTAATTTTTCGATCCCTTCCAAATAATACGCTTTTGGCAATCCTTCAAAATAGGCGTTTGTCTCAGCGATGACCTCATCGTTGGAGCCAAATCTCTTTCCGCCCAGCCCTTTCTAAATGCGGCCGCTTTCGCTTCAAATCGGCGCCGAATCGATCCAACACTCCAAAAAACTATCGCCATGACTTTGTTGGTCAATAAACCAACTTTGGCCTTTTTCGGCTTAGATTCGCCAGGACAAGTCCAATGTTTCGACTGTTCTTTGGTATCTGGTGTGTTGTGAAGGATCCATGTTTCGTCCACGATACAAAACGGCGCAAAAAGTCCTTCTTATTGCGCTTGAACATCGCCAAACATTCCTTTGAACTTGTCACACGGTCGCGCTTGTTGTCAACAGAGAGCAAATGCGGCACCCATCTGGCAGATAGCTTTCTCATATCCAAAAATTTATGCAAAATGTTCCGTACCCGTTCGGTTGAGATGCTCATAGCCTCAGCAACCTCGTGCACTTTAACTCGCCGATTGTCCAATATCATACCCTGAATTTTATCGACAATTTCTAGTGTTGTAACCTCATTTGGACGACTAGAAATTTCGGCGTCCTTTGTGGTCATACTACCACAACGAAAATCAGTAAACCACTTGTGAATCGTTCCAATCGATGGTGAGGAGTCCCCATAATGTTTAACAAACGATGCTTTGGTTTGCGTAATATTTTTTCCACGCAAGAAATAATGTTTAATCAAAACGCGAAATTCACTTTTTTCCTTGTTTTCAAAAATCTTCAAGGTTGCTTGCTTTCGATGGGTGTCAAAACAGAACGGAATGACATATCAGTCTGAAAACTTTAATGCATTCTAGTTAAAGATGGTACATCACAAATTTCACATGAGATTTGCGATTGTGGCGCCATCTGTTTTATTTTTCAGGGATTTTTCACCCTGCCCTCGTACATCGGGAAATGAAATGGAACATTTAGGAAGAAATATCTTTTAAGGTTTTCTTAGATTTATTTATTTTGCAAATAAAATACAAACAAAAATCAATCTTCATTGGACCAAAGCTCTCGAGGATTTACTTCTTATACAAGAATAAAATGATTATACCGCCAATTTCGTTCGTATTACATGTACTCTTAGTTCAATCCCAGCTTTTTTCCTTTCTTGCAAAAAACGACAGCAACATCTTCGTCGGCAGAATCCCTAGACCGCGTCTAGTTTAAAATGAGTTACCGCCATATCTTATTGAATCCTGTCTTAATAAATCTCCCGCGATAGCAGCGCCACGGATGCGTTAGCCACTGCGGCAGAACGGCGAACCACGAGCCACTAGTCCGGAAAGCATGACCACGGAAGCAACCGCTGTGAAAAATGCACCAGTGGTTACACAACGGCGGGCATGTTGCGCTAGGTCAGTGAAGGGGTAGTGGGGTAGTTAGTGGGGGTAAAGGCGATGCGAGATTGTTCGTGGGAGGTCACTCGGCAGAGATAGAAATGATTTATTGCGGACAGATGTGCGAGATATGAATAAGTTTTGATATTTGCTGACAGAGTATTTTAAATTGAATGGAATGGAGTCTTAGTCAAATCTAAAGGAACACTTTTTAATATAAGTAAATTAAATATTTCTCCCTATTATGTAAATGGTTCATTATCTGTTAATGATGGATACGTTAATAGCTGTATTCCATTTGCCACTTGGTTCACTAAAATCAGTTCAGATAAATTAGACAATATGTCTAAATGAACTGAATTAAGCAAACTGATGCATTTATTGGGGTGAATTACTTCAAAGTAAATTAGTAATACTAGTACTAGAAATAAAGTCAGTGAAGTAATCTAGGGAAATAAATAAGTGATCTGGTTCAGTAAATGTAAGTTAGATCTGATCCAAATGGCTATACGCCTAAAGACAACTTTTATTTTTCATGATTACAATAGCTGTATTCCATTTGCCACTTGGTTCACTTAAATCAGTTCAGTTAAATTGGACACATGACTAAATGAATTAAATTAAGCAAACTTATGCACTTATCGGAGTGAATTACTTTAAAGTAAATTAGAATCAGTAATTCTAGTATTGTAAATAAAGTGAGCGTAATAATCTAGCGAAATAAATAAGTGATCTGGTTCAGTAAATGTAAGTTAGATCTGATCCAAATGGCAAATGGAATACGCCTAATGTCATGGCGATAATGACGGCCGTCTCTATGGTTTTTGTTTATTTTATCACTAGTATATCTATGGCAACAAAAATAAATTTTCGATAAAAATCAGTAAAATAGCATTTTTACAATACTTGTACTGTAAGTTACCTATTAATGACATAATTTAACAACAGTAAGTGGAACTTTTATTGCACAATGGTTTCCATGGTTATATCAGGACTTTAATAGTTACATACTATCCACCGTGGACAGTAAGTAAATATTGCATATCAAGGTCCTTTTTATTTTGACAACAATTTGACAGCTATCAATTTTGAAACTTATTTTTCTTTTCCTTCTATTTGTGCAAGTATTGTTAAAACAGCTTACTAACCTCGAACTGTAAGTGATTTTTTAGATCGCGAATGTTTATGAAATCTCGACCCTTCGGACCTCGGTTTCTACATTCTTGACCTAATAACTGTCACTTACAGTTCATGGTACGTAATATACTATTATTCAATACGGTTTTTCTCAATTTTTTCATATAAAGTATTATTATTTTTTGATATGTTTGAGAAAACATTACTTTCTCGAATGGAATCAAAATCCATTTCAAAAAAGGCCGTCCCCTTCGCTTTGAAAATATGACTATCGATAAAAAATATCTAACCTTGTTAAAATATCCACAATTATAAATCCTCGAAACTTTTTTTTTTAAATTATTTATATTAAATGATTATTTCAGGAGATAAATAAATAAATAAATATATCATCACGCCTTCTACCCATTATTGGGTGTGGCACTCTGCCGAAGCAGATCTCGGTAAGATATATTTTTACGCGTGAAGTGCGGTTACCAGCCGTCAAATCACGGCCCCCAAAGATGTTAGTGGAAGGGAGCTACAGGAGTAGTATTAATGTGGTGAAAATGTTTGTCGCCAGTGGGAATCGAACCAGGGTTCTCAAGATCCACAAGCCGATACGATAACCACTGTGCCACCTACTCCACAATGATTATTTCAGGAGATAATATCAATATTCCCTACTTATTCTACACCCTGTATATACATAAATCTAAATTAGGTTACCGGATCCATCTTATAGAAAATAGAAAAAGTATCCCTATTTTTATTTATCTCATCTCCCGAAAACAAAAACAAAATATACCGGACAACCTCCAAAATGCAAAAAGAAAATCAGCAAATTCTTCATTTTTATTTTACCCGCGTCGATGCTGAGAAAATGCAAGCAATCTGTTTTTACTCAACTCGTAATTGGCATCACTGACGTCTTGGTGATAAATAACTAACACTACCAACCGTAAAAAACCAAAGTCACTAGTTGCTCCAGGGTTTTATATTCAGTGCTGTTGATAACTAATAACTATGTTTACTGTTTGGTTTCTTCGAAATAATTGTGTCGTTACGAGGAAATATTTCACTAGTAAATTAAAGTTTATTGCTGAGATTTACGATGATTTTCTTATGATTAAAAGAAAATCAAGTCTTGTAACTAACTTTCAATTAGTGTATAATAAATTTCTGTTTTACCTTATTGCAGAACGACTTTGAAATTCTAATTTAATGTAGGTAGAAAGACGAACTTACCTGGAAAAAAGGAAAAAGAAATTAATAACATATTGCGGCATAATTTATTACTAAATATAGTTTACCACTTTATGAAGGTAGTAAAAAAATTCAGCTTATTTATAAATAGACTCAAAATTGTTGAGTTTAAAATTAATAAGAAACTATTAGGGTATATAGTCATATCACTATAGGTATTCATAAATATAGTTCTTTTTAGTTTTTCCCAACCGTTCTTGAGAAATTAAATAAAAATTTTGAAATAATTTCCATTTTCCACACGCATTTTCAAATATTTTTTTTTATAATACTCTCCACCTTTTATTTTAAACACAGGTATAAAATAAATAAATATATCATCACGCTGTCTACTCATTACTGGATGTGACACTCTGCTGTAGCAAATCTCGATAAGTGATATATTTATGTGTGTGAAGTGCGGTTACCAGCCGTAAAATCACGGCCTCCAAAGATGTTCGTGGTGAGGGAGCCACAGGGGTAATTTTAAATTGGTGAAAATGTGTTATAGGCTGTGGGAATCGAACCAGGGTTCTTAGGATCCGTAGGCCGACTTGATACCACTGAGCCATTACCCCATTCAATTTTAAATTGGTGAAAATGTTTTGTCGGCTGTGGGGATCGAACCAGGGTTCTTAAGATCCTCAGACCGACTTGATACCACTGAGCCATTACTAATAATTTTGTTTGAAAAAGATCAGTGTTCAGATATATTTTGGTACTCGTTGCATTTTAGTACAATCTTATTGACTTCAACTATAGACAAAATATATACGGACGTCTAATTAAATGTGAATTAATTCCTTTTGCTGTGAATTATAATAACTTTATAATTACTTTATTTTTAGACTCGTCCAGAACTACAAAAGTCGTTGATAAAAAGCGTTGCCATTTGAATACATTTAGATAGATCTATCTGTGCCTAAACTAAATTATAAAATTGTGTCTCAGTGGTTTGAATTTCATTATAAGCTCCTGTAATTGGAATTAAGTTCCTGTTGTGCAGAGTAACAAATAAATAAATAATGTACTCAATCCAAGATCAAGTTCTTTCTTCTCCACAAAAGTGCAATAAAATTTTTTTGTTTCTTCCACTTCGAACTACTATAAATATTTGAATTATCGCAACGTATTTCTTCTCCTTCTTATTTATCAAGAGCAATCCAATTTATTTACCATATAAAACATCAATTAAGATAAAATTTAAACAAGGCCTGAAAACAAGTTTTTGTTTTCTCGTTTCCTTGGTGACTGCACGTATCCGATCAGCCTAATGTGTGTTTGTTGTTTATACAACATGCATGTGTTCGAGCAAAAATGGATACTGCGAAAAAGATCGAATAAAATCTCGGTTTGTATGCAAAAATGTAATCGAGTCTCGAATACACAACACAGGAAAAACTTGATAATGGTATTGTGAGGTTATACCAAAAACTTTGCTTTTAAATGTGGAGGTATTAAAATTTTAACTTCAAATTGGAACTGCAGTACGTGGTAGCAATTTCAGTTAAAATTATTGTATTTGAAACATTTTAAAATATTTTTCAGTAAATAAAATTCATGTACCAATCATTCTTTTGATGAAAACAATATTTTATTGGTTATTGAATAATTTTTGTCAACTTTCAAAACACCTCAGTTTTTCGACTTTTCCGATGCCATATCTTAAAAACTAAACGAGATATGAAGATGCGCTCAACGACATTGAATTTCTCGTGCTCCAATTAACTCGTATACATATTTTCAGTGATTTTGAAAATTTTCAACAATTTTCGCCATTTTATTTTTCCTAAACAGTTTTTGGACAATATCTTAAAAACTAGAAGGCCTACGCACTTGGGGTTTTAACCATTGGATTCAGCGGTTCAAAATATAAATGTATATAAATTTTCGTTACAATAATCGTACCAGAAAGAGTTTTAGAGTCAATGGTTTGAAAATCTTAAAAAACCTAAGGGGTACCCCTTGGAAAAATATTTAAAAATTTCAAAAAACTCAAGTCGCTTCAAATGAGCTAAAATTTTGCTAATAAGTCAATTCGGACCCGGGGAATCCAATGCCGTTAAGCGCAACTTCGTATCTCGTTTAGTTTTTGAGATAGAGCCTCCGAAAGTGTTGAACTTTCAAAAAATTTCAACACCTCAGTTTTTCGACTTTCCAGGGCCCATATCTCAAAAACTAAGTGAGATATGTAGATGCGCTCAATGACATTGAATTTCTCATGCTTCAATTATCTTGTACAGAAATTTTCAGCGATTTTTATAATGTTCAACAATTTTTGCCTTTTAATTTTTCTAAACAGTTTTTGGACAATATCTTAAAAACTAGAAGCTGTACGCACCTGGAGTTTTAACCATTGGATTCAGCGGGTCAAAATACATATGTATGTAAATTTTCGTTATAATAATCGTACGAGAAAGAGTTTTAGAGCAAATTGTTTGAAAATCATAAAAAACCTAAGGACCCTTCGGAAGTGTTGAACCTACAAAAAATTTCAAGACTTTCAACAGTTTTTCGACTTTCCCAAGATCATATCTCAAAAACTAAACGAGATATACAGATACGCTCAACGGCATTAAATTTCTCGTGCTTCAATTAACCTACAAAAGTTCAACAATTTTTATATTTAAATAAAAATACATTTGAGAAACTTTCCCAAACAACAGTTTTTAAACAGCTTCTCGCTGCAAAGTTACAGTGAACAGAATATAGTAGAAATACAAATAATACAAGTAAACGAGACTATCCCATATATACATCTCATGAACATTTTAAAAAGATCACCTCATAACTCAAAAACTATTACCTTAAGCAGCATCTAACAGCAACAGTAATACCACATAAATAACTATTCTAACCTTAAAAATATAAAATACAAAGATACCACACCAGTGCAAATACCAAACCCTTTTCAAATAAATAATAACAATATTAATAATAAGCAACCTGTTCTCTGTTGCCTTGTATGGTAAGCAAGCGAGATGCCTTCCCATATATTTGCCTCTGTATCACGCTATTCGAGCATGTATTTATTTCTGCACGCATGTATGTGAGAAATACGACGCGTAGCGTGTGGTTACAATGTAACATATGCGGACATTTTATGTGTAACTCATGGGTAGTTAGTTACATGTAACGATGTAAGTGTAAAGATGTCGAAGAACAAGGTAATTGCCTTATTTGAATTTGATAACTGCGTTTTATGATATTATTATGGGAAATTGATGAGTTGTAAATCTTTAAAATGTTTTTTTTCTTTCTTAACTCTGATATAGTGGGTTTAATTATATGTGGTTTGATTTGATACTAACATTAAAGTGATAACCACTTTTTTACTTTCTTATATGCAGTATAAGGAAGTATTGGAATCGTGAAAAAAATCGTTGACGAGATTTTCGTGGAAATACGTGTTTGGAGGTCCACTGAATCCGTTTTGATCATTTTCTTAATGATATCTGTGTGTTTATGTATTTGTGTGGATGGATGTGTGTCCAAGTGTGCAATAGCTCATGAACGAGATAAGATTTGTTAATGAAACTTGGTAATTATAAGTTTCATGAAAATACGAAGAGCTGA
This sequence comes from Pterostichus madidus, assembly GCA_911728475.2. Classification (NCBI taxonomy): domain Eukaryota; kingdom Metazoa; phylum Arthropoda; class Insecta; order Coleoptera; family Carabidae; genus Pterostichus; species Pterostichus madidus. The sequence goes on along the minus strand of OU452308.1, from coordinate 2,589,695 downwards.
GTTGATTTCGAATGAAATTGAATAACCGGAAGAGGAAGTTTACTGGACACACAAAACAATAAATTCCATTTATTTCAAAATTGGAATCAGTGACGAAAAAAAGTTTCAAATAAAAGATGTTAGCAAAAATATTTGGAACATAAAATGTTATTTGCAATTTTCCTGTATAGTATTAACTTAAAGCACAAGAAATTCAATGCCATTGGGAGCCTCTTCATTTCTCATTTAGTTTTTGAGATATAACCTCTGAATAGGACTTTTTCGATGGCTATATCTTAAAAACCAAACAAGATATGTAGATGCGCTCAACGGTATTGCATTTCTCGTGCCCGAATTGACTTACAAGCAAATTTTAAGTAATTTAATATTGCAAATTTCTTAAGAGTTTGACGGTTCTACATTGATTGATACATATTTATTGTTTTGTGATTTGACAGCTAGTAACCACACTTCACGCGCATAAAAATACCGCTACGGCAAAGTGTCACATCCTGTAATAGATAAAAGGCATTGCTAATATATTTATTTTTAATCTTTATAATTGATACTTAAGGTAGTAATAGTGTGACGGTGGCGCCATTGGTTGTCGAGTGGCGAAACTGAAGCTCAAAAAAATTTAAAAATTGAATAAAATAAATGTTTTATACCTATTATGATTTGAATATCATGAATTGTTAACAGGTTGTTGGTCTAGTGAATTTTCAAATACCATACAACCGTGTGGTGTTGCCATTATAAACTGGGATTCTTAATTTTTCGTTAAAAACAAGGCTTTGCATGGCTATATATCCATTACTAAACGATAAAAAACTTTCTCCTTCTGGTACAATATACATGGATAGTTCTAGAACATTATACTAGTTTTTCAAATGAAACTAGAAAATTTTAGAGGTACACAAACCAAATATGTTCGATTCTGAGTGATGATCGCCATAAGCCCCGTGTATAAGAACTCAACTTTACAAGCGAATATATTTGTTCACAGACGATGAATGTGTTTCATATTTTAACAGGATTCGTATGATTATTCAATGTTTACGTGCGCCAAATTTCATTCAAATCTGCAAAAAAAAATTCACGCTAGTACTACCTTAAACACCTTAGGGAATAAATATCCTAACAAAATGCAACAAATTTTCCACGTCTGGCAGAAAATAAAAGTGTCGTATCTGATGAATAATCTAATTTGAAAACATGGCTACTACAAAAACCTCTTTCAAGTCCACACAACTCGTGTCTACCCTTGGGCCTAATCTAAATTAATTATCTACAGATCAGCCGCTCGCGATCACTTCGAACGTGAACTGAACCTTAAATAATCTCCGACACTTGTTCCACATCACCTTTGCAGCAAAGAACCGATCCTGATTCTGATCCTTTTTGTCCTTTTCAAAGGAGCGAGGATCATTTATCAGGCGCGTAAATGACAGGAGATGAATACAGTTTTAGTGTTTTTATTGTTTGGTAGTTGGTAATGGATGTAAAGTTTGTTTAATTAGAATGATATCTATGATAGGTTTTTATTTCTTTATTTATAGTGTAGCGATAGTTAATGGTTGATGGTAATTTTGTTAATAGACCATTTTAAAAATGTCCGCGACCTCTAGGTGTTTATTTTTTGAACTAACAACTTAGTGCCGCCAAATGGCGGCGAACGAGATATTTCAAAATGAATTTAAGTACAAAGTAAGTAAAATGTTTATATTGAAAATGGAAACTTATCAAAATAAATGAAGTATATTCATCAGTTATTTATAAATTATGTTAATATGATAGATTTCGTATAATAACATATCCATTCTTTTCTTCTGTTCACGTTTTGAGGAAAAGAGTGAAATGAAATGTTGCTTGTTTTTTTTTTTGAATTATTATTACAACCCTGTACACAGCATATAGTACCCGTCATCATTATTATTATTAATTACTTTTCAATGAAGAAACAAATACAAGCAACAAAAATAATCGAACTGTCACTTGTCAAATCATAGACAAAGATGAGTATACGGCACTAACTTTTTTTATCTCCGTCTAACTTTTGCACATGCGCAATGAATTTTTAAAAAGGTCTATAGGAGTTTATTTTATTATTATGTATTTATATGATTAATTGATTAGGTTTATGACGTACATTATCTGTCAAACTGATTATTAATTCGAATCTTTTAATAATTCAAAATTATAGGGTAAAAAAATAAATGAAATTTATATTTTCAATGAGCAGAAATTTTAAAATAATTTTCCAATATTATTTGCTGATAAAAATAAAAATAATAAATAAATGTAAATACTACAATTTTATTGGTTCAATTTTACTATTTTTTCAATATCTCTATTTATTTATCATTTTGGAAAGCATTTAAAATTTTCCAACATATGTAATTGAAATTTTGACATGTAAAGAAATAAAATAAGAAAAAAAGGAAAATTTTTTTTCCAACACTTGTCAAAGTTCCACAAAATTACAGCACATTTGAATCAACTTATTAGGTTCATCATCAAAGGCTGGTCAGTCCAGCTTTAACCATAGACGCGTTTCGTCCTTACGGACTCATCAGTATGGTGCGATCAACTATCCAACTAGACCAACTAGGGGCTAGTGAACTGTGATACTTTTTTAAGCTGAACTGACGGATGTTAAACTATGTTAGCCGGTAACATGACACGAGAGCTACGAAGCAACCCGTGGTGCTATCTACCGACACAAATCGCAAACTAATGAATAGCAATAAATACATAATATAAAGAAATAATCTTTTTCCATGTATTTGATTGATGAACCCTTTTTGATGTATTATTTTTTGGTTGTATGACGATTTATTAAAAAGTTTGTTTAATGATTGAAACATTGGTCCTTAAAATAATAATATTTTGTTTCAAATAGATCACGTCGGACGAAATGTTCCGATACTAACTTCATATCCAGTTAGATGCATGTTTCACCTCAACTATTATTTTATTATAAAGCATGGAATGTACAATAAATTGACTGTACTCAAACTACCCTTGTCCTTAAGGAAGCGGAGAGCAAAAATCAGAATGACACTAGCGCCACTAGCGCCAGATGTGCGGCGTTGCTTTATGGCCAGAACGAAAACTAATTCAGGAAAATTCGCCTTAACTATCAATAAAAATCTATAGAAAATGCAGAATCTACATCATAGGGCTATAGATTTTTTATGTCACTGGGAAAACTACCCACGCAGCGATTTTTGTGAAAAATGAAACGGGCCACGAGCCACACTAGATTAAACACATAATTTGGTTACCCAAAAATGCCATTCTGTTTCATGTCATTTTAACTTTTAATTTGAATTTGAGAATAAAATAAAAAGAACTACAACTATCATAGATAAAAATCATTGTTATTTGAATATACATTTAGTTAGACGTCTATATACAGGATGGTCCATTTAAAGTGTTATCAGGAAATATCTCGGAAACTATAAATTTTACGCAAAAATGACCTAGACGAAAAACAATCGTACAAAAGGGGGCCATAATAACGAAATATTGGTTTTGTCCTAGATGGCGCTGTTGTCGCTAAATCATGGTCAACTCAATTTTTTTAAATGAAAACCCCTATTTTTTATTAAAGAATCAGATTCTTCGTTAAAAAAAAAGAAGAATTTATTTAGTTCACTTTTTCGTCAGCATGATAGATGACGCTGTAATCGCGAAAAATGATGTTGCTTTCGGACGTTCCTGTATTAGAGCTTATGCATAATTGAATTAAAATCTAAAATAAAATGCAATTTAAATTTACACCATATGATTTTAGACAGAATGTAAACAATCAGATGAACCATATTTTATAAAAATGACAATTGAATGTCATGAGACTATTTGTGATTTTAGATGTGCATGTTAGTGGATGCGCTTGCACGCACACAAACAAAAACTAACAAACTCACAAACAAACTCACACGCACACAAACTCAAATAATACACACACACACACAGCCGCACGCATAAGCTCTAAAATAAAATAAATTCTTCTTTTTTTAACGAGGAATCTGATTCTTTAATAAAAATAGGGGTTTTCATTTAAAAAAATTGAGTTGACCATGATGTAGCGACAACAGCGCCATCTAGGACAAAACCAATATTTCGTTATTATGGCCCCCTTTTGTACGATTGTTTTTCGTCTAGGTCATTTTTGCGTAAAATTTATAGTTTCCGAGATATTTCCTGATAACACTTTAAATGGACCACCCTGTATATTTTGTCTATAATATGTACATATGTAAAACTACCATTGTGATTAATTACAAACTGCACAGAATAGCGAATAATTAGTCTTATGCAACATTTACAACCATAGTAGCATGTTACAGTTAATATATGTCGCGGAAAATCTACTAAGTTGTTGATAAAAAATTAATTTATATTTATTATTTCCACAAATCCTCATTTAATGGCGAAACAAGTCACTCAACCTATAAAAAACACCAACCAACCTCTTCCGTGTGTCACGCACAATACTCAGATCAAAAACAATATTCCCTTATACAGGTATTAATTAAGTAATTAGTATGTCACACACACATCGCTTCGTTCTTCAAGAAAACAATAAATAAAAAAACGACAGTCAACAGCAACCGACAAAGTCAACAAACAAAAGACGCCGCAGCCCGACAGAAACAAAATCAATCGCTACAACAGGTTCTCTGTAGTAACATAAAATCAGTATTTGCCATCAGGCTAAAAGCGGCATGGTGGAGCTGGAGCTGTTTCTCAGGAATACCACTACAAGGAATTTATAAAAATCACTTTTATACGTGTTTGAAGTCAGTGTGGAGGTATTACACCGAATAGAAAACGATTGCAAGTTATTTTATTGCTAAGACGTTGTGTAAAGATCATTTATCAAAAGTTTGTCATGACGTCAGAGATGGCGAAGTGACAAAAGACGAACGGAATATGTGGAGGTAAACTATGTTCTTTTGTCCTGGGAAGATAACATTTGAAATATTTGTTATTAACACATTAATATATCTAGCGCTTTTTTCAAATTAAACATTAGTTTTTCGTAAATCACAAATGTCCGGTCTATAATTAGGAAACAACATTGCATTTGGCAATATTAGACCTGTCCACATTTTATCTTATTTTATTCAAATGACCTCATTTTGAGGGCATAAATTAAAGAAATTAATTAAATAGTTCGAAATGGTTAACTATGATTTTTAATGACAATTGCACCCCGATAACATCAGCCATCATTGTGATTGTCAGATTTATTATAAATGTTATTAAATCACACAATTTTGACAAAGAAGCAACAAGTTTATAATAGTCATTATACACGTGTTGTAAATACTATTTTCCTACAACTGTGCGATTTCTTTGTTATTACGTAACTATAATTGCCTTGGTTACGTATGGAAAGTAGATGAATGCAGACCAAGTGCGTTTCCGAAAGCAAAGAAACACTAGTGCGGAAAGTGCTTCATTACGTAACTGTCAAAAGAATATTGTTTTGACAGCGATTTAAATTTCGCGCCGAGCGCGTAATTCATATTTTGACCACAGACGCTTATGGAAGAAGAAGATACGGTGAACCAGCGCTAGTAAATATGCAGTAGTATATTTTGACGTTTATAAACGTAACATTAATTTGCAGTATATCTAATCTGTAGACAATTAATAAAAAGAACCGAACAAAGTAAAATATATCGATAAATGGTTTTATTTGAAGAGTAAGTGAAATACTTCATATTTATTGTTTGTGTATATTATTAATACAGTTGTTACAGTTGCTTATATTGACATAATGTAAAGTGAAAACTTTTGTGTCTAAAGAAACATTGATTTCTTCCGTACCTGTTCATATTATTACCAGTAATATTATTGGTAACAATTTCGGAAGCTTCAGAAGTACCAGCAGCAGGTTGATTGTCATTGTCGAAAATAGATCCAACATAGTATGATCCGGAGCTTCAATTATCTTTGGAGGTGTTAATGATAAAGAAGAATCACTCACTGTACTATTCCAATCAAGATGATTTTGAAGTAATTATTTTGACGTTAGTGAAATATTTTTAAATAACGTAGAACAATGTGCAAGCAATCAATAAACAAACCATAGCAACGCCGTAAAACATCGTTCTCATGTAATATCATTAAAATTTTATAAATTTTATAAATTTTAATAATATTTTAGTGATTTACTAAATCGCACAGTTGTAGGAAAAATGTTGTTTATAACACGTGCCGAAAAAGGTTACATGCTCGTGCAGATTTCTGCACTTGCACGTAACGAGCCTTTTTCGGCACTTGTTATAAAAATAACTATTTTCTACTACCAATGTGAAAAACAAGACATTTTAAAATACTTATTAATATCAAAAAGACGTTATTTCTGCACGTCTTGCAAAAATAATAATTTTTTTTGCACGTTGCCATTAGTTTCTTTTAAAAATAGTTATTTATTATGAAAGTGTTTTATATACCAATAAAACACAAGTGCAATACAAAATTTTATCCACAACTCATAATTATAGGTATCGAAGAAGATTGGTCGTAACGTTTAACGTTGATTTAATTATTTAAAATGTTAATTTTACGAAATACTGTTTTCTGTTAATGGTTTTACAAATTGCTTTTAAACTTTAAACGCGTGTAATATCAAATATCAGACATCTGACAAATACAAGTTCAAAGTTTATCCAAAACAAAACAAAACAAAAACAAACTTTTGTTTCACAAAAACTGGGTCATCATCACCTCTTGCGATCACAAAACGTCGGCTAGGGACAGTTGACAGTCAGCAACTGAAAATTGTTCCTCCGAGTCTGTTACAGTGCTGCCCTCTTCGTATATTGCTTGTCGTGGTACTACTGCAGTTATATTTGTCTCCTGCGTTCGTATAAGGAATAAGAGAGAGAAAGAAAGAAGGAATGTACAAAGAGAATACCTACGTTTGTGGGTTTGTAGACTATATAGAGAAATGGAAGATTGTTAGTGTTATTATGTTTAAGATTGTTGGTGCTGAGATTGTGAATGTTTTGAGGTAAGTTGAATACTTTGCACGGGTTCAAATCTTGCTGAAACTTTTCGTTTTATGTACGTGATAATAAAGATAAATGAAAAACAATTAAAGAACCAAATGATAAAAATATATTTTTCTGCTCCACCTTGCTTAATTTACTTATTAAATATTTATTATTTGTTCTTTAATGAAACTCATTAAGACACAGATTATCTTTATGATACAAATTTTCATTACGATACAGAGTTTTATTATGAAACGATCAAATTGAAATTTTCAAAAACAATTATTTCATATGAAAAAATCATGAGATAAAGGCATTAAATAACATATAATAAAAATAGAGAGAAAAATTAGAATATAATCAATTTAAATTCAGGGCGACCGTGGCTTAGTTGATTAGACCATATGACTGGAATTCATAAGGTCCATGGTTCCAATCCTGGCGGTATCCCAATTTTTCTCAGAAATAATATAACAAGAGAGTGAGAATAAATTGAATATAATTTGACAGATCTTATGAAAACTTGTTGCCAGGTAATAGTCACGAAAGCCGGTAGGGCTTGAGTGTCTATTGTCAAATGGCAAATAGCATTTAATTGGTTTTGAGAAACGACAAAAAATAATCTCTATAATTTAATTTGACTAATTAATAAGTATTAACTTAGAAAATTATTTACGAACAATAACTCAAAAATTATGTATGAAATTTTTTTTACAATATTGGTAAAAAAATAGAATTTTTGAACGAACAGTCTAAAATTGGCTCTTCAAAATTTTCAAAAAAATAAAATTACCTAATACTAGCTTGTAAAGCAATTCGGACACTAGGAATTTAATGCCGTTAAGCGCATTTTCATATTTTGTTTCATTTTTAAGATATAGGAAAAATTTTAATTTGTCCTAAATTTTGTTCATTTTAAATTTTATACATTCGAGATATAAAGAAATACAAAAATTCAACTTAAAGCCTTAAAGAAATTGCAAAAATCGGAAGAAATTCAATGCCGCTTTGTTTTAATTTTAGCAAAATTCGCACGAGAACGAGGTGAGAGAGGGAGTGAGATCAATAATGCTAATACAAAAAATGAGGCGAGATCGATATTTTATATTTCTCGTCTCATCTCGCCTCGCATGCATTAAATAATTAGACCCATTATTTTCAAGTACTAAATAAAGAAATTAAATGAAAATTAAATTAATTTCTAGTTTGCTAACTTCATCTTATATATAAAAAAATATACCTGTGTCCAAATGGTTTCCATTCCACTATAAACTATAAGTTTCCTGTACTATACAAATTAATTTCCTATTACGCAGCTTTGCAACTAAACCTTAAAAATAATTACCTAACCACTACTGTAAATTAATTCACACCAGCAATTAATATAAACTTGTAATCCAGTTGGTTGGTACACCTGTTAGCTCGCCTGCTACCGAGCAGTTAAAGCAGTCTTTTAAATCGTAATATCAGGTATTTAGCAGAATGAACCACTAGTTAAAGCTATTAGTACGGTAGCCAACAACTAAACACTAATCCTACCTCATTCGTGCTCCTAACATGATCGTTTGTGGGATTGAACTAACGCTTAACATCGACTCTTCTTGTAAGTTAGTTTACCGTTCATGTTTATAGATGCGGTATAATTTTATAGATCAGGATTGTAGCGTGAGATTGATCATGGTATTCAGGATATTCTTATAGTTTTCACGCTCATTATTCATCATTTAGCACTTAGTGTAAGTAGAAATACAATTGAGTAGCAGATGAGAAAAGAATTTGAGTTAATCTGTGCTGAGCCAAAATTGATATTTTGATTTGTTTTGAGAAACATTTTGTATTGATTGAATATTCTAAATTTATATTTTATATTTGGGCATCTCTTATCCATTTCACATGAGCAATATTTTAGGGAACGATTCTTGATTGTACGATAAAAAAATTATATTGTAAGCATAATTACTTTTTCACACGAGTGATATTTTATCGTACAATAATTATTTTTCAGACTACTTATGAATGTTACCATAACAACGTTATAAATTACTACGAAAAGTTGAAAATAACACACAATGATATGTTATTAACACTTCTAATATATCAGTTGAACTTCCACTGACTCACAAAAGATGGCATTGCGATGAAATAATAAAATAAATGAAAATAATTTGTATTGTTATTTGAACGAAGTTTTTGTAGATTTTGCCACCCAATTACACAAAGCAAGTCGGAGAATTATTCCATGAGAGGCACAATTCCATTTCAAGTAGGTGTTTTTTTTTTTAAATCTGTAGTTAGTTTTACATATAACAAGATGTATCTAGATCCTTATCAATTTTGTTGTTGTTGTGATTAAACGAGTAATAATCTATAATCTGACAGAGTAGCATATTTAATTAGGATTAAAAACCTGGTTTACAGAGTAAAATGATAAAGTTAACTGCTACTAAATCAAATATTAGCCAAATTGGAATTAAAAGTTTTGATTTATCGTGTTTACGCTATAGATTTTTATTTCCTCTCGCTGAAATTTTAATTTGGAAAATAAATTTTAAATGAACGCAAATATTTGTTCAATTTGTTTTCAAAACTCTTTGCAAACAATTTGGTATTTAAATAAACAATTACTAAATTTTAATTAAAAGGAGAGTATTTCATAAAGTTATAAATATTAGAGAGTATTGTATTCGCATGCTAAAAACTGCTAAAAAGGCCAAATATACCGGGTGACTCATTTTAATTTATCCACAGGAATAACTTGACATATATGTGTCGTACAAAAAAATGTTCCGAATAAAAGTTCAATGGTTTTGAGGGGGCTATTCAACCTAGTCAAATTTTCTCACCTCCACACTCCAGAAGCTGGGGGAGGGAGGCAACTTTGATATCTTAAATGGGAACCCCTATTTTTACTTTCTTATACGCAGTATAAGGAAGTATTGTAATCGTGAAAAAAATCTTTGACGAGATTTTCGCGGAAATACGTGTTTTGAGGTCCACTGAATCCGTTTTGATCATTTTCTCAATGATGCCTGTGTGTGTGTGTGTGTGTGGAAGGATGGATGGATGGATGTGTGTCCGTATGTGCAATATCTCATGAACGAGATAAGATTTGTTAACGAAACTGGGTAATTATAAGTTTCATGAAAATACGAAGAGCTGAGTTGATTTTGAATGTAATTGAATAGCCGGAAGCGGAAGTTTACCGGACACACAAAACAATAAATTCCATTTATTTCAAAAATAGAATCAGTTACGAAAAAATGTTTCAAATAAAAGATGTTAGCAAAAATATTTGGAACATAAAATGTTATTTGCAATTTTCCTGTATATGCGTCTCATTTTGAGAAAAACTAATTTTTATATTTAATAATATATTCCAATAATCATAGTAGCATTAGAAACAAAAAATATAAATTTTAATTTTTGCTTTATCTAGTTATCTATGTCTTCTTATGGAAAGAAACTAAATTACATGTTTAATAACATATATTCTAATTATTATATATGCTGTGTATAAGAAAGTCGTGTGGTACCTACCCCAGATTTTTTATTACAGATTCAGATTCTGCATTTAAAAATATGAATATTTTATTGAAAAAGTTTTTTTGAATTCGTTATATATGGCGCATGAAACACTGTGTCCGTGAAATGTGCTTGACGTTTTCAGAACATCGTCAAGCACATTCCATACACCAAACATTCATTTCACGCCCTAGCTGCGGAAATAACTACATTTATCTATTGTCAGATCGTCACGCTTTCTAGAGAAAAACCGGCCTTGGTTATTTCTCTCACCACTTGATTTGCTGTTGAGCGGAGATGATGAAATACGAGTTGTACCGGAGCCGAGGATTGCCCGGAATAGACCCGGAGTTTACTGGACAGCGCGTACTGTTTACACGCGGGACGCACTACGGTGCTTTATTGCGCCGGATACCAATAAATTCAGGACCGTACTCAACAGAAATTGCTACTGCAAATGTACCTCATAGAGGGTTTATCCCAAAAGTAATAAATAGTGTTGGTATATTCAATATTATTTCTCGTAAATATTTATTCTTCATTATCCATCTTCATTATTTAAATTCTAAATAAAATAATATTTTATTTTCACAACCCTGTCGAAAGTAAAATTTTGTTTCTTCAATTGAAAGAAGAGAATAATACTTTTCGTCTCTAGAGAAGAAAGTAAAGTTTTCATCCCCTACTATAGATAAGAAACTGTCATGTTACGCACTGGGACCGTATTTTGCGCCATCTGAGTAGTGGATGTCTAACAAAATATTACTGCCACTCATCGAATGGCAAACGTCAACTTTCTGCACTGAACTGACGGTTGGAATGTATAATTTCTGCTCAATTTTAGATTTTTTTTTTACTATTGATAAATAAATACATAAATATATCATCACGCATTCTATCCATTACTGGGTGTGGCACTCTGCCGAAGCAGATCTCGGTAAGTGATATATTTTGCGCGTGAAGTGCAGTTACCAGACGGCCCCCAAAGATGTGAGTGGTGGAGCCACAGGGGTAGTTTTTGAAATTATGAAAATTGTTTGTCGCCTGTGGGAATCGAATCTAGGGTACCAGGGTTCTCAGGGTCCACAGGCCGACTTCATACTACTGAGCTAGCCACTCCATCATCAGGAATAAAAATATTTTTTCGTTAGTACAGTCCTGAATCACAGGATGCAATCATTCATTCGAATGTTGAGGATCGAATATCAATCACTGATCGCTTGGGGTCAGAGGTCAGCAATGTAGCAAACACTGACCATGGCCAAAACGTGCTCACTCGATCACTGTGAACATTCCTACTGGTTTATGCGTTTATGTTTTACTGTTTTCGCTTATCGCTATTTCTAGATTCCATATTCAGCCGAGCCAATCGAATACTTTCTCTGGTGATTCGCAAATTTATCATGCGCATGTCACTGACGAAAACAATACTTTATACTAGTTTCACAGTGAGAACTGTATCGACAAAGTATACATACTCAAATAAAGAAGCACATTGTATAACAGGAACTTAATCCCAATTACAGTATAGGGTTCGGATTCATCAAGCCGTAATGTGGTAGTTTTTAATTTGAGTGGAATTCGAACTCGGGATCTTCGGATTCAAATATCACAATACATGAATTTGATAATACATATTAAATTTCTACCATTCTTAATTATTAGCAAAGATTTTATTGGGGGCAGAGACCCACAAATAAATTTTTGCATTGAACGTTTATTAATGAGTTTTATTCATTATGCAAAATGGAGGAAGAAAAATCTACTTTCAGTTTTCGGAAATTGCACTATCGGAAAGATATGTTTCACATTCGTCCTTTTATAACCAATAACTATTAAACATTATTGAACTCAAACCTGGCATTCTAACTTTTCAAGCCAACTTCTCAATTCACTACCCATTCTCATTCTTGATGTACATGATCCACATTTCATTTTTACCGTCCTAGATACGTATTGTCCAGTAACAAATTGCAGTTATATATTAAAACAAATAAATATAAAATCCGTTCCGCGCTGTCAGACCGCTGCTACAACTCTTTTCCTTCTTGTTTCCATGTTTTCATTTCTTCTTATCCTGTTATCCTGGCTATCCTGGCTGCAGAACTCGTGAGGTACGTCGACATGTGTGTGTGTGTGTGAAGTATGATAACTGCAGCTAGTTGAAATATGGGTAGATTTATGTGTTTTGCTTTGTATGAAGTCGTGCAGTGAAGTTATGGTAAGGAAGTACACGCCATATTGTTTGTTTTCCATGTTTGGGAAAGAGGTTATATTCGTTTTGGAGTTAAAATTGTTTGGTACATGGAAAACGAATCTTTAAATTAGTTTTAAGAAGATGAGTTTAGGTTCTTCCTAATAATACTATAAATAAGAAAAAATAGGAAAAAAAATTCCAACACTTGTCTCGTAATTCCATAGAGGTTTTACAGCACGTTTGCATCAACTTCTCAGGTCATCAACAAACGGCTGGTCAGTTCAGCTTAACCATAGACGCGTTTCGTCCTTCCGGACTCATCAGTATGGTGCGATCATTTATCCAACTAGATCAACTAGGAAATAGTGGATTGTGATACCGACTTAGCTGAACTGACTGATTTTAACCTATCTACAACGGTAACATGACATTTATTAAGACTCAATTCCACATCGCAATAGACATTTTGTCTTTTGTTTTATTTCAATAATACTATAATTTTTTATTTTTATTTTATTTTATTTGTTACTTTACAGGAGTGGTTTTCTAACTTTTCGAAGCTATGACACCCTTGGAGGCAAAAATCACCAATATATTCTTTCACGAGCCCCTTACTTTTTATATGATTAGTTCTCACTTTAATAGTTTGTTAGATGTTCAAAACATTTAGTAGGTTTAATAATTTTTTGTTATTACTGTTAGAGAAAACGAATCTCTACAAAATATATTAAATATGACCAAAACAAAAACAATATGAATTCGATTAAAGCGGCCAAAGGTTAACTATCTATTTATTATGTTAATCTGCACAACAGGAACCTAATCCCTTATACTGTAATTAAAATTAACGAAATTTGAATACATGACCCTTTGCTTGATAAATAGAAAGGGCAAGTTTTATCTCGGTAATGGCTCAGGGGTTATTTTTATTTTTGGTTATCAGAAGACATTATTTCATAATTATGGGGTGGCTAGCTCAGTAGTTCGATCCCCAAAGCAGACAAATTGAGATGCAACCAATTTAAAAGTATGCTTGTTGCTCCTTCACCACTAACATCTTTGGGGGTCGTGATTTGATGGCTGGTAAACGCACTTTACGCGTATAAATATATTACTTACCGAGATCTGCTTCGGAAAGTGCCACACACAGTAATGAGTAAAAGGCGTGATGATATATTTATTTATTTATTTATTTTTATTTAACTACAGAGCTACGATTACCTGCAGTCAATAATCAATTTTTAGCTTACAGCCATTCAATTACTGTAGTAATTCAGCTTTACTTAAAATTCCATTCGTAATTTACACTGATCAATTTTCACCAAATTTGCTACAGATTATTCACCCATATGTATAATTCCCTACCGCCAAAAGACCTATAATAATACATCAACTCTCAGCATAATTGAATCCTAATTACGGACATTATTCGTCCTGGGACGAGCTAACAGTGATCGCCGCTATATTTGGTAGCGCTGTAGTCGCGGCACGCTTGATCTATTAGATACCTTAGTCATTTTTATCCGCACCGGTTTGCTTGATTTATAATATTCATATTTAATTCGATGCTAGTATGCGGCAAAACAACTGATATCTGATCGTCGGTTTTTTCCTAGTGTTTTGTTTGTTGATGTTGTTTTGTTTCTGTGATGGTAAAAATGTTATTAATCTCGTGGTTGGAGTGTAATTAATCTCGCACCGATAGAAATTGTTTAGTTCTGTTCGTTATTTCAAGTGGGCGGTGTAGAATAATAAAAAATTAATAGGTATCATGCCTTAAAGGTGTATTATACGGGATTAGTGGCTACTGATAGTCGACTACTTTATACAGGCCCGGATTAGATAAGTTTCAAATTTGATATCCGTGAAATTAGATTATATAAATTGTTTAATGTTCTTGGAACAATAATCACATGGTTGATTTATACACAATTTAGCAGATTTTTGTAGTGATACCTGTGATACCGGTAAAATATATTCAAATAGCAGCGTTTCGTAAAAGATAATACGTACCATATGAGTTTCTTGTTTTATCTGTCGTATTCCATTTGTCATTTGGATCAAATCTAATTTAAATTTAGTGAACCAGATCACTTATTTATTTGGCTGGATTACTTCACTGACTTTATTTCCAATACTAGAATTACCTGATCTAATTTACTTTGAAGTAATTCTCCTCAATAAATGCATCAGTTTACTTAATTCAGTTCATTTAGTCATGTTGTTTAATTTATCTGAACTGATTTAAATGAACCAAGTGGCAAATGGAAAACAACTAGTGGATAAAAATGTTATTTACAATAAACAATTGATTGCCTTGTACGAAACAAGCGCAAATGACATGAAACAATCACGACACCGAAGGATTTTGTCTATTGTCATTTGCTCGAGTCTAAGTTACCTCAAAACAATCAAGCAAAAATTTTTCTTCCTTAGACATTTTTTTTTTGTAAAATCAAAAATAAGTTTTTTTTCCTTAATCCAGGGACATACGGTATAATATAAATATATCACTTTCACTTTTTAAATAAAAAGAAAATAAACATATCATCACGTAATTTACCCATTACTGGGTGTGGTACTCTGATGAAGCAGATCTCAATAAGTGCCAATTTTATGTACGTGCAGTGCGGTTACCAGCTGTCAAATAACGGCCTCCAAAGGTATTAGTAGAAGAGGAGCCACGGGGATAAATTGTTTGTCGGCTGTGGGAATCGAACCTGGGTCTTCAAATCCACAGTTCGACTCGACACCATTGACCCATTTTATTTTTGTACCTTTCTTATTTTAAAATAGAAAAAAAAAATATATCATCACATCTTTTACCCATTATTGGGTGTGGCACTCTGCTGAAGCAGATCTCAGTAAGTAATATATTTATGCACGTGAAGTGCGGTTACCAGTCGTCAAATCACGGCCCACAAAGATGTTAGTGGTGGGGGAGCCACAAGAGTAATTTTAATGTGGTGAAAATGTCTGTCAGCTGTGAGAATTGAACCAGGGTTCTTAGGATCCACAGGCCGACAGGATACCACTGTGCCATTACCCCATATTATTAATTATTTTAATTAAGAAAAATCGATTGCAAAATCTATTTTAAAAATCTAGCCTAAACAAAACGACGTTAGTCAACCGCAACAAATGAACAGCGATTTGAGCAGATTGCTTTTGTGCTAAAACATTTAAAATCACCCATTTCTACTACACTCCCTTACAAAGCACACAGTTCTCATCCTTATACCCATTCTACAAAAGCATCACCAACGAGCAGATTTAATTTCTCACGACTATACCAACTTGTCACTGTGACTGTACGGAGAAACGTATCAGCGTTTGGAATTTGAATTGCTTATTAGGAGATAATGGTGGGATCGTATGCAAATTTTCGATCCATGACACGGGCTTAATTAAAAACGGTATTATATTTGCGCATAAAGGTGACAATTTTAATCTTTGCGTATGCGAATTTTAATATGCTATCCAGTTTTTCTAATATGGAAAATGTTGTGATTTAATTGGCATATGTCAAGCAGATTTTAATTATATTATTATATATAATTAGTAGCGATAGATATAGTAAAAAGACCCATTACTGGGTGTGGCACTCTGCTGAAGCAGATCTCGGTAAGTGATATATTTTGCGCGTGAAGTGCGGTTACCAGACGTCAAATCACGGCCCCCAAACATGTTAGTGTTGGAGGAGCCACAGGGATAGCTTTTTCAAATTATGAAAATTTGCCGCCTGTGGGAATCGAACCAGGGACCTCAGGATCCACAAGCCGACTTCATACCACTGAGCTAGCCATCCCATTTTAGTGTAGTGAAAATAGTTTGTCGGCTATGGGAATCGAACCTGGGTTCTCATATCCACAAACCGACTCGATACCACTGAGCCATCTACCCCAATTATATTTCATTTGACATATTTGAATTTAACAATCAGGTACACCAACATAAAACTTAAAATATATAGATATTACTAAAAACAAATTTCTATCATTCAAAGTAACCCAGTTTCCATTCGTTAACTATTAATTACTGAAGTTTGAAAGCAATTAAATAATTTCTTACTAGGCATGCAAAACAAAAACCAGATCAATTATATTTTTTCGCAAATAACAGCTAAAGTCAACCTCCTGACACCTAACCACCTAGCTGTCTGTCAATTTTAATTGCACGTGAAATTAAAACATTTCACTAGACTGACACCCATCGAGCAAAAAGGCGTTAGTAAAACGTTAGAGTTCCCGAGCCCAGCCCATCAATTAACCAATCAGAAGCGAGATAAGCCGAGTCCATGCGACCAAGTCCACCTAATGTAAACATATATGTAAATATGTTCATTAAAAGAGTGCTAGTGATATGATCGTAGACTAGGCTGCCTCTAACATCGCAGTAGTTGACGCTAACGATTCCGAAGCATAAATATGAGAAATGCCAATTATGATATAACGTTGGTGATCATGTCTGGAGAACCACAGCCCACATGGATCTTAGTTAAGCATTCAACCATCGAGATATGATATATTTGTGTTTGTGTTTCAGTTACTGAACACTGCAATAAATAATTATTATTACTGTGGAAGATGTTTTATCGTTAATTATTTGCAGATGTATACTAATTTAAAAACAACCGAAGACATGATTTCACAATTCAACTATTTCCAACGTTATCTAGGATACTCAGCAGGGACGACACTCCCTTCGTTTCTGATCTTTTTATTCGTTTTCTGATTTAACATTGAGTGTTTAACTGCAATTGTGTGGAATTCACTTTCAAAAACAAGCGTAGAGCGACACTCCCTTCCTTTCTTATCTTTTAATTCGTTTTCAGTTCTTACGTAGAGTGTTTAACTGCAATTGTGTGGAATTCTCTTCCAAAAACAAGCGCAGGGTGACACTCCCTTCCTTTCTCATCTTTTTGTTTATTTTCAGTTACTGCATTGTGTGGACTTTTCTTTCATATGCAATTGCAGGCTATCACTTTCATCTTTTCTAATCTTTGTAGATTTATTGTTAGATTCATTATTAGATTCGTTGTTAGGAGTAGGCGTGGGTAATTTGAAATGTTTTATGCATGTCGAAGAAACAAGATAAATGATAAGTGAATAATTAATGAGTGAAAGATTGACCAATGATTGAATGAATGTGATTGAAGGTTTTTTTTTTTATGTAAGGAATGATTTCTTGTGTGATAAATAAATGAGATTATATGGAGAGATCTATGAAAGTGGTTGAAGTGAGGGTGGTGTATTTGAATGATAATGTTTGACGGGGGCTGATTATTTGATTATGTTATGAGTGAATATTTTATGAGTGATTTTAGGGTTTGTGCTACCCCATTTGATGGGATATAGCGTGAAGATATGTATGTATGTATGTACCTAGGATACTCATTTTTATTGTTTAAATTTGAGTTAATGGGGTAGGTGGTTCAGTGGTATCGAGTCGGTCTGTGAATCCTGAGAACTTTGATTCGATTCTCACAGCTGACAAACATTTTTCCCACATTAAAATTATTCTTGTGGATCCCTCACCACTAACATATTTAAGACCGTGGTTTGACGGCTGATAACTGCACCTCATGCGCATAAATATATCACCTACCTAGATCTGCTAGGCAGAGTGCCACTCCCAGTAATGTGTAAAAGGCGTGATGATATATTTATATTTATTTATTTAACTAACAGACAAAAATTCTACTTTAGTTCATTAATTTTCCATTGGTTGCGCTGAAACATTAATGCAATTAAAAAGAGTTGTTGCATATATCTTGATCTAAACCAAAGAACTGCCTCTTCTCCATTTACATTCAATCTACAATCTCAATGTCTTTGGCGACAAAGATTCACTTCCCTATAAGTCTGGTGCTCGCAACAACTTCTTATATTTTTCTCACTGTATCTCATAAAACCGTACAGCATCCCAATACTAATTGCATTGTATGGAACGAACGTTATAGGACACTTGCACGCGTTGCACACTGCTTATTATACACTACTTGGCTAAGCGGACATAAAAGTGGTGATGCTGAAGTTGGCTTTGCCATCTGACAGATGAAGACCGGAAAAAATTGCACGTGCCCGGATGCCAACCTTTCTGTCTGCGGCTGCGGGCAGATAACAAGGATCGCTGGTTCTTAGAAGACGTTCAGATGTTTCTTTTATAGGACTAATGTAGGTTGCTTATGATGTGCGTTCGGGAGATGTTAACATTGCTAGTTGTTGTAATCGATGGTAGAAAAATAATGGTTGATTTCTTAGGGCTATTATAGTCATCTTTATTCGCCATTCAAAATAACAGTTTTCGTCATTAAAATGTCTGAAATATTTTACCATATGTACCTACACATCTTGCAGGACACGTTTATAAATATGTAAAAGAATAAAATATTACGATGCTGTCCTGCAGTTATGGAGTGTTAATCGCCGATAAATCTTCATTCCCTCAATAAGGGGAAGCAATTTCATCTTGTAGCTACAGACAAAAATGTGAACGTTCAAAATACATATGCGCGCTTAAAACGTGTTTATATTCATTAACCTTTTCTTGAATATTAATTACAAGACATTCCAATCTCGGCGACAAAGTAAACATTACATACTTTAAACTACTATAAATTACCTTAATTAATTTGTGTAAATTAATTCAATTGCGTATTACTTGTGATAAAGCTCGTTGTAAAATGGAAAAATTCACATTCTGCAGATTTTATACACTTGGGGAAGAATTTACAGGGAATTTTGTTTTTACACGTAAATTAAATTAGAGGTTATCTCCCAAGAATGCAAGGAATTTTGCTAAAAACTTGCTTGAGATGTTCTGGAAAATATAATTGGTTCTAATGTTATGTAAGAAGCAGATAAGAATATATTTCGCTGATGGTAGAAGTTCTGCTTAGAAAAATTTAATATATAATCGGTTTTAAATTAATATATTGATGCTGGATTGCATGGCAGTTTTATCGGTTCATTAGCAACTAACGGTTCAATAAATTTCAGAAAATCGCTATTGATACTGTTGCTAGGATAAACAATTCTTTAACTAAAGAGCTCTTTATTTTTTTCTTGCAACCCAGCATCAGAATAGTAAAATAGAAAATTGTTTTTATGATTTGACATCCTGTAGGAGACGGAAAATATACGATGTTTAATATCCAATAAGAACAATGAAGTAATCAGTGTTTATATAAACCCGCCTCGTCACTTCTTGATGTTTCCTGAACTTTTACTACTATATAATTAGTTGAACATCTTATAAATACATCTATTTTCTACACGCTTTACACACATGCAGGATCTAAGCATCCGAAGACAGTGAATTTGTTTGTGACCGATTTGACACAGCACATACCCTTATAATTACTCGTTCACGCTTGTTAGCACGCTCTGTTTGATGTTGATTCACTTATTATATGCTTGAGATTTTACTGCAACTTACACAAAAAAAAACTAAATCGTCTTCTTGAAAATTTTATATTTGTCCAAATAGTTTAAGGTTAAATAGGCGCCTTATTCCATCTAAAGATGGCCCCTAAACACTTATATAGGTATTTGAAAGAAGATATTATTGTTATTATAAATGATACTATTATGTTTTCAAGTTAAAGTTGAAAGAAATTTAATAAATTTTAAAACATTAAATTTATGTGCAAATAATAATGGAAAATTGTTAGAAAATTTTGAATTAATTTGTGAAAAACGTTCGGGAAGAAGATTGAAAAAATCAGTTGGTATTTATTTATTTGTTTATCCTTTTCTGTACAACAGGAACTTAATGGGGTGGCTAGCTCAGTGGTATGAAGTCGGCCTGTGGTTCCTGAGAACCCTGGTGCGATTCCCACAGACGACAAACAATTTTCATAATTTCAAAAACTACCCCTGTGACTCCTCCATCACTAACATCTTTGGGGGCCGTGATTTGACGATTGGTAACCGCACTTCACGCGCAAAAATATATCACTTACCGAGATATGCTTCGGCAGAGTGCCACACCCAGTAAAGGGTAGAAGGCGTGATGATATATTTATATTAGGAACTTAATTCCAATTACAATACAGGGTCCGGACTCAATGACTCACAGTGTCGTAGTTCATATATTTTTATGTTGAGTGAGATTCGAACTCGGGGTCATCGGATTCAAATGCCATAACGCTGACACATCACCGTACTGCCGGATAGGTAATTTATAGATATAGTGATCTTATAATAATAATAAGTAAATTTTTATTTAAATGTAACTCAATACTTTTGAAAAAAAGTGGTTATGATGAGTTTTTTGCTTATTATTAATTGCTAATGGATTTTTTTCCCGACAGGAATAATAGCGAGAGAATAATAGTTATTATTCCGTCTTATGCACCAATCAGAAAATTATTATGCCTGATACTATTTCTCTGTGCAAACTTAAAAAGAATAAAGATAGGTAGGTAATTATGAAGAAACAAAATAAACAAAAATTAATATGCAAAATATTTCGGTCACCCTTACGTCAATGTAAAATGAATCTAATTGGATTTAATTTGGAATTATTTTGAAACGAAATTATAATAATCTTGTATGCAATACAATCGTAGATAAAGGACAGGAAACAATTTTTTATAATGGCTATTATTCCCTCCGATGATTATAACCCTCGCTCGAAACAATTGCATCCACCATGATTTAACTTAATGATTTTATTGCTGGCAAAAATAGAAATCAACTTTTTCAAAGTCATAATCTAAAACTGGTTAAAAAGCATGATGATATATTATTATTACTAATAAAATAAGACAGAATAATAAATAAAAAGCTACTGCTATTACAATAAAACTAGTTTTTCTCGATCTAAAAAACATCGATTTGTCGCAATCAATATGAATATTAAACAACATAGTGGCATCATACGCCAAGTTAATCAAAAACTGCATGAATAATTTCGATCCGTTAGATTTATAGTTACTCGGAATAAACTAGACGTCTCGAACGTCAATTATGAACGAGCCAGAACGCTGATAAGTTGATTAGGATGCTGGACGGCGACTGTGAACCGCTCATAAGGAAAAAGACAAAGAGCGAAAATGATAAAACGAATACTAGAAGAGATGAGAAACACCATTTATGGCAACTCTGGTATTTCAAATATTTGATTTGATTAAATATTGAGCAATAATTACATAAATTGTGTGGCGAAATGAAGATATGATGATGACAAATGAAAATTTATTGTGAGAAATTGTATATTTTATTGATGAGAATTATTGTGTTGAATTATTGAACATTGAAGTAGGTAAGAAGTCAAATATTGATGTATGAAATTACAGCGTATACCGTGAGTATATTTGAACGTTGAAGCAAAATATTTTGATTGAATTATTATACTGAACGATTATAAGAAATACAAATAATAAATTTTCAAATATCCGTTCATTTATTGCCAAACAATGCCCTACTTCATTACATTAAATTAGATATTTAGGTAGCAGTAATATTTTTAGACACGTTTTCAATCTGAATTTTAAATTTTTATAAATTTAATACATTGCTTATGTATACTTTGGATTTTTTTTTTGTGGCTTCTTTGGCGGACCAACTACCAAGATCATATGCCGCCATTACGCCCTGATCTGCGTTTTAGATTTAAAAAAGCTCCCGTAAAAAATCCAGTGGTGCTAAAATCAGAGCTGGGGAGTAGCTAGCTACTTTTGTAGCTTAGCTACTAGTTTAGTTACGTTTACCTTAGCTGTAGCTGTTGCTTAGCTAAATGTGAAAAAATATAGCTGTTGCTTACCTAAATGTGAAAAAATATAGCTGTAGCTTGTAGCGAGCTAGGTTTTTTTTTCTATTAGCTTAAAAATATTGTTATAACAACTAAAGCTACTTTTTGTAGCTTTAAGCTACAAAAAGTAGCCACTGTTCATTAAGAAATACTTATTAATTATTGTTTTGTATTTGAATTGTATCTTCTTTATTGTTTTCTATAACTGTAGGATAACAAGTTATTATATAGTTTAAAATCTATTAACATATTTAATTTTTCACTTGTTCTTAACCTATCCTACTTTTTAATTAAATATTAGATGAACTAAACATTGACTGTTTAGGAGTCTTCTGTTAATGTGACTGTTAATTTATTCCGATATAAATAAGAATTATAGCATAAAAAAAGACTGATCAAATGATATGACAATAGCAAATTTAATAATTCACAATAATTGAAAAAAGTAGCTTTAAAATTTAACAGCTACTTTAATGAAAGCTTTTAGCTGTAGCTTAGCTATATTTTATAAAATGTAGCTTATAGCTGTAGCTCAGCTTCTTTTTTAAAGTCTAGCTGTAGCTTAACTACTTTTTTTAAGTAGCTTGTCCAGCTCTGGCTAAAATGTAAAACATATTTTTCGCATATTAATATTAGATTTATTGTGTGGAAATAATAGTTATTTATGCAACTAGTATTAAAAGAGTTACAATAATAATAGTTTATATAACAAAGGAGTGAAGTTCGTCTTTATTTGTAGGGAGAAAAGATCGAATCTTGAGGACTTTAGATGACACTGCCAATGGCCTTGAATCACTTTATTTCTCTGGGAAGTACTTGTCATTTTTATTTTCTTACAACAATATAACCAAATGGGTATTTTAATGGGTTTATTTGGGTTTTTTAGGTCAGTTTTATTATAAAAACAGGTTGGTTTTTCTGGGTGGGTAAAATATGAACAAATCTGCATAGGTTACTTATAATCATTGGTCAAATTTGACATATTATAAAGATACTAAATTACACTTTAGAGTTCACATATTTGCCGAGTTTCACTTCCCGTTGGTTGCACTGTATTTGTCATATCTCTACATACAAAAATGATATAATAATAATATTCAGCAACAGCCCCAGTTTAAATCCAATTAATAATCCCTTCTCCGTCTTAACCTCATAACGAACAACTTGAGCAAATATTCCGGACAGTTAACATCCAACAAACCATAACTCCATCCAGAAGATCAAAGCAAGCCGTTTATAAATTCATTCCCGAAATAAGTACACCGCAAAATCTTTCATGATCCCATGAAAAATAGTTCCCATAATTCAGGCAGTTAAAGGCGCTCATTTGTAGGATAAATACGAGCGATTACAGCGCGCCACGCGGCGGGTTCAGGCGTTAAAAGAGCCACTCAAACGTTGTAATTGACAGTGTAAATATTCTGAAACATGTGAGTGGGAGCATTGGGTCTGGATCATAGCCAACTCTGCTGCAGTTGTGGATACAGTGAATTGTGGAGTGAATGAAACGTCGGTTGCAATACGGCTTGTAGTTTATAGTCTGATGTACCTTGTTGCTTTTTGCGGCGGATGCAAATAAAACTGAATGGGTTTTGCGAGAATTGAAACAGTAAATTGATTTTAATGGCAGTTTATGCACGGTATGTGCTGCTGGCAGATTTATTTTGCTTTTATGCATTCATTTATACTAAAGTCGGCCTGTGGATTCTGAGAACCCTTTTTTATTTTAGTATAAATAAATATATCATCACGTCTTCTACCTATTACTGGGTGTGGCACTCTGCTGAAGCAGATCTCAGTAAGTGATATATATTTGCGCGTGAAGTGCGGTTACCAGTCGTCAATTCACGGCCCCCAAAGATGTTAGTGGTGGAGGAGCCACAGGGGTAGTGTTTTTGAAATTATGAAAATTGTTTGTCGCCTGTGGGAATTAAACCAAGGTTCTCAGGATCCATAGGCCGACTTCATACCACTGAGCTAGCCACCCCATATATTATTATATTAGAAAATAAAAACTGTAAAACTGCTAAATCGGAATTTATTGAAGAAATGGTGTCCATTTATGGAAAAGTTATTAGAAAATTGTCCTTCCTCTTCAATTCAAACCCAGACGACAAAGACTAGTAATTTATTTCACAAATTTAAATATTTTTTATCTATTTGTTATCTGTATTTGTATTTATGTTATGTAAAAAATATATTTCAGAAACTTATGTATAGGAGAGTTTTTTGCGAAATATCAAAATAGCTTTCTTTCCATTGGATCATTTTCAAACAAATTCGTAATTCTATTATTTTGCATTATGATAGTTGAAAACAAGTCAAGAGATATTATGGAAAACATTATTATCTTACTACAGGGTGATCAAAAGGAATTGTTATAGTTGGCAATACAATTCCAGAGTTCTTTTTATTCCACAGTTGGCACAACGCCAGGTAAAGGTGGAAATACTATTTGACATTTCTAATAAATATAAATAGGTTATGTCAGGAGTCTGACAGCTAATAGAATTTTGACTTTTTAAGTAATAGAATTACTTTGGAAATAAATGTAATAATAAATGTACTCAAATTTAAATTTTAAATGTCACTGACAACAACAGGAAATAAATTTATGTATCAGGCTTACCAATTTCAAGTAGTTTTTTTTATTGCCAACTGAAGCAATTCCTTTTTATCACTCTGTATTAAACCAGCATCATTGCCTTCAGCTTCTAATAATTATCTCGTAGGTGTCAAACGCGTCACTAGTTTCAATTACCTTTCAAACAACTTTATACCAACTTAAAAAAAGCAAAAAACCTGCATAACCAGCAGCAACTGTTCCTGTAGCCAGCCTGCAGCTGCAATCATCGCACTCTCCATACAGGACAAACGCTAAACGTCGGGTAATTAAAACGTGCAGTAATCTGCATGCACGTTCGCAATTAAATGCTCTAATGATCGCTAACTACGTATCCGTGATCCGCCAGCGGATGGATATGCGTTATAATGCGTGTGGATGCGTGATGTTCATGGGAATAAATGGAGACTGGTCTGTCGCTGTCAAAGGAGAATAAAATGACAGATATTATAGACAGAGGCATTGCGGCGTTGTGGTTGAGTGGTTACGTTAGAGTTCTTTGCAATTTAGATTTTTATTTAGTAAAGGTTGCAAAGTTGATTGGCATATAGACATATTGCAAATTTAATAGATTTTATTGTATACAGCATTGATTTTCAAACTTTTCGACGTCATGACCCCCTTGGAGATAACAATCACAAATAAATTTTTTATACTCTGTATAAGAAAGTAATAAAAATAAATATATCATCACGCCTTTTACCTATTACTGGGTGTAGCACTCTCTAATTATTACTCGACCAGAAAACTTTTAATCCGAATGAAACAATTACCTATTACGTTGCTGCAAAGAATTTAAAATAACATAATTCTTACATTAGTTCGCAAATCAAAAGATTCAATAGTTTATTATACACACCATCAATCCCATCCGTCTAATTTTTATACATCCATTGAATCTTACATTAGTCCTAAGCCAAGAGAGACAGAAGACGCAGATCAATAGCTCGATAAGCCTGTTCGAACAAAACAGACAAAGAAGAAAGTCTTAGAATCGTTTTTGTAGTTGCTTGGGAGCTTGAGACGAGAGCTCCTCGAATTAATAACACTTAATAGGATTAATTAATAACATGTTAGGCTAATTATAGTAATGGATTGTGATGTCAAGTGATCTTTTATGATCTGATGGAAGATTGTTTGATGTAATAGCGGAGCGATGAGGAATGTAATTTCTTAAGTGATGGAACAAAATGGTGTACTGGATATTCTGATGGGAATTAATTTCTTTGTTTGGAATTAAATGTTTTAACAAAAGAAGAACAAGAAATCTTTGATGAGCGTTTTAATTATACACAAAGAGTTAATCTCTATTAATAGTCATATCAGAATATCCATTAATCCATTTTGATTTTTAACGGAGTAGATGGCACAGTTGTATCATGTCGGCCTGTGGATCCTGAGAATCCTGGTTCGATTCCCACTGCCGACAAACATTTTCACCACATTAATACTACTCCTGCGGCTCCTCCACCACTAAAATCTTTGGGGGCCGTAATTTGACGACTGGTAACCGCACTTCACGCGCAAAATATATTACTTACCGAGATCTGCTTCGGCAGAGTGCCAGGCTCAGTAATGGGTAGAAGGCGTGATGATATATTTATTTTATTTATTTTTATATTTTTAGTTTTAAAAAGAAAATAATATAATGTTCTTGTATTTTAGTTGTTGCGAAATAAATACATGTAAACAAAGAAACATATTTTAAAAATAATGTAAGTGATCTGCAAGAAAGTATGTCAAAACTATAAGTTGAGAAATTGATATAAAGTTTTGAAAAATATGGTGCAACGAACAAGAATAAATTTCTAACTTTATTGAAGTACAATATTTTAAATCTAAGATATAACTTTACTTTAAGAACTTGAGGTATATTTAATCTAATATATTCATCTTCAAATGGAAAGATACTGAAATTTTATACTTAATTTAATTCATACAAACATAGTGCAGTAATAATTGACATTGCTGTCAAATATTCGATTGGTTTTTTATTTATTTAATATAAGTTTAAAATTTAAAGTCTAACCAGTTGGTTAAATAAAATAAGAAAATAATCTAGAACCACTCAGAAACAATCGTATTTCGGTTTTTTTTAACTAACATCTTTGGGGGCCGTGATCTGACGGCTGGTATAAATATATCATTTACCATAATAGGTAAAAGGTGTGATGATATATTTATTTTATTTATTTAAGAAAATTTTACTTCAAACTGGAATCGAATCCTGTTCATCTTGAGATCAACCTTCCATGACTAGAAGCCTCTATCCCAGACTCTATTATCTATAATATAAATCTTCCAGACTAATCTGGATTACAGACAATAAAAACGCGTTAGTGGTATTTATCAGCAATCATTCGTTGATCCGGTCAGTTAAGACGTAAGCCGAGAACAGAGCGCAAGAAGTAGTAATTCTGGTAGCAAATCACACACACTAGCACGCATTAAGGTGAGGCCATGTTGGACAAGCTGTCGCCATGGTAACCTATACCAGCATACACACAAGCACAAGCATTGTGTGATGATCTAGAAATCAGAATAGAAAACAAAAACCGCCTGCCCAAAATGGATATTCCGTGTGCGTGTTGTGATCTAGTACGTGTACAGGACCGGCACGAAATTATTGTAATTTTGGAACAAGATGATTGTAATAAAAATATATATCATCATGTCTTTTATCTATTAATGAGTGTGGCACTGTGTCGAAGCAGATCTCGGGAAGTGATATATTTATGCGCGTGAAGTGGTCAACCGTCAAATCAAGACCCTCAAAGATGTTTGTGGAGGAGGAGCCACAGAGCCACAGAGCTGTTTATTTTTAAAATATTTTTACACATTTGGCATTACAAATGTCCATACTTTCTTCATTAATATTCATTTCTAAATTAATCTTAATTGAAATCTTTTCGTCTAAAATAATGTAAGAATTGTACAAAATAGTACGTTAATTTAATTTTGTTTGTTTCTACTATTTGAAATAATTATTATTAATACTATTATTATTTTGATGGGGTAGCTAGCTCAGTGAAATCGGCCTGTGGATCCTGAGAACTCTGGTTCGATTCCCACAGGCAACAAACAATTTTCATAATTTCAAAAGCTACCGCTGTGGCTCCTCCACCACTAACATCTTTGGGGGCCGTGATTTGACGACTGGTAACTGCACTTCACGTGCAAAATATATCACTTACCGCGATCTGCTTCGGCAGAGTGCCACACCCAGTAATGGGTAGAAGGCGTGATGATATATTTATTTATTTTAATATTATTTTTAATTAAATTATATACACCAAAATATACTTCCCAAATTTTACTTCGTCAGATTTTGTATTTTTCCCGAGGCTATACCTCAAACACTAAACGAGATAAAATTTTGATAATAAGTCAATTCGGACACGGTGGATTCAATGCCGTTGAGCGCAACTTCGTATCACGTTTAGTTTTTGAGATAGAGCTTCCGGAAGTGTTGAACTTTCAAAAAATTTCAGCACCTCAGTTTTTCGACTTCCAGAGGCCATATCTCAAAAACTAAGCGAGATATGAAGATGCGCTCAACGGCATTGGATTTCTCATGCTTCAATTAACTTGTATACAAATTTTCAGAGATTTTTAAAATTTTCAAAAATAATCGTCATTTCATTTTTCCTAAACAGTTTTTGGACAATATCTTAAAAACTAGAAGGCGTACGCATTTGGAGGTTTCACCATTGGATTCAGCGGGTCAAAATATATATGTATGTATATTTTCATTACAATAGTCGTACGATAAATAGTTTTAGAGCAAATTGTTTGAAAATCATAAAAAACCTAAGGGGTGCCCCTTGGAAAAATAACTAAAAATTTCAAAAAAACTTAAATCGCTTCAAATGAGCTAAAATTTTGCTAATAAGTCAATTCGGACCCGGGGAATTCAACGCCGTTGAGCGCAACTTCACGTTTAGTTTTTGAGATAGAGCCTCCGGAAGTGTGGAACTATCAAAAAATTTCAACACCTCAGTTTTTCGACTTTCCAGAGGCTATATCTCAAAAACTAAACGAGATATGAAGATGCGCTCAACAGCATTGCATTTCTCGTGCTTCATTTAAGTTACAAACTTTGAGCAATTTTTATATTTCAAAAAGTTTCCACAAAAATTTTCTCAGAAAACAATTTTTCAACAATATCTTTAAAAACTAGAAAACTTATGCACTTGACGATTTTACCAATGGATTCAGTGTATCCAAAGGTATGACAATTTTTATTTTAATATTTATAGAAGAAAGGGGCATCTAATACAATCGCTGACACATCTGACAATTTTTGCCACGTTCTAAAATACCCCTGAATACTCTCCTGCATTTCGTTTATCGCAGCGATCAGAGAGCAGAATTTCGCGCTGGTCCGAAATAACAATGGAAGATGTAGATAACGCACACTCTGTCAAAACTAATATAGATCGTTGTCGTTTGATGGTTGACCCGTCAGCTTGACTTGTGCTGTCAACATGAACCGCTTGCTGCCCTGAACTTTTCAACAACAGCCAGCCCACGGATTGCGGGTATCTGATCGAAATTTTGAATTGGAACAACCGAATGGGACCAAATTTAATCAGAAATTGTAATTAGATACATAGTTTGGCATAAGGAACTATGGTATTTTAAAAAGTTTTAAAATGTAATCTAGTTAAAGAATATTTATATTATTATTGAATTTGTTTATTTGTTACTCTGCACAACAGGAACTTAAACCCAATTACAGTACAGGGAGCTAGCTACTTTTATAGTGTAGCTACTAGCTTAGCTACGTTTACCTTAGCTGTAGCTTAGCTAAATGTGAAAAAATATAGCTGTAGCTTGTAGCGAGCTATGTTTTTTTTTCTATTAGCTTAAAAATATTGCTATAACAACTGAAGCTAGTTTTAAAGCTACTTTTTGTAGCTTAAAGCTACCACTGTTTATTAAGAAATATCTATTTATTTTTGTTTTGTATTTGAATTGTATCTTCTTTATTGTTTTCTATAACTGTAGGATAACAAGTTATTATATAGTTTAAAATCTATTAACATATTTGATATTTCACTTGTTCTTAACCTATCCTACTTTTGTATTAAATATTAGATGAACTAAACATTGACTGTTTAGGAGTCTTCTGTTAATGTGACTGTTAATTTATTCCCATATAAATAAGAATTATAGCATAACAAATTAACAGTACATTTGTCCATTTGCGATTTTTTATATTTATTAACAGTCATTATAACAAAAGACTGATCAACTGATCATATGACAATGGCAAATTTAATAATTCACAATAATTGGAATAATAGCTTTAAAATTGAACAGCTTCTTTAATGAAAGCTTTTAGCTGTAGTTTAGCTATATTTTACAAAATGTAGCTTATAGCTGTAGCTTAGCAACTTTTTTAAAGAATAGCTGTAGCTGTAGCTTAGCTACTTTTTTTAAGTAGCTTGCCCAGCTCTGCCTACAGCTTATAGTGGAATCCGAATCACTTAACCAAAATCGCATTTTGTTTTAAGTTGAAGTAATTTGAATTACTCACTAATATTCCTTTATTTAATTTGTTACTCTACACAGGATTTATATGTTGGCCCTAAAGAATCCGATAGTCGACTATCGGACTCTTTAGGGCGAATATATAAATTTAAATTCATGTTTTTTCCAATGTAGCTTCGTACTTAATTTTTTTCATTTTTGTTATATGTTCGCCCTAAATAAGTACTTGTAACTCAACTTTGTTTTGTTGTTATTCGTTTTTATTAACGTTTTTGACCTGAAGATAGCCATAACCTTGGCCGAAACGTCGTTGTAATTCTTCAATAAATTTATATACAACTTCAAGCCTTTTGTCCATTACTACCTTACAAATAATGATTCCGTTACAGAATAGGAGAGATTGTTTCAAAAAGATCAGAGTTCAGGTGCCAACTACAACCATCCAATTATCAATAAATAATCATGTTTGCAAGAGGCGGGCGCAAATTTACATTCTTGCCTCGGGCACATAATTGTTAATTACAAATCTGCATTTATCTATTTCTAATTAAATTATTCACATAAACAAATCTCGCCTTATTAAGTTGTTGTTGAAACCACGTTGACAGTGATATATTTATTTTCATTAAAACCAAAAAACTCCAACATATTAATGTAAATTCAATTCAATACAAATATAACCAGAAGCAAATATAATTTGTAAGTACGAATCAATATTCAAACGACCGTATTGATTTAAATATCCCGTAGCATCTAAATTAAGCTCAACTTTTTCCTTCAGAAATGATAGCAGTAGCAAAATCACGACCTCTACAGCTGGAATGTTCTTCGGAGGCTCTGTATATATTATCGATATATTCCTAGTATATTTCTATGGTTTCGCACATATTTTATCACATTGGGATGCATAAATCTCGTCTGTTTGCTCTTCTTTTACTGCGTTCACACGTGGAGATAAATCAAAGCATGTATGGCGAACATGCAG
Source organism: Pterostichus madidus (assembly GCA_911728475.2). NCBI lineage: Eukaryota > Metazoa > Arthropoda > Insecta > Coleoptera > Carabidae > Pterostichus > Pterostichus madidus. The sequence continues at coordinate 2,558,118 of OU452308.1, read as the reverse complement.
CCGCGAATGGGAGAATGGTTATTCGTTATTGAATCAGGGAATTATCAGGTGTGAAACAAATCGGACAGTTCAATTAGTTTAATAATTGCAAGCTTCGATTGTAATTGATTTATGGAGATTTTATCTTTTTTATCAATTAATTGCTCGTCTGTATCTAAGCAAAGTTATAGTTTCAATACAATTTAATTGTAGCTATTGGAATGTTCAACTAAACTCTATTCCATATAACTATGTAGTTATTTGAAATATATATATGAGAATCAATAGAATCATGAATTTGTTTGAAAATGAACCAATGAAATGAAAGCTATTTTAATAATTTTCCACTTGTGAAATTAATAAGTGATAATTCTTTATTGTAATTAAATCTCCTTGATTACCAATAAAATAAATGCAATTTTTATAAATGTCAATTAAAATTAAATATATCATCATCACGCCTTCTATCCATTACTGGGTGTCGTACTTTGCCGTAGCAGATCTGGGTAAGTGATATATTTTGCGCGTGAAGTGTGTCAAATCATGGCCCCTAAATATGTTAATTAAGGGAGCCACAGGGGTAGTTCTAATATTGTGAAAATTATTTGTCGACTGTGGGAATGAAACCCGGGTTCTCAAATCCACAGGCCGTCTTGATACCACTAAACCACCTACTCCTAAAATAATCTATTAAAATGTGAATCAATAAAATCACGAATTTGTTTGAAAATAAATCAATGGAATAAAAACTATTTTACTAATTTTCCACTAGTGAAATTAATCATTGATAATTCTTCACTGTATTTAAATCTGCTTGTTATCAATAAAATAAATGAAATTTTAATAAATGTCAATTAAAATTTAATATATCGTCATCACTTCTACTCATTATTGGGTGTGGCACTTTGCCGTAGCAGATCTGGGTAAGTGATATATTTATTAAATCACGACCACCAAATATTTTAGTGGAGAGGGAGCCACAGGACTAGTTCTAATATGGTGACAATTATTTGTCGACTGAGGGAATGGAACCCGGGTTCTCAAATCCACAGGGCGACTCGATACCACTGAACCACCTACTCCATAATCTATCAAAACGTCAAATTCTCGATTGAGAACTGCTTCTACAGAAGAAATGATTATTAAAATTAAAGAGAACATTCCAAAAAATACTAAAAATTTTAAAACTCAATTCTCAAAAAAAGTTTTATCTAGAATCTAGCTAATCCTAAATTTTGGATTTGTCAAATGAAGCTAAACCATATTCTTAAAAAAGTTGAAATAAACTTTAATACTATCTTCTTACCATTTAGTTTTCGGAAAGTAAATTGAATTAACATTTTTAAGTCGGACTAGCATAAGATTAGCTAATCCAAAATACAAGGTTAGCTAAAACATTTTTAAGAATCTGTCTGTAAAAGATTAGGCTTGCTAAATTCTCTCGCAAAATATAAATCGTAATCGTAATTGTCACATAATATTTTGATACAAATTTAAATTTGTTGTGATGGAAATAAAAATATAGCAAGTCTCTTTAATATAAATAATAATATATGGGACAAGTGGCTAAGTGGTATCAAGTCGCCCTGTGGATTTGAGAACCTCGGTTCGATCCCCACAGTCGACAAACAATTTTTACCACATTAAAATTACCCTTGTGGCTCCTCCACCACTAACATCTTTGGGGTCCGTAATTTATCGCCTGGTACTGGCACTTCATGCGGAAAATATATCACTTACCGAGTTCTGCTACGGCAGAGTATCACATCCAGAAATGGGTAAAAGGCATGATGATATATTTATTTATTGTAAATATTATTTATGGGATGGCTAGCTCAGTGGTATGAAGTCGGCCTGTGGATCCTGAGGTCCCTGGTTCGATTCCCACAGGCGACAAATTTTCATAATTTGAAAAAGTTATCCCTGTGGCTCCTCCACCACTAACATGTTTGGGGGCCGTGATTTGACGACTGGTAACCGCACTTCACGCGCAAAATATATCATTTACCGAGATCTGCTTCAGCAGAGTGCCACACCCAGTATTGGGTAGAAGGCGTGATGATATATATATATATATATATATATATATATATATATATATATATATATATATATAAATATTAGTTAAATTCTCATTAATTATTATTAATTTTTTGAAGTACATTACTTTAGTAATTAGCTATACCTTAATTGTAGTTCCAATTTTCGCAATAATCAGTGCATTCTTAATTAAAAATTCCTATCTATAAAATGAAAATACCTACAATGGAACAGTCAGCTGCCAGCTGTCCCATAGACAATTCACATTCCATAAGAAATAAAATAGTCAAGTCAAGCAAAGAAATCTAATCGCGTTGTGAAAATATTGAGCGTACTTGCGAGTGTCAGACATGTATGTTTTTACAAACAACGCAACAGGTGGCAGCAGTGTTCGCTCCGGCACTCCGGGATTCCGGGATTTCCAAGCCGTGGTGGTTAGAAAATCAACGTTGGCGCAGATAAAACAAATTGGTATCACTGTGGGAACTTCGCCACTGCGATACTGGAATGCTGTTGGATATTTCAATGTTGGAGATAAACGAAAAAGGGAGGAAATTGAGTGTGATGTTTATGAGAATGTTTGTGAATATTAATGCTTGTATTTATAATAATTCCTTCGTTTTAATACTTTAGTACATATGATACATTGATTTATGCGAATACAGTGACATAATTTAATTAATTGTTTACAGAGCAAGCCCATCATATTGGATATTTTAAATGAGAATGCACTCATAGTGGCGAAAATTGGAACTGCGACAAAGGTATAGTTGCTACTAACTTAATAATTAAGTAAAAAAAATAAATAAATATATCATCACGCCTTCTACGCATTACTGGGTGTGGCACTCTGCCGAAGCAGATCTCGGTAAGTGATATATTTTGCGCGTGAAGTGCGGTTACCAGTCGTCAAATCACGGCCTCCAAAGATGTTAGTGGTGGAGGAGTCACAGGGGTAGCTTTTGAAATTATGAAAATTGTTTGTCGCCTGTGGGAATCGAACCAGGGTTCTCAGGAGTTAGCCACCCCATAATTATTTAAAAATAATAATAATATGTGGTAGAGGTTAGTCTGTGGATCCTGCGAACCCTGGTTCGATTGCCACAGCTCCCCCACCACTAACATCTTTGGTGGCCGTGATTTAACGACTGGTAACCGCACTTCACGCGCATAAGTATATCACTCACCGAAATCTGTTTTGGCAGAATGCCATACCCAGTAATGGGTAAAAGGCGTGATGATATATTTACATTTATTTATTTATTTATACAATGGGAATTGAATACGCAGCGTGGTAGTTCATAATATTTTTAGTTTCAGTAATATTCAAACTCAGGATCTTCGGATTCAAATGCCATTCAAATTCAAATGGCATTCAAACCACCGTACTGCCGCACATACACAGTATGTCCCAAAAATAACGAAACTCTTTAGATATAGAATAAAACACGCATTGTATTATGTTTGAAACTTAATATTTATTCAATATAGGTTCCATTTGAATCAATACACTTTTTAGAACGATCAACTAGAGCATGCATAGATTTGTTTATGCCATCTAAAGGAACGTTCTTTAACACCTGTGTCACGGCTGCTTGAATGCCTGGAATATCATGGCAATTTTCAGTTTTGGGAAAAGATAATTGTCACATGGTGATAGATCAGGCGAATACGGAGGAAGGTCGATGACACAAATATGCTTTTTCATCAAAAATTCGTTGACTTTTTTAGCGACTTTTTGGTCTTCATTTAATTCATGTGAAACAAAACGTGAACAAATCTTTCTTTTACCCAAATCTTCAGTTAGAATTCTCCAAATAGTATTTTTACTCGTATTTAATTCTTCACCCAACATTCTAACAGTAAAATTCGCATCGACAGCAATAATTTCACGCACTTTTTCGACTAATTCAGCACGATTTCCGGCTTTTGGACGTCCAGATCTTTCATCATCATTTAAATCTTCACGACCATTTTTAAATTTTGCAAACCACTTATAAACTTGTGAACGAGATAAACAATCATCACCATAAACTTTTTTCATCAATTGGTATGTCTCAGCAAACTTTTTTCTAGTTCAACACAAAATTTAATATTTGCTCGTTGTTCCATTGTATTTTTACAACATAAACACAAAAACTACTGTCATTAAAATGCGCGTAAATTTTTAAACTGTCACCTGATTGCATGAAGTTGTGTGCGTTCGAAAGAGGAAAGATGTATCTTTCTAACAATGTGTATGTTCATTAGATTGCGCTACGTGTTCTATGATTTAAATTAAAAGTTTCGTTATTTTTGGGACACTGTGTATTATCATCAGCTGTAGCTAAAAAGCACATAAGTACTTATGAAATTCATCCATCTAACATATTTCGCAACAATGTGATTTTCCAACAAAAACAAATCGTTGTTTCCAAATAACAATAAATCAAACAACACATTTCTAAACTATAAGTGTGTATAGTGTATAGCGCTGTATCAATTTCACCTTGTTTCTGGTTTGGCGACATACTTGACTCTAAAAGCATATAGTGACAACATCATTGGTTGTAACAGTTAAACCACGCAATTATATCGACCCAATACCACCAATCAAATCACTCAAATCAAATCAGAATCGAATATTAACGGTATCATTTCATCATTTCCACGCGAGACAGGACGAAATGAAATGAATGAGTTGTTTGTTAGAGATATTTTAGTGTGCTTGGGTGGGATAAGTGTCGGTATAACCTGAATTTTAACAGTTGAATATCAGCGTGATTCAAGTTTCTGTCTTACTTTCTAATGATAATATGAATGAAAGAATGAATTGCTAAATTCGTTTAAGTTTTGTTCTATCATTGAGTTACAAATAGAACGAGACGATTTTAATATTTTATGAATAAACAATAGTTATTTACATATTAAGAAAGTGAGACATTTTTCCCTGAAGGTTTCGTTTCAATTAACTTTAAGTTAACTTGTTATTAGAAACGTCTACTAAAATCCTAAAATATCAAGCATCTGTTAGCAATGAAGGGTGCCGGAATCATTGATATAATAAAATTTGAAATATATTTTTCCGTCATAAAATAACTAATTTTACTATTTACTGAAAATAACAAATTTCGCATTGCAATAAAACTGCATTGAAATGCTCTGATCATAATTTTAGAACACTCCACTAAAGATGAAGGTAGTACTAGCGTGAATTTTTTTTTGCAGATCCAAATGAAATTTGGCGCCCCTAAACTTGGGATAGTCATACGCATCCTGTTAAAATATGAAACACATTCATCGTCTGTGAACAAATATATTCGCTTGTAAAGTTGAGTTCTTATACACGGGGCTTATGGCGATCATCACTCAGAATCGCACATATTTGGTTTGTGTACCTCTAAAATTTTGCAGTTTCATTTGAAATACTAGTATGATGTTCTAGAACTATCCATGTATATTGTATCAGAAGGAGAAAGTTTTTTATCGTTTAGTAATGGATATATAGCCATGCAAAGCCTTGTTTTTAACGAAAAATTAAAAATCGCAATTTACAATGGCAACACCACACGGTGGTATGGTATTTGAAAATACACTAGACCAACAACCTGTTCACAATTCATGATATTCAAATTATAATAGGTATAAAACACTTATTTGATTAAATTTTTATATTTTTCGAGCGTCAGTTTCGCCACTCGACAACCGATGGCGCCATGAATGATTCAGTTACAGTACAAGGGGATATTATTGGCAATAAAAAAGTAGATTCTACCAATTCTTATATAACGATGCAACAGAATTAATATTTTTTAGATGAAATAGTATACTAAAGAACAAGTTTCAACTAGGTAATCTGTTAACGCACGAGTCCAAATTTTACAAAGGACGAGTATGGTAACAGGCCGCATGAAACGTGTTCTTTATATTATTTTTTCTATTGAGGTAATTTTATAATTCTGTTAATTTTAAAAATTGCGACTTGTCAAAAATATAAGTTGTTGTTTTTATCAGTTGTGTTGGTAGCGCTTCTCATAACAAAAACAATAAAAAAATTAAATTTTTTTGACATTTAATCAATGTTTTTTCCTGTATTATGAATATTGTGAATTTTGTATGATTATAGCATATTTTGTTAGTTATATTTCGACACCGATAATTTACAATTATTAAAGGCATTCATACCACTCCTACAAAATAAAAAGCGCCAAAAACAGTGCGCTTATAGATCTCCTTAGCAACGTGTTTACAGTGCATTTATAGAGCTATAAGAACACCGAAATAGAAAAACATTTTTAATATATTAGAGAAATTATATAAAAATTAAATTAATTCTAATAACAGATATCACAGTTTATTCTTTATTGCAGTCAGGAACTCTAAAAATGACTGATAAGAAACAATTATGTAAATATTAGAATCCACTGTATAATTTACGTCTTAATAATGATTGAGAAAACATTAATCAAATAATAATTAAATCGATAAAAATCAAAATCTATTAAACATGAATGAAGCTCGTTAACAAATAAATCACTTCAACCACTGAAGCTCAACTCCATAAAAAAAAAGATCAACAAAAAACCAAAAGAGCATCACACATAAACGATCCAACAAAACAAACATAACCCCACATTCTACAAAACAGGTAACAAAACAGAAACAAAACCCAATCGAATAAAAAAGAGAATCGCGTCGAAACAAACAAAAGGAAACAAGTGAATTACGAAACAAAGTAGCAACGAGACAACGCAAAAAATCGATTTATGTAAATTACGATCCATATTGTGCTCTCTGTTCCCAACTAACATACATATCGATGATTCCAGGTCCGTAACAGGAAAATTTATTTTCTCGGTAGGTGGCCATGCATCAAACATTTTTTCAGCCTCTCTAGGGAGAAATAAATTCCACTAGAGTATAGAGATGTCAGTAGGTAACACAGTTCAAGAGTTCTGCAAGATTCAGAACCTGAAATGCGATTTCAGGATTTTTTGCACTTCAGTTTGCAAGTGTTCCTTGATTTATTAACCTAAAAAGGATGTTTTGGTAGTTTTTTATTCTTGGTTGAATCGTTTATTGGGTTATTTAATATTTTTCTGACTTTATTACGAGCTTTTTCACTGTAGGGGATTTTTTTGTTTGCGGAAAAAGTGACACAAATTTTATTCATAGTTGACTATCAAAATGGCGACATATATAGGGGTGCATCTATTTTACTGAAGGTGAGGAAATATGGAATATATAACCTTAAAGTTTATTGAATTTACTAATTTATTTTTATGCAACTGTAAAAAAAAAATTAACTTGTTATTAACAACTTCTACGAAAACTGCTAAAATTCTATAATATAAAATAAATAAAATAAAATAAATATATAATCACGCCTTCTACCCATTACTGGGTGTGGCACTCTGCCAAAGCAGATCTCGGTAAGTGATATATCTTGCGCGTGAAGTGCGGTTACCAGTCGTCAAATCATGGTCCCCAAAGATGTCAGTGGTGGAGGAGCCATAGGGATAGCTTTTGAAATTATGAAAATTGTTTGTCGCCTGTGAGAATCGAACCAGGGTTCTCAGGATCCACAGGCCGACTTCATACCACTGAGCTAGCCACCCCATAGTTGATGGAAATAAATGTCAATCAAGGTTACTGTTTCTTTGGTTACAGAATAATATGTTTTGGAAGTACGGTGGTGCGGGTAGCGTTACCAAATTCGAATCCGAAGACTCCGAGTTCGAATCCCACTCAAGCTAAAAATATATCAACTACCACATTTCAGCTCGGTGAATTCGAACACTGTACTGTAATTGGCATTAAGTTCATGTTGTACAAAGTAGCATAAACAAATAAGTATTTATTTATGCAATTCTTTACAGGAACTTAATACCAATTACAGTACAGGGTCCGGACTCACCGACCCGTAGTGCACTAGTTCATATATGTTTAGCTTGAGTGTGATTCGAACTCGGCATCTTCAGATTCGAATGCCGTAACGCTATCCACACCACAGTGCTGCCAGAATACCATTTTTATATTAAAATTTAAAATAAATTTTGTATAATAATTATTTATATATCAAAGGAAGAAAGTGAAACATTTCTTCCCAAAGGTATCATTTAATAAAGAATCTGAATGAGGAATGATACTATACTCAAATTCTCCAAACAGTTTTTTTCACAACTCTATTAGAATGGAAAATTTTCAGAAATGCTTTAAAAATGTATATAACATTTATTATTAGCTGTATTCCATTTGCTACTTGGTTCATTTAAATCAGTTCAGATATATTAGACAACATGACTAAATGTACTGAATTAAGTAAAACAAAAGACAAAATGTCTATTGCGATGTGGAATTGAGTCTTAATAAATAAGAAAAAATAGGAAAAATTTTCCATCACTTGTCTCGTAATTCCACAGAGGTTTTACAGCACGTTTGCATCAACTTCTCAGGTCATCAACAAACGGCTGGTCAGTTCAGCTTTAACCATAGACGCGTTTCGTCCTTCCGGACTCATCAGTATGGTGCGATCATTTATCCAACTAGATCAACTAGGAAATAGTGGATTGTGATACCGACTTAGCTGAACTGACTGATGTTAACCTATCTACAACGATAACATGACATTGTTTTATTTCAATAGCTGTCAAGCAGTTTGCGATTTTGTCGGTAGATGGCACCACGAGTGGCTCCATAGCTCTCATGTCATGTTACCGTTGTACATAGGTTAACATCAGTCAGTTCAGCTAAGTCGGTATCACAATCCACTATTTCCTAGTTGATCTAGTTGGATAAATGAAACGCGTCTATGGTTAAAGCTGAACTGACCAGCTGTTCGTTGATGACCTGAGAAGTTCATGCAAACGTGCTGTAAAACCTCTGTGGAATTACGAGACAAGTGATGGAAAATTTTTCCTATTTTTTCTTATTTATTTTATGAATTAAGTAAATTGATGCACTTATTGGAATGATTTACTTCAAAGTAAATTATAATCAGTAATTCTAGCAATGGAAATAAAGTCAACAATGTAATCCAGCGAAATAAAGAAGTGATCTGGTTCAGTAAATGTAAGTTAGATCTGATCCAAATGGCAAATGGAATATGCCTATTTTCTTAACAGATGTTACCTGGATACCGTTGTTTTCTAATTGCCATGGATATAGCGTTACTTTTCTCCTCTAGGGATGAAAAATATCACTTTCTTCTCTAACTTGAAGAGAGAAAACTTGACTTTCTAGCAAGATCGTAACAAAATATATTGTGTACCTACACATCATCCATGAAATGTGTTTAACAATTTTAAATAGTAAAATAAAGTTCATGTTTTACATAAATAGTACATGTCACGCGATTCAGTCGTACTGGATTCCACCTATGTACACTCATCTACAAAAGCAAGCAGCAAAATAGTGTACATTTATGTATGCTGTACAATGCTGGCAATACGATTATTTTTCAATTTTAGATGTATTTGTAGGCGTTAGAAGTGTAGAGTTTCGATTCAGATTTCTCGCAACATCGCCCTTTACACTTGCAAAACTTCAGATAGTTTGAGATGACTACATAATCACCTTAAATCAAATCTAAGTATGAGACACAATTCTGCTGAATCTATAATCGTTGCTATCAAATATCATAGGAGTATTATATTACCTACGTTTAAGTAAGTTTTCTTGATTTATGAATAAAGCTCAAACATTATATTAGTGGAGATATCCAAGATTAAATAGACAGAGTATTTGTCATAAGATTAATGTGTAAAAGCAGGATTTATGCCAATTCAATTGTCTGGGTTCTAGGATTACCTCGTAATGTAATGCATACATGAATAATAAACTAACTAAACCATAGTATTATATTTCCACTTACACATACATTCCACATATCCAAGAATTACAACTATTTCTGCAGCATAAAGAAGCCTTTGAAAACTTTCTTATTTAAAAAATTATTGTTTGTACAACTAGGCTATTTAGTGTTTGACGTATCGTAAAACAAAGCCGAACCAGACGACATTGTAAAAAGAAACGAGTTGTACACAATATATTATGTACATTTTTTTTAATTGCAAAATTTGTTACAAATGTTTATTTTAAAACTGCTTTATATCTATAACCAAGGGAACGATAACTTTAAGCTAGCTATCTAATAAAGAATTCCAATTATACATTAAAATATGAGGTGGCTAGCTCAGTGGTATGAAGTCGGCCTGTGGATCCTGAGAACTCTGGTTCGATTTCCACAGGCGACAAACAATTTTCATAATTTCAAAAACTACCCCTGTGGCTCCTCCTACGAATTATGTCTTCCAATGGTAAAAATGTACCCCACCTATAGTTTGTCTCAATTACAATTATTTATTTATGTTTTAACATCAGTCAGTTCAGCTATGTCGGTATCACAATCCACTATTCCCTAGTTGGTCTAGTTGGATAAATGATCACACCATACTGATGAGTCCGGAAGGACGAAACGCGTCTATGGTTAAAGCTGAACTGACCAGCCGTTTGATGATGACCTGATAAGTTGATTCAAACGTGCTGTTAATTTTTGGAACTTGTGACAAGTGAGGTTTTTCCTATTTTTCTTATTTATTAAGACTCAGTTCCACATCGTATTTGACTTTTTGTCTTTATTTTATTTATGTTTATTAATTTAATGGGGTAATGGCTCAGTGGTTTCGAGTTGGCATGTGGATCCTGAGGACCCCGGTTCGATTCCTACAGTCGACAAACAATTTTCACCAAATTTAAATTACCCCTGTGGGCCTCCCACCATTAACTTCTTTGGGGGCCGTGATTTGATGACTGGTAACCGCACTTCACGCGCAAAATATATCACTTACCGAGATCTGCTTCGGCAGAGTGCCACACCCAGTAATGAGTAGAAGGCGTGATGATATATTTATTTTATTTTCTTTTGCTTCAGTGTTATTCCAACTCAGAATATCTGAATTCAAATGTCGTAACGCTAATCATGCCATCGTACTGCCGATATTATAACCTCTGTATTATCTAAGTAATTTAATCTCATAAAATTCTAGATCACAAAAAAAATCCTATATAACGATAAAAGACAGACAAAGTAATATATATCTCGCATTAATTACAATTGACAAGTTTAAAGATTGAAAATATTTCACTAAGGCTCGGTATGTCAATCTCTTACACAGTTCATTATAAACGGACATTGCTAACAAATTCATCTTTTCTCATACATCCATCCATCCATTCTTAGACCATCCACTACCCGCTTCAATCCACCTCACCTGCAGCATGCATCTCCGAGACCTGGAACTTCCTTCCTGCAGGTCCCACCAGTACTCCAGAAGCAAGCTGTAGCCCATGGCTCAGAACATGGACCAACAGGGCACAGGCAGCGACTACCCAACCCCATCCACCCTCCAAGTAGTAATGTCTGCAGAGTAGACGTCGTGCGTGTGTCGTCAACACTCGGGGGCCAACACTCGTGCCTGGGGTAGTGGCAGCGGGTGCTGGAGTCAGCAGTGGCCAGGACTGGGCTCGGGAGAGGGATGACATTGAGGAGGAGGGGATTAGATGGTGAGGGACATGGTGGAAATAGAGCTGGAGGTTCTTCAAGAGGTGTTGAGTTCGATAGGTGTGGAATGGATGGTTTGTTAGACTCTTACTGAAGAGTGTTGAAGAGAATCAAGAGAACTGTCATTGTTTTGGAACGCTGGTTGTTGCACTGTTAAATTTAATTGGATACGAGTATTGTTTATTGATAATTAACACTTACTCACTAGTCACTATGTTTATTATTAGATCGATCTAAAGTTTAAATGTTGGTTTAAGTTAACCTACATTTACTAAACACTTCACACTTTACTAAATAATTTGTTGTAATGTTCTGAAAGTTTTGATAAATAATGTATTATAGCTTATTTTATTTTACAAATACTATTAATATTCTTACTCAAATATTGTATAAAATTTCGCTATACAATTTCCATTGACCAGTATTGCATGAATATTAAACGTCAATAACAGTCAAACAATTTTTAAGGTTATGTTTAACCTGGTTCGATTCCCACAGGCGACAAACAATTTTTACCAATTTAAAATTACCCCCGTGGCTCCCCCACCACTAGCATCTATGGGGGCCGTGATTTGACGGCTGGTAACCGCACTTCACGCGCATAAATATATCACTTACCGAGATCTGCTTCGGCAGAGTGCCACACCCAGTAATATTTATTTTATTTATTTATTTATTTATGTTTACAATTGTATCAACTATTAACATCATGATATCATTATGGCAATGATATTTCAGTCTATATAGTTTTTGCCAATTTAATTAACAAACTACCTAATTAATTTTAAAAAAAGTTGAAAGTTTACGAAGGCTTCAGAGAGTTCAAATAAAATTTGAAGATCCATTTGTTGATGAAAGCATTTGCAATTCAAAGTTCTAAGAATAATAAATTGTATTTTTATTGATCATGCACAAAAGTTCGAATAAAGGGTTGAAAATAGTCAACTTCTTAATCCTATTTACTTAATATAATTTTCTAGTTTACTTCGACAATCGCATATATTAATAATATATTATACACCAAAGGTGTAAAATTGAGGCACGAGGCGTAATCGAAATCTCTCACGAGGTGTTATATTTTCCAGGATCATAGAAATTTTTATGTATAATATAAAAATTTTAAATAAATAAATGAATGATTAAATTTATTTCATTGATTCTTTCTTTAGCAACGATACTAAAATATACTTTTTCTCCCATCGTTATTAGCAAAGGGAGAAAAATATCATTTTACTCGTGTTGCTCTTGGTAACAACATAGCGGACTAAAATACATTATTTTTGTTATAATTTTCATGCAATAGAAACCGACTTTTACACTCCCGTGAAAAATAACTATTTGTATAACATGAGAGAAAACTATATTATTTCCTCCCGCGAGTGATATTTAATGCCTAAGCGTAACAAGGGAGAAAATGAAACTTTACTGCAGTTGTATAAATATGTTTTTTTTATACGCTCATTTTTTCATTTAATTTAAATAAAAATCAAAAAATATTTGCAATATATAAATAAATAAATATTTAAGACTGTACTTATGGTTGCTATGAAACCAACTATAAATACATGAAGAAAACAGTTTCTTTCCTCCCTAGGGACTTTCGACTCGCAGTACGCTGGTATGGATAGCTAAATATACACGGTGTTAAAAAAGTTCCGGGACGGTGAAATATCTCGAGAAATACACATCGAATCAAGAAACCAAAAAACACGTGTTTCATATTTTGCAAAAAAAGGCTTGTGGCTACTTGTGATTATGTTGATTTTTTTATTTGATTCAATGTTTATTTCTTGTGATATTAGACCGTTTTTTACTTTTCTTTCAGAATCATGTCAAAACTTATTTTTGCGTTTAGAGCGCCATCTATTTCGAATTGGAAAAAAAGTTTCAGATAAAATTAACTTATTTTTTTTCGCAGAATACGAATCTGTAATAAAAAATGGGGGTTCCCATTTAAGGTTTCAACGTTGCCCCCCGCCCCACCCCCTGGGGGTGGGGGTTTGGGTATGTGTTTGGTGTGCTTAGATAGGTTTTTGTAAAATATGAAACACGTGTTTTTTGGTTTCTTGATTCGATGTGTTTTTCTCGAGATATTTCACCGTCCCGGAACTTTTTTAACACCCTGTATATAAACTACCACACTACGGATCAGTGAGTCCGGATCTTGTACTGTAATTTGAATTGAATTCCTGTTTATCAGAGTAGCATAAATAAATAAATATGAGGGAAGAAAAAACTAATTTCGGTTAAGGTCGTAGAAAAACCAATCATTTCTATATTTTTAATTTAGTTTCTTATTAAGCTGATTGCATTAACTCAGCATAAAAACAGTTTAATTTTCCATACATCTAAAATAATAATTAATAAAATGATATTTCTAATACCTAGTCAAAATAATCATCAAAAAGATTTATTTACAAAAGTATAAGTGTTATAGTAATAGCACTTAATCTCATGTAAACACGTCGTAATTGATTGTTTAAAAATATCCGGAATGCGATGCATTTTTGCGCAACGACCGTATATATTCATTTATTATAAATATTTGCAGAAAACTCTGTCAGAATCGATTTAAACGCGTTGTAAACTGAACTGCAATGAATTTAAAAACAAAGTTTAAATAACGACAACGACTTTAAAAATCGTATCGTAACCCGGTTTGTAAGTTTGTCTGTAAAACGTAATGATCCGTGTTCTATAGCCTTCAATCAGTTAAAATCAAATGCTGTAAAAATTTGCTACTTTTTTACAACACATGAAAAGTTACACGAAAACAATCAAATTAATCTTAAGTACATTGTATTCTTCTGTTATATGTAGTAACACAAAGCTATAGAAATAACGAAATTATTTCAGAATCTTTATAAAACTTTTTAAATACTTTGTATACAGACATACGAGTAAATATATAATACTCATTATTCTGCTCTTTAGTTCTGTAACTAAGTATACATGTGCGGAACCTAGTACGCGTGGCATGCATTATTTGAGTAAAACATGAGCATTGTTTATCTATTATAATCTTTATTAATAGTTTGTAATTTTTTTGCAGAAAATTACAAATTTTTCTATTGTTTAACATAGTTTTTTTTATTACTTTCTCATACACAGTATAAGGAAGTATTGGAACCGTAAAAAAAATCGTTGACGAGATTTTCGCGGAAATACGTGTTTTGAGGTCCACTGAATCCGTTTTAATCATTTTCACAATGATATCTGTGTGTGTGTGGATGGATGGATGTGTGTCCGAGTGTGCAATATCTCATGAACGAGATAAGATTTGTTAACGAAACTTGGTAATTATAAATTTTATGAAAATAAAAAGAGCTGAGTTGATTTTGAATGAAATTGAAAAACCGGAAGAGGAAGTTTACTGAACACACAAAACAATAAGTTCCATTTATTTCAAAAATGGAATCAGTTACGAAAAAAAAGTTTCAAATAAAAGATGTTAGCAAAAATATTTAGAACATAAAATGTTATTTTCAATTTTCCTGTATATGCGTCTAATTTTGAGAAAAAACTAATTTATATATTTAATAATATATTGTAATAATCATTGTAGCAATAGAAACAAAAAACAAAAACATGTTTAACATTTATATGTTAAATAATAATTGTCAAACGCAAGGAGCAAGTCATAAGTGTTCAATTCAGCGTTTTTGCTGCTATATCTTTTTAATTGATCTATATTCTAAATATTAAATATGCTGTGTATAAGAAAGTCGTGTGGTGCCCACACCAGATTTTTTTATTGATATTTGATTTCTAAATAAATATATCATCACGTCTTTTACCCATTACTGGATGAGGTACTTTGTTAGAGTAGATGTCGGTAAGTGATATATTTTAAGCGCGTGCGGTTACCAGACGTCAAATTACGGCCACCACCGATGAAAGTGGAGGCAACGTAAGACATAAATGCCATCTCTCATTCTTTTATGTTTTTAGGACATTAACTTAGAATTGTCATATTGAAATAGTGAAATTGAGATAAACTTATTATTAAAATATAAGTATTGTAGTCGTAGAAATAGCATAGTGTACAACTCACATGGAATGTGTACTTTGCACACGCATAAATTGCAGTATATTTAGTTTTAATAGAAACCAAATAGTGTGTTTTCGGTATTTACATGATTAGATTTCAACCTCCTTGAAGATAATTGTGATAGCAATTTTTTAATAACATTTTAATTTGCTTATATAAAGAAAATACTCTGGAAAACATGCTTTAAATTAAGCATAAAATTTACGAAAAAAGTCCGAGCAAAGCAGGAAATGTTCTGGGCGAATTCTCAACAAAAGAGCATCGCACACAGCTGCTGACGTCAAATGACGCTCGCAAACATAAAATCTTTTTAGTCTTTTTACAAAAAGCCACGCAATGAAAAAAACCTGCTTAAAAATGATAATTGACGAACAGTTATTATTTTCGCCAACGGTCGGCAGTAATTTTCGTCGAAAATGCACATTTCTTGTTCCTGGACCACAGCATAGTCCGATCCTGATAATTTATGTGCCAGGGATTCAAGGTCACTGCATGAGCATCGTAAATTTTCGACACCGGCTCTGGGTAAGAGTTACGACCGCTTTTGAACACGGAATTCGCGTCTAGTACGATGTATGGATTACACAAAATACTGTGTGAATTCTACAATTTTAATCCTCCTAAATCTTATAGCTTCGATTTACGATGGAATTACGAGGAGGCATCTGAATTTTACAGTTTTCAGTTTTGTTTTATTTTCAGAATTTTATATAACGCTTTAAATGTTGCGATTATATCTCTGCGTTTAATGGAAACTGCATAGCCTAGGGCCCAAAAATTTTACGGCCCGGATTCAAGATTTAGTTTAAATAATAGAAACATACAGGTATATGCAGGATGGTGACCACGACTCTCGAACATGGATATTTAACATGTAAAATCATAATTTTATAATTTCCTACTTCTCTAATTATTTTAGGCAAGACAGCTTCAAATATAAGTTTTAGGACATAAAATAGTCTCAAAACTATCGATAGTCATGGAATTGAAACAAAATTAAACAAATGTTGGATATTTAATCTGTAAAAATAATGTCTTTATTTATTATGTCATTTATTTTGATACATAAAACGTTAAACATTTGTTAATTTTGTTTCAATTTCATGACTATCGATAATTTTGTTATTTTCAGATCTAATTTGTGCTGTTACGAAGCATGTAAAATTATTTTTTCCTACAACTGTGCGATTTCTTTGTTATTACGTAACTATAATTGCCTTGGTTACGTATGGAAAGTAGATGAATGCAGACCAAGTGCGTTTCCGAAAGCAAAGAAACACTAGTGCGGAAAGTGCTTCATTACGTAACTGTCAAAAGAATATTGTTTTGACAGCGATTTAAATTTCGCACCGAGCGCGGAATTCATATTCTGACCACAGACGCTTATGGAAGAAGAAGATACGGTGAACCAGCGCTAGTAAATATGCAGTAGTATATTTTGACGTTTATAAACCTAACCTTAATTTGCAGTATATCTAATCTGCAGACAATTAATAAAAAGAACCAAACAAAGTAAAATATATCGATAAATGGTTTTATTTAAAGAGTAAGTGAAATACTGCATATTTATTGTTTGTGTATATTATTAATACAGTTGTTACAGTTGCTTATATTGACATAATGTAAAGTGGAAACTTTTGTGTCTAAAGAAACATTGATTTCTTCCGTACCTGTTCATATTATTACCAGTAATATTATTGGTAACAATTTCGGAAGCTTCAGAAGTACCAGCAGCAGGTTGATTGTCATTGTCGAAAATAGATCCAACATAGTATGATCCGGAGCTTCAATTATCTTTGGAGGTGTTAATGATAAAGAAGAATCACTCACTGTACTATTCCAATCAAGATGATTTTGAAGAAATTATTTTGACGTTAGCGAAATATTTTTAAATAACGTAGAACAATGTGCAAGCAATCAACAAACAAATCATAGCAACGCCGTAAAACATCGTTGTCATGTAATATCATTAAAATTTTATAAATTTTATAAATTTTAATACTATTTTAGTGATTTACTAAATCGCACAGTTGTAGGAAAAATGTTGTTTATAACACGTGCCGAAAAAGGTTACATGCTCGTGCAGATTCTGCACTTGCACGTAACGAGCCTTTTTCGGCACTTGTTATAAAAATAACTATTTTGTGTTTCAATTTAATTCAGCCGGGATTAAATTGACAATGAAACAAGTAGCAAGAAGTATTTTATAAACATAATACAAAGACAAAATGTCAATTGCGATGATTTGATGATGACCTAATAAGTTGATTCAAACGTAAAATAAATAAATAAATAAATATATCATCACGCCTTCTACCCATTACTGGGTGTGGCACTCTGCTGAAGCAGATCTCGGTAAGTGATATATTTTGCGCGTGAAGTGCGGTTACCAGTCGTCAAATCACGGCCCCCAAACATGTTAGTGGTGGAGGAGCCACAGGGATAGCTTTTTCAAATTATGTAAATTTGTCGCCTGTGGGAATCGAACCAGGGACCTCAGGATTCACAGGCCGACTTCATACCACTGAGCTAGCCATCCCAAACGTGCTGTAAATTTTTGTGGAATTTTGACAAGTGATGGAAAATTTTAGTTTTTTTCCTATTTTTTCTTATTTATTAAGACTCAATTCAACATCACAATTGACATTTTGTCTTTGTATTATTTCAATTGCTGTCAAGCAGTTTGCGATTTTTGTCGGTAGATGACACCATGGGTTGCTCCGTAGCTCTCATGTCATGTTGCCGGCATACATAGTTTTTAACATCCGTCAGTTTAGCTAAGATAGTATTACAGTTCACTAGACCCTAGTTGGTCTAGTTGGATAGTTGATCGCACCATACTGATGAGTCCCTAAAGGACGAAACGCGTCTATGGTTAAAGCTGAACTGACCAGCCGTTTGATGATGACCTGATAAGTTGATTCAAACGTGCTGTAAATTTTTGTGGAATTTTGACAAGTGATGGAAAAATTTTGTTTTTTTTCTTATTTTTTCTTGTTTATATTATAAACCACAAAATATTAATGAAAGAATTTTATTTAATTTTCACTCACTTGATTGATACGATTTCATTACTAGTTGTACCTACAAAACTATTCCTTCCTAGGACGAAATGTGTTACTTGCTTCTTTTAATTGAGGGATGAATATTTTATTTTATAACAGGGTCGTGAAAAAAGTACATATGTTCCACTTATAAAAACAGTAAAACCTTATTTCAAAAATATCAGTGTTCAGATGCTAAGTTCAGACCCAAAAATCTTAAAACCATAAAATAATTTTAATTCCTTACTGACGGTGTAAATTCTTAAACCAGAAATTAATTGAAATGATCTTCACTCCATTAAAAGGAAAACGGTATCTCGTGTAAAAATTACACCAATTTATAACGTTATCTTCACGATGGTTTTGAAAGTGGTTGGATATGATTTTTGTTGGTTGCGCGCTGATGAGAATTTCTTGTCGGGCGATTATTCCAATTAATTACCATAAAACCAGGTGTGAAGCCTTGGTAGGTGGTCCGCACCCGTTAAAATGGGTTGCGAACTCGTGGAACATTTTTAATATATATAATTAAACATTCCACGTTTAATTAAAACCCCTTATTTAACCATAGTAAATTGAGTTCATAAACTCAGTGGTTATTGGTTCAGCTTGAGATGGGTAAATGCTTGCCAATACTTTGTAACTTGTTAGTTTTTACTATTAGTCAATTTCATAATTTGATGGAAGTAGGTGGCACAGTGGATCCTGAGAACCCTGGTTCGATTCCCACTGCCGATAAACATTTTCACCACATTAATACTACTCCTATGGCTCCTCCTCCATTAACATCTTTGGGGGCCGTGATTTGACGGCTGGTAACCGTACTTCACGCGCAAAAATATATCACTTATCGAGATGTGCTTCGGCAGAGTGCCACACCCAGTAATGGGTAGAAGGCGTGCTGATATATTTATTTTATATTTATTTATAATTTGATTAACATGTTCCTGATTATTTAATGAAATTTGGCGCACGTAAATATTGGATAGTCATACGCATCCTGTTAAAATATGAAACACATTTATCGTCTGTGAACAAATATATTCGCTTGTAAAGTTGAGTTCTTATACACGGGGCTTATGGCGATCATCACTCAGAATCGCACATATTTGGTTTGTGTACCTCTAAAATTTTGCAGTTTCATTTGAAAAACTAGTATGATGTTCTAGAACTATCCATGTATATTGTATCAGAAGGAGAAAGTTTTTTATCGTTTAGTAATGGATATATAGCCATGCAAAGCCTTGTTTTTAACGAAAAATTAAGAATCCCAATTTATAATGGCAACACCACACGGTGGTATGGTATTAGAAAATGCACTAGACCAACAACCTGGTAACAATTCATGATATTCAAATCATAATAGGTATAAAACATTTATTTTATTCAATTTTTATATTTTTTTGGAGCGTCGGTGTCGCCACTCGACAACCTATGGTGCCACCGTCACACTAGTACTACCTCAAATGAGAAAGAAATACATACAGTACTACCTTAAGTTAGTTTGAAACAGTTTAGTACGTAGCAAATGACTATTTGCGAATTCCGTGTGTTTCAATGGCATTCGAGTCATTCATTAGTTGTTGTCGATGCGATAGTGCGGGTGAAGCACCTATTAGAACCTCGTGGTTTGTAAGTATTTACGTGGGGAAGTTAAGACTTTGTGCGTCTGCAAACTGACTGTCGAACTTGAGAACTTTCCCTCAACATTGAACTGTCGCACCAGAGTTATTGTAGTGTCTTGTTTGTTCTTCAGTCAGCTCTTCTGCTTTCTGTTCGTGTCCATTTCGAGTGAGTGAAAACTTACAGCGATTCTCAAACTGTTAGTTATTTTACTGTGGACACGTACGAGAAATTGCGAGCGAAATAGAAAAGTTTTGGCAGTTGCTATACTTGAAGATATACAAAAATATCAGAAAATATCTATAATCATTAAAATTATTCCTGTGAATTTTCCGCTAATAACAACTTTAGGGGCCGTGATTTGATAGCTGATAACCGCAAATCACAAGCATAACTATATTACTTATCACACCCAGTAATGGGGTGGCTAGCTCAGTGGTATGAAGTCGGCCTGTGGATCCTGAGAACCCTGGTACCCTAGATTCGATTCCCACAGGCGACAAACAATTTTCATAATTTCAATAACTACCGCTGTGGCTCCTCCACCACTAACATCTTTGGGGGCCGTGATTTTATGACTGGTAACCGCACTTCACGCGCAAAATATATCACTTACCGAGATCTGCTTCGGCAGAGTGCCACACCGAGTAATGGGTAGAAGGCGTGATGATATATTTATTTTATATTTTATTTTATTTACACCCAGTAATGGGTAAAAGGCGAGATGATAAATAACTAACACAACTCGATATATTTCTATTTCCATATCAACAAATTTAAATGCATGTCAAAAATCTGACAATTATCATACTATGGGGTAATGGCTCAGCGGAATCGAGTCGGACTGTGTATTCTGAGAACCCTGGTTCGATCCTCACAGCTGACAAACATTTTCACCAAATTAAAATTGGCTTCGCCACCACTAACATCTTTGGAGGGCCGTGATTTGACAGCTGGTAACTGAACTTCACGTGCACATGGAAAACTATGAAATTAACAGTCATTTCATTGGATCATTTCCAAATAAATTCGTGATTTTATTGGTTCTCACATATACAGGGTTCGTGCAACCCCATTCGATGTGATATAGCGTGATATTACGTATTTATGTTTAGTTTTTAAGATATAGCCTCCGCAAAAATACAATTTTCAGAAAAAAATTATGTCATCATATTTTCGGCTTTTCCGAAACTATATCTCAAGAACTAAGCGAGATATGAAGATGCGCTCAACGGCATTGAATTTTTCGTGTTTCAATTGACTTGTAAACAAATTTTCAGCATTTTTTATTTTTTTTAAAGTTATCACCAAAATTTTCTCATCAAGCTGTTTTTGAACAATATCTCAAAAACTAGAAGACATATGCACTTTAAGATTGTAGCATTGGATTCAACGGGTCAAAATACATATGTATGTAAATTTTCGTTATAATATTCGGACGAAGAACAATTTTAGAGCAAACAGTCTAAAAATCTCCTAAAATCGAAAAAATCCAAGGGTACCCCTTAAGAAATTTTCAAAAAATAAAAATCGCTAAAAATTTGCTTATAAGTTAATTCTGACACGAGAAATTCAATGCCGTTGACCGCATTTTCATATCTTATTTAGTTTTTAAAATATAGCCTCCGGAAAAGTTCAATTTTTCACAAAAATTATCTCAATATATTTTCGACTTTCCCAGGACTATATCTCAAGAACTAAGCGAGATATGAAGATGCGCTCAACGGCATTGAATTTCTCGTGCTTCAATTGAGTTGTAAACAAATTTTCAGCATTTTTTATTTTTTTGAAAGTTTTCACCAAAATTTTCTCATCGAGCAGTTTTTGAACAATATCTCAAAAACTAGAAGACATATGCACTTTAAGATTTTACCATTGGATTCAGCGGGCCAAAATACATACGAATGTAAATTTTCGTTACAATATTCGTAAGAACAATTTTAGAGCAAACAGTCTAAAAATTGCCTAAAATCGAAAAAAATCCAAGGGGTACCCCTTAAGAAATTTTCAAAAAATAAAAATTGCTAAAAATTTGTTTATAAGTCAATTCGGACACGAGGAATTGAATGCCGTTGAGCGCATTTCCATATCTTGTTTAGTTTTTAAGATATAACCCCCGGAAAAGTTCAATTTCCCAAAAAAAAAACCTCACCACATTTTCAGCTTTCCCGGGGCTATATCTTTAAAACTAAACAAGATATGAAGACGCGCTCAACGGCACTGAATTTCTCGTGCTTCAATTAACTTGTAAACAAATTTTCAGCATTTTTTATTTTTGAAAAAGTTTTCACCAAAATTTTCTCATTGCGCAGTTTTTGAACAATATCTCAAAAACCAGAAGACATATGCACTTGGGGATTTTACCATTGGATTCAGCGGGTCAAAATACATATGTATGTAAATTTTCGTTACAATATTCATACGAGGAGGAATTTTAGAACAAACATTCTGAAAATAGCCTAAAATCGAAATAAATCCAAGGGGTACCCCTTAAGAAATTTTCAAAAAATAAAAATCGCTAAAAATTTGCTTATAAGTCAATTCAAGTACGAGGAATCCAATACCGTTGAGCAAATTTTCATATCTTGTTTAGTTTTTAAGATATATCCTCTGGAAAAGTTAAATTTCAAATCTGAATAAATTTTGAATATTCGAATAACGAACATTTAAACTAACGAATATCCGAACTATTCTGATACAAATATGGAGAATTGGAGACTAACGAATAGCCGAATTATTCGGATATGAATATCCGGTTGACCAAATATACGGTTCACAATTTTTTTCCAAATCGACATCCATAGTTAATACCAATCTATTAAAATCTAAATATTTTAATTAATATTTAACAGATCAATACAGTAGTTAATAAAATTCCTGGAATATCTAAGACTTTTCTTTTTATTCTATATCGTTCTTTGGTTCGTTATATCAATATTGAAATAATAATTAATGCCTCAACGTATTATCTAAATTAAATTCCGAACCACCAATTAGTATAAACAGTAACTGCATATAAATCTTCGCCCAAGACAAAAAAATCAATTAACAGTTGATCAAAAAAGAAACAAAAATTATAACGAACTTAAATCAGGCAAGAATCCAAGATATCTCTGTAAACAATTATCTGTTTAAATACTGTCAAAAGAGAAATAACAATTGAAGCGTAATTATCCAAACATCCCGTATATGCGAACGATGGCAACTCGATTCACCGCTCAATTGTTTTCTTTTTGTGCAAAAGTATCGAGTCATCATCGTATATTCAATTGTTAATTAAAAATAATTGATGATCTGATTCTAATAAGTCATCAATTGAAGAAAACCGAAAAAAGAAAGTTTCAAACTGTCGTAAATTTCTCCCCAATGACAATTAATTAATCAGTAGCGTGGAATAGGGGGTTTTTGCCACTGAAATGGTGCCTATTTGTTCGGAAAATTCAGGGAATTTTGTCTTTTTCTTCAAGTTAATATCTTAAGTTTTATTTGATGTACGGTTATGATCACAGTTGGGGGTAATACATCTAGATTTATTTTAAAAGTGCCTCGGTTAACGGACGCTAATGGTTAACACGTAGACGAAAATTCGACCAGGGGATAAGTTTCAACTTAAAGAGCACTAAGATTTTTTATGGGGTGGCTAGCACAGTGGTATGAAGTCGGCCTGTGGATCCTGAGAACCCTGGTTCGATTCCCACAGGCGACAAACAATTTTCATAATTTCAAAAACTACCCCTGTGGCTCCTCCACAACTAACATCTTTGGGGGCCGTGATTGGACGACTAGTAACCGCACTTCACGCGCAAAATATATCACTTACCGAGATCTGCTTCGGCAGAGTGCCACACCCTGTAATGGGTAGAAGGCGTGATGATATATATATATTTTATATTTTAAGATTTTTTTGTAAGAATAAATCTGAATTTATTACTGCTCCAACTTCTGTTTATAATAAATGCCAATTGCTGAAAAGATGTCTAATTTTAATTAAAAGTTTATTCAAATATTTATAATGTTTTTCAAGTTATTAAACAGCGCTGTTACTTAAATTAAGTAACAAAAAGTTTGTTTGGGTCTAATGTAAACATAACAGTATGACTTCTATCAAATGTAAAAGATTTCAACAGTTTTCAATATTTTGTTATGATTTTATACATTTTTGCAATCACTGTAAATGTAAATAATTTTGCAAGAAAGATGGTAGGTATAGTAGATTTGGATAAAATAAATTGTACCTACTTTAATTTTCTACTATAAATAAAAATAAGAAATACAGGATGTCCCACAAAAATTGTGTTACACATGAATAACTTGAAAATACATTTTTCTACGACGGAGCTTAAAATATACTTTTCCGACTGTCAGTTGTTTGCATTTCAGTTTCATAAGTAACTAATTTTTTTTTATTGTTTATTAATTTACAATCTGTCCCATGGTATAACATTAAATTAACAAGAGGAGGATTATGTCCATTGACATTTACCCTAAAGTAACTATTTTGATATCTTTTCTTGACAAGATATAAAATCAATTTTAGCAATAAAGAAATAAATAAAATGAATTGTGTTAACGATTTAGATGCAGAATTTAAATCTCTACAACTGTTATTTTAAATATTTTTGCCTGTAAGTGGAAAATTTATTTCCCTTGTTGTATTCAAGAGATTTTTGGGGTCAAATATTATAATAAATTTATAATATTAATATTTATATATACTGTCATCATATTTCTTCTTAATTTAGTGATAGAAAACTATTACAAAAATTTGAATACAATACAAACATATATACAATGAAAGTAGGTAACTATTTCAAAAGTTTGTAATCTAATAAATTAAATTTATCAGCATTTTATTACACACACGCAAATTTGATGAAATTTTTCAGAACTCATTTTAATAAATACCAAATAGATACATCAAGAGAATTAAATTTCAAATTAACTGAATTAAATTTTATTCCGATGGGGTGGCTAGCTCAGTGGTATGAAGTCGGCCTGTGGATCCTCAGAACACTGGTTCGATTCTCACAGGCAACAA
This sequence comes from Pterostichus madidus, assembly GCA_911728475.2. Taxonomy (NCBI): domain Eukaryota; kingdom Metazoa; phylum Arthropoda; class Insecta; order Coleoptera; family Carabidae; genus Pterostichus; species Pterostichus madidus. The sequence goes on along the minus strand of OU452308.1, from coordinate 2,532,802 downwards.
ACAATTTTAATAATTTCAAAAACTACCCCTGTGGCTCCTCCACCACTAACATCTTTGGAGGCCGTGATTTGACGGCTGGTAACCGCACTTCACGCGCAAAATATATCACTTACCGAGATCTGCTTCGGCAGAGTACCACACCCAGTAATGGGTAGAAGGCGTGATGATATATTTATTTTTTATAATAATTATCAGTTTGTGAATTAGAAACGGAGTTAAAATTGAAACTAAACATGGTATATGTAAGCGCCAAATCTGTTTTATGAATCAATCTTTAAAATATGTAGTTATTGGAATAAAGTCTATCTTCTTTTTATTTCTTTAATACAAAAAGATAATTAATGGTCATTTGCATCAATAAAATCTAAATTTTAAATTTCACGTAAACTGACAATATCGCATCAAATGTTTGGCAACAATGTAAACTTCTTTATATGCCATTTTTCTTCTATTTGCTTTTATTTATTTAAAGCAGATATAAAATTTAAGTTTTGCTGGTGCAAACAAGAATTAGCAATATTGTGCTGTTTCATTAAGTAAGTAATTATCTTTAAAAGTTAAACGAGGAGGAAACTCGAGAAATGTATCATTATCTTTATTTATTATTTCTTTATACATCCATTTTGAATAAATCTAAACCTACTATGTATTTGAAACTTTTTTATTTTGTAAATATTGCATCAAGTATTTTGCCAAAACCTACTTATTTATTTCTACTACCCTGTACAACAGGTTATTCCCAATTACTGTTCAGGGTCTGGACTCATCGAGCTGTAGTATGGCAGCTCATATAATTTTAGATTGAGTGGGATTCGAACTCGGGATCGTCGGATTTAAGTATATTTTATTTTGCAGAACTTGCAAATTAACTGAAAAACTATTCTGATAAAATCAAATCAAATACGTTGGGATTTGAACACGCGATCCTTTATCTCCTCTAAAGTAGAGTAAGTAGGCCGAATTATTTTTATCTTTAAAAAAACATAATTGATTTATTATTTAATTTTTAAAAATGCTAATAATAAATTAATACAAAACATCTACATTATTATTATTATACGAGTGCAAATAAAAATAAACAAAAATATTTATTGAATATTTTCAGATACATAATTCTTCCTTTAATTTTTAAGTAAAGTTTTAAAGTTATTTATTTATGCTACTCTGTATAACAGGAACTTAATCTCAATTACAGTACAGGGTCCGGACTCACCGAGCTATTTCCCATTTTAACAGTTACAAGAAATGAAAACAAATCTTCGTTTGATTAAAATTTGCAATAAACGTTAAAATTATCATTATGGAACATTTTGAGAATTATTCTGCTGCAATTTTGTCGCTTATTTCTACATAATTTAAATCATATTAACTTTTTGCAAATGTTTTCACCACTTTCAATAAAACTTTACAACCATAATAACCTCAAAACTAATTAAATAAAATATTTTAAAAATAGTTATTTACCGTTAATACAATCACACACATAAACACCCAACTAATTCCCTTACTTCTAGATCCTAATACCCTCTTTCACTTGTCACAACAACCCTACGATATCCTTCCACACTATCCTCTACTACCAATCACGATTCGCACACCGCACTCGCTATATCGCTTGTCGTCAGCGTCGCCGTCGGCAGGACACTGCCAGCAGCCTAGCAGTCCAGCAGTCCGCGAAGCTGTAGCGTGGCGTGTCGCGTGGCGGCGTGGCACGTGGCTCTGGCGGAGGATAGGATACCGGATGCAGGAGTGGGGGAAGGAAGTCCTATGAGGGTGTGAAGTAGAGGGTGGGGTGTATGTGTGGATGTATGTACACGTGGGTGGTGTAGTAATTCGTAATTGTTTATTTATTCTACTCTGTACTAGAGGAACTTAATCCCAAGTGTAGTACAGGATCTGGACACATTAAGTCATAGTAAGCTAGTTAGTTTGAGTAGGATTCGAACTAGGAATCTCCGGATTCAAATGTCCTGACACTATACACCGGCGTACTAGTGGATATAATATAATAATACTATAAAAAAATAATTATCAGTAATAATATAACAAGAGAGTGAGAATAAATTGAAAATAATTTGACAGATCTTTCGAAAACTTGTTGCCAGGCAATAGTCACGAAAGTCCGTAGGGCTTGAGTGGTTATTGCCAAATGGCAACAAGTTTGAGAAAGATACTGGAGAATTATTTTCTTATTTATCCAACTCTCGAGTTATATTTAATTAGATTATTTTTTGACTTAGCTGTTGAGGTCGATTCATCCAACTTAAAAGATTTTGAACTGGGTTCATATCGATTGATTACTTATTAATATATTCTTGGAAGTTGTTTCCAAAATTTGTTGGTGTATTTCTGTATCTAAAATACAAATAAATCGATTTTTTTCACACATTTTACTTGACGCGTTAACAGTTTTAAATAATTATTTGACAACTAGCTATCATTTGTCACAAACAAAAAAGTATTTACAGAGATAATTCGCGGGAATAATCATAAGAGCTTTATTCTCAGTATAATAATGACAGGATTGGTAAAAACGCAGACACGTGACATACAATGAAGCATCATTTCATTGGTTATAAGAAACGTGAAAAAATAATCAGTGGTATTGAGTTGTCCAGTAGACTTGAAAACCCGGATCCGATTTCCACAACCGACAAATAATTTTCACCACATTGAAACTACCGCTGTAGCTTCCTCTCCATTCACATGAAGGCCATAATTTGACAACTGGTAAATAAATAAATATAAATATATCGCCATGCCTCCTACGGGTGTGACACGCACTGTAATATATTTTTTCACCTGAAGTGCGGCTACTAGTAGTTAAAACACGGCCCTCAAATATGTTAGTGGAGAGAGAGCCACATGAGTAGTTTTAATTGTATGTCGGCTGTGAGAATCGAACTCGGGTTTTCAAAACCGCAAGCCGACTCGATATCACTGAGTCACCTACTCCTACATTTTATTAATTTAGTAAATAAATATATAAATATATCATCACGCCTTCTTCTTCTCAGGATCCACAGGCCGACGTCATACCACTGAGCTAGCCACCCCATATATATTTATTTACTTACTGTTGAAATCAAGTTTAAAGTATGTATTTGATAGTTAAACGTTATACATTTGTTTGTAATTGTTTCAGTTTCATAACTAACTATGTCAGTTATATAAATTTTGACAATATTTAAAATTAATTGTAGCGGTAATAAAATTAGCCAAATTAAATGTATTAATTGATTTACATACAGAATTTATCCCTCTTCAAATTATATTTGAAACGTTCTTCTCTAAAATAATCAGGGGGACAATAATGTTACCTACTTGATATTTCAAGCATTATATATTTTTATTAATTTTAATTTAATTATGAAATATTCCTAGAATTGATATTAAGTCCAGAATCTTAATAGAACATAAACCATCGCATAAATGCACTCAGCAATTAGAATTTATTTATGAAGTAAGAAACAATTAATAAATTATAATTATTAACAAAAAAACTGGTACAACATTTTTATGAAATACAACATCATATTTTACACGTTTATCATTTAAAACTGTTAATAAATACAATAAATTTTCGCAGCTTATATATAATTTATGTCTATTAAGAATTTATAGCCCCATAATAATAAATCCCCATAGAACTAACATCTCTTTTAATTCCTGATTAAAATGGACAAGCACAATCCCAGTAATCATTACATTATCAAAACATGCTGTATAATAATAACAATTTCCTTAATACCTCCCATGCTATTAACGTATTAACTCCAGCGTTCCATTTATTCAAATTACCAAGCCACATCAAAAAATCTCATTCACTAAGAGGCCGCTAATATCAGGACCGAATCAGGTTGATTGACACTCGCATATGGGGAAGCTTTATAATGGTATTATTATAATAATTATATGAGCGCGCATGTATTGTAATTATGTAAAATAAATTAGGGAAATGTGATTATTTTCGCGCTGGGCAACGCACACTTTGATGTGGGACAGGGGCGGAGTGAGGGGAATAGCCCAGGGGCCAAAAACAAGTTGCTGGAGTGCGGAACAAAACGGCTTGACAAATTTATGATGCTAACGATTTTTTTGTGAAGAGTCGTTTTTATAGTCTGTGTAAAAGAATTTGATATATTATTTTAACTATAGATAAATCAACAGAGTAAGGGCCAAATTCATAGTCGTGACTCATCCTTACCTCATTCACACCTCACACTCAAAGTCGAAATATCCAAGGCAACAAACTCAAGAATTTGCATAATTTGAGTTAGTTGCCTTAGTTACTTCGAATTTGAGTGTGAGGTTAGAATGATTTAAGGATGAGTCACGACTATGAATTTGGCCCTAAATCATCGAGCGCTTTGTTCGAATGGAGATCGCTTTGTGTTCGTATTTTATTTGTAAAATGATTAAATATATCATCACGTCTTCTACCCATTCTGCCAAAGCAGATCTTGGTAAGTGATATATTTTGCGCGTGAAGTGTGGTTACCAGCTGTCAAATCACGGCCCCCAAATATGTTAGTTGTGGTGGTGCTACAGGGGTAGTTTTAAAATGGTGAAAATTGTTTGTCGCCTGTGGAAATTGAACCAGGGTTCTCAGGATCCTCAGGCCGACTTGATACCACTGAGCTAGCTACCCCAAAAAATTGTAAAATTTTCAAAATTTTCAAAATTTCAGTATAAGTTAACTGGAGCACGAGAAATACACTAGTTCAAACCGCATTTCAATATCTCTTTTAGTTTTCGAGATCACTTGTCACAAATCCCACAAAATTTACAGCACGTTCGACAACTTGGATGGAAAGTTTTTTCCTATTTGTCTTATTTATTAAGACACAGTTCCACATCGCAATTGACTTTTTGTCTTTGTATTATTTCAATTGATGTCAAGCAGTTTGCGATTCTGTCGGTAGATGGCACCACGGGTTGCTCCGTAGCTCTCATGTCATGTTACCGGCTTATATAGTTTAACATCAGTCAGTTCAGCTTGAAAAAAGTATCACAGTTCACTAGTACCTAGTTGGTTTAGTTGGATAGTTGATCACACCATACTGATAAGTCCCTCAAGGACGAAACGCGTCTATGGTTAAAGCTGAACTGACCAGCCGTTTGATGATGACCTGATAAGTTGATTCAAACGTATTGTAAATTTTGTGGGATTTGTGACAAATGATGGAAAGTTTTTTCCTATTTTCCTTATTTATGGATAATTCAAATGACAGTAAAATTAGTCAAGCAAATGAAACTTTGATTCGACAAAAACTAAACGACACCTTCTCTATTGCTAGTTAAACAAAAATTTGAAATGTCTGTCTTTATCTAAAATCTGAGAAAAGTACTAAAGTGATGTTAATAAGTGATAAGGCATTTGCAATTTTATAACATTTTTAATCGAGAAAATGATTAATTACTTCTCGATTGTAAAAATAAAATTTTGTGAGTTTCATCAACGAATGATCTTAATTATGCAAACAACTTGATGTCAGAATTAAGCTGAAATAGAATTTAAAATAAAAGACTTGATAAGTTTGCCTGAAAAAGCTGAAAAGTTTGCGAAGATGGTTGAATAAGAGCCCATTAACAGAACAATGAGGAGTTTTGAAAAAGGAAAACTGATAATTTTTTCGTGCCATTACAGACGAACATTCATCAAACAGCAGCGAATGATATTCCATCATGCGCCATTAGCGTACAAACGACCTGCAGGGGTAGCATAGCGAAGAAACAAAATACCGACATATTTATGGTATACTTTCAGCCGAAATATATTCTGCAACCTACTTTTATTTGACTCGTATCAATATTTGGATGCATATTTTATTTCATACTCTAACGCATTTTCATGTTTACAGGAGTGATTACAGTACGGTAAGTACGACTTTACAGTATTATATACCGTAATGGAATAGATGTATGTATCCGAGTGTGCAATATCTAATGAACGAGATAAGATTTGTTAACGAAACTTGGTAATTAAAAGTTTCATAAAAATACGAAGAGCTGAGTTAATTTTGACTGAAATTGAAAAACCGGAAGAGGAAGTTTACTGGCCAAAACAATAAATTCCATTTATTTCAAAAATGAAATCAGTTACGAAAAAAAGTTTCAAAGAAAAGATGTTACCAAAAATAAATTCAATAGATTTCACTGTCGGTTCTTGTTGAAACATTTTTATAATAAAATTAAAAAATCAACACTAGGTATGTTTCAAAAAAGTAAATAAGTTTATTCACTATACGTATTTCGGTCGACTAGACCATCATCAGGTAATGATTACAGTAATTCTGTAATCATTATCTGATGATGGTCTAGTCGACCGAAATACGTATAGTGAATAAACTTATTTACTTTTTTGAAATCTACCTGGTGTTGATTTTTTAATTTTGTTACCAAAAATATTTGGAACAAAAAATGTTATTAGCAATTTTCCTGTATATGCGTCTAATTTTGAGAAAAACTAATTTATGTATTTAATAATATATTCGAATAATCATAGTAGCAATAGAAACAAAAAACAAAAACATGTTTAACATTTATATGTCAAATAAATTGTCAAACGCAAGGAGCAAGTCATAAGTGTTCAATTCAGCGTTTTTGATGCTATATCAATTTATGGGGTGGCTAGCACAATGGTATGAAGTCGGCCTGTGGATCCTGAGAACCCTGGTTCGATTCCCACAGTCGACAAACAATTTTCATAATTTCAACAACTACCCCTGTGGCTCCTCCACCACTAACATCTTTGGGGGTCGTGATAACCGCACTTCACGCGCAAAATATATCACTTACCGAGATCTGCTTCGGCAGAGTGCCACACCCAGTAATGGGTAGAAGGCGTGATGATATATTTATTTATTTATTTATTTATCAATTTCATTGATCTATATTCTAATTATTAAATATCCTGTGTATAAGAAAGTCGTGTGGTGCCCACACCAGATTTTTTTTTTGCATTGCATCCACAAGTAGACACTCAGCTTATATCACTTGCAGAAGTTTCATTCTTCCATCAATGGTGGATTCTTTCTCGTCTTGTCGCCGAGGCTGGAGGTTCGATTGCCGATGACATTTATTTGCTGTACGACGGCAATTTATTGCCAATTTGTAATTTTATATGTGGCCCGTGCGACTGCGGCGCCAAACTTCGTACACAGCGACGATTTGTTTTGTTTTATTTGAATTCAAAACGATTGCAACTGGTGGAGATAAAAGCTGAGGCCACCTGAGAGACGACGGAGATCACGAGAATTTATGGTTATGACAAAATAAATTACTGTTAATTATTATTAATTTGTTGTAATTCTTTATTAATCATTGAAAATATGTTTTTAAGAAGTTTGTTACGATTCCGAGTATAAGGAATAAATGAGCTGGAATGGAGGGAACGTGAATGTGATTGAAGCGAGGATGGTGTGTTAGGATGAGAATGTTGGACGAAAAGTGATTCTTTGGTTTGTTTCGGGGGAACGTGGAATATAGCTTGATGTTGAATATACATATATATATATATATAAAATTTAAATAAATATACCATCACGCCTTCTACCCATTATTGAGTGTGGCACTCTGCCGAAGCAGATCTCGGGTAAGTGATATATTTTGCGCGTGAAGTGCGGTTACCAGTCGTCAAATCACGGCCCCCAAACATGTTAGTGGTGGAGGAGCCACAGGGGTAGCTTTTGAAATTATGAAAATTGTTTGTCGCCTGTGGGAATCGAACCAGGGTTCTCAGGATCCACAGGCCGACTTCATACCACTGAGCTCGCCACCCCATATGTATGTATGTATGTATGAGTATGTATAGTACTAAAAAAGAAGAAAGAATAATTATTTATAAATGAAGGTAAGGAAGTGAGGCATTACTTTCTGAATGTACCGATGCGACACACCCTTCCTTTCTTTCTTTTAATTCGTTTCCAGTTCTTACATTGAGTGATTAACTGCAATTATGTGGAATTCACTTTCAAAAACAAGCGCAGGGGCAACACTCCCTTCCGTTCATATATTTTTGTTTCATTTTCAGTTACTGCATTATGAAATTTTTCTTTCATGTACAAGTGCAGGCTATCGCTTTCATCTTTTCTAATCTTTGTAGATTCGTTGTTAGATTTGTTATTAGATTCGTTGTTAGGAGTAAGCGTAAGTAATTTGAATTGTTTTGCGCATATGAAGATGAATGATAAGTGAATACGTAGTAGTTATTGGATAGATGTGATTGATGGATGTGATTGAAGGTTTGTTGCGTGATAAATGATTTCGAGTATAATAAATAAATGACTTTATATGGAGTGATCTATGAATGTGGTTAGAGGGTGGTGTGTTTGGATGAGAATATTTGACGAGGACTTATTATTTGATGAATGTAATGAGTGAATATTTTATGAATGATTTTAGGGTTCGTGCTACCCCATTTGATGGGATATAGCGTGATGATATGTCAAATCAAAGTTACATTATATCATATAGAATCATTTATATTCTTGTCAAACTTTCAATATACTTTTAGTAATTTAAAGTTTAAAATTTAAGTGTCGGTGGTGTACCTGGTTACTTATAATATACTACAAACGGTTACTTGGCAATTTAATAAAACATCCAATTGTTTGTGATGTACCTGATTTAAAATACAGTCAGCTCAGTACAAGACCAAACTATATAAGAACCAGTCCGCAAATCTTTAGCATATTGTCGACGCGTACTTTAAAACTTCCACAACACTAGCACTTTTCACGCTGAATCATCGTTACAAACTTCTACCAAACATAGAACAGTGAGGATTGAAAATATGACACGGACACCAACACCACAATCCTCGTAAGCACTTCTTGTTTGTTGTCCACGCTGGGGTATCCAGGGGGTATACAGGGGTATCTTGAGGGTGTGAAATGTTCAGCAGCTTGCGATTAAAGCCCAGAAGCGGCGAAATGAACGATGGAAAGTTGGGTAGGTCAGTTATAAGACAAGTGTGGGAGAATGAGAAAGAGAATGTGTTGTTTAGTTGTTGTTTGATGTTTTTGTTTTTGGGATGAAGCGGAAATTAAAGTTGGGAATTTGTAAAAGTGTTGTATTTAATGTAATAGCAAAACAGAGTCAGTATACAAGTTGATAAAATATATACAGAGGTCTAACTAAATAAATAAATATAAATATATCATCACGCCTTCTATCCATTACTGGGTGTGGCACTCTGCCGCAGCAGATCTCGGTAAGTGATATATTTTGCGCGTGAAGTGCGGTTATCAGTTATCAAATCACGGCTCCCAAAGATGTTAGTGGTGGAGGAGCCACAGGGGTAGTTTTTGAAATTATGAAATTTGTTTGTCGCCTGTGGGAATTGAACCAGGGTTCTCAGGATCCACAGGCCGACTTCATACCACTGAGCTAGTCTAACTAAATGTATTCAATTGGCAGTGCTTTTATCAATGACATTTGTAGTTCTGAACAAGTCTGTATAGCAGCGTTAATGTCGACGAAATAAAGGAATTATAACTTATTATATGCAATTCATTTAAAAAAAAATAATTCACAATTCAAAATTAATTGTAAATACATACACAGTATGTCCCAAAAATAACAAAACTTTTAATTTAAAGCATAGAACACGTAGCGCAATCTAATGAACATACACATTGTTAGAAAGATACATTTTTCCTCTTTCGAACGCACACAACTTCATGCAATCAGGTGACAGTTTAAAAATTTACGCGCATTTTAATGACAGTAGTTTTTGTGTTTATGTTGTAAAAATACAATGGAACAACGAGCAAATATTCAATTTTGTGTTAAACTTGGAAAAAAAATTGTTGAGACATACGAATTGATGAAAAACGTTTATGGTGATGATTGTTTATCTCGTTCACAAGTTTATAAGTAGTTTGAAAAATTTAAAATTGGTCGTGAAGATTTAAATGATGATGAAAGATATCGACGTCCAAAAGCCGGAAATTGTGCTGAATTAGTCGAAAAAGTGCGTGGAATCATTGCTGTCGATGCGAATTTTACTGTTAGAATGTTGGGCGAAGAATTAAATACGAGTAAAAATACTATTTGGGGAATTCTACCTGAAGATTTGGGTAAAAGAAAGGTTTGTTCACGTTTTGTTCCACAAGACCAAAAAGTCGCTAAAAAAGTCTACGAATTTTTTGATGAAAAAACATATTTGTGTCATCGACCACCCTCCGTATTCGCCTGATCTATCACCATGTGACTATTATCTTTTCCCAAAACGGAAAATTGCCTTGAAAGGAGCGTTTTATGATGATATTCCAGCCATTCAAGCAACCGTGACACAGGTGTTACAGAACGTTCCTTTAAATGGCATAAAAAATCTATGCATGCTCTAGTTGATCGTTCTAAAAAGTGTTTTGATTCAAATGAAACCTATTTTAAATAAATATTAAGTTTCAAACATAATACAATGCGTGTTTTATTCTATATCTAAAGAGTTTCGTTATTTTTGGGACTTACTGTGTATGTTAATTCTATATTATTTTATGAAGTTTTACAATTTGACCTTTCTTTAAATTTAAAGTTCCCGCACTATAAAATCTTTAATACCTGATATCAAGTCACAAACATGCTATAAAAATCTGAAATCTTATATTAAGAACATAAATCGAGCAGTTTTCTTCGTTTCTATTAATTTTATCGTCTTGTATATCGGAAAATCAAATCTGAAATGCGTGTGTTACTACGTTAACAAAAATATGATCTGCGCTAAATTCTCGGCTAGACAGACGCATACATAAATAATGTACGGTTCACACTACGTGGTGTCTGCGTCGTCGTCGACCGATTTCACGATTCACCGCGGAAAAAATCAACAAAATCGACTGACAAATGGTTGAAAAACCTCGTCACCGCCAGCCAAACCAAATAAAAACAAGTGCTTGTCAACGACAATGTGTGACATACTTGTTTGAGACAACCGCGCGCGATACTGATCTGCTAAATATTATCATAGTTTACGTTATAAATAAATAAATATATCATCACGCCTTCTACCCATTACTGGGTGTGGCACTCCGCCGAAGCAGATCTCGATAAGTGATATATTTTTGCTCGTGAAGTGCGGTTGCCAGCTGTCAAATCACGGCCCCCAAAGATGTTAGTGGTGGAGGAGCCACAGGGGTAGTTTTTAAAATTATGAAAATTGTTTGTCGCCTGTGAAATCGAACCAGGGTTCTCAGGATCTACAGGCCGACTTCATACCACTGAGCTAGCCACCCCATTTTACGTTATAATTCCGGTAAATGTGTTTTTACGGTACTAGTAAGATGTTTCCAGACGAAATTATAACGGACGTATGACGTATAACATTTTATTTTATACTGTGTCGCATTTAATTATTAAACATTATTTTGAAATTAAAATGACATCTTAAAATAAATATAATTAACTGTTTGTTACCAAGCAAACTCACCGAGTCGCAGTGTAGTAATTCATATATTGTTAACTTGAGTTGGATTCAAACTTAGGATCTTTGAATTCGAAAGGCGTAATGCTAAGCGTACCACCGTACTACACCGAATAATTGCCGTGAATATGATTTTACTTTCTTTCCTAGGGAAGAAAAATTAACTTTCTTCCTTATGACTTTCACCTTTCTGTTGAGGAAAAATATTTAACTTTTTGACAGGATTGTGCAAAAATATTTTTTCCATAGTACATTTTTAATTTATCTCTTCTCTTTGAAGAAAATAGTACTTAGAAATATTAGTTAAAATGCTACAGTTATTTAATATTGAAAATAAAAAGTATAAACCACGAAAAAAGTTATGAACCACAGAAAAATTATACTTGTAACAAAAGATTGCTCAAATGCAAATAAAAGATAAAAGTACTCAACGGTAAAAATGTTTTTATTTCACATTTTAATCACCTTACTGTAAAACAAGCTTTTAGTATCAGTATCGCTTTAAAAAAAATATCACATAAAGTATCAACACTCATTTACAGCAAGCGTTAAAGTGTAAAAAATACTACAATAATTCTTATCTCGCAGCACAGCAAATAAATATCCGACCAAAAAGAAAAATTACTACAAGAACGAATATGCATGTTCAACAAGTACTTTGATTGCCGTCACACTGTTGCCAACAAAAAAAAACTCAAGTTTCTTTCTAGATATTCTTATTCTTATAAATGAAACATTATAGCTTTACATTCATACAAAAAATACGATAGTTGAGTATCTGAAGATCCAGATTCATTGCCGGCCGATTAGTCTAACGATCTAAATACGACAAAATCATCTATTTTCGGGTTACCACTGTCATCTCAAGAAATGTAAGTAATGTCATTTTAAAATACAGCCAAAATTAAAATTTAACAGATATGAAAATGGGATATTTCTCGTTTTATACCCATACATACGAGATACATTATTTTCAATCAAACCTAACCCAACTTAACTTATTCCGAACTAACGAAACTTATGCAAAATATAACTTAACTCAATCTAATGTAATCTAATACATATCGCATAATGTAAAAGAAGCCATTATTAATCAAAATGGCACCCGTTTTCTAGTTGTAACAGTGTATTGAATCAAAATGGTTAAGTTTTTATTTTTAAATAAATAAATAAATATATCATCACGCCTTTTACCTAACACTGAGTATCTCGGTAAGCGATATATTTATACGCGTGAAGTGCGGTTACCAGATGTCCTATAGGGTATGGATTTCGGTAAGTGATATATTTATGCGCATGAAATGCAGTTACCAGTCATCAAATGACGACCCCCAAATATGTTAGTAATGGAGGAGCCACAGAGGTCATTTTAAATAGAATAAATATATCATCACACCTTCTACCCATTATTGGGTGTGGCACTCTGCCGAAGCAGATCTCGGTAAGTGATATATTAATGCGCGTGAAGTGCGGTTACCAGTCGTCAAATCACGGCCCCCCCCCAAATATGTTAGTAGTGGAGGAGCCACAGAGGTAATCTTAAATAAAATAAATATATCATCACGCCTTTTGCCCATTACTGGACGTGGCACTCTGCCGAAGCAGATCTCGGTAAGTGATATATAAATGCGCATGAAGTGCGGTTACCAGTCGTCAAATTACGGCCCCCAAAGATGTTAGTGGAGGGAGTAGATGGTTCAGTGGTACCGAGTTGGCCTGTGGATCCTGAGGGGTAATTTTAATGTGGTGAAAATTGTTTATCACCTGTGGGAATCAAACCTGGATTCTTAAATCCACCGGTCGACTCAATACCACTGAGCCACCTACTCCATCTGTATTTTCAAATAGCAATATATCTTTAAAAACGTATTTGCAAACATAAGTATCTCTAACGGAACTTTTAATGCACTTTTGATGTCCTTAATTTATATTTTAAATTTGGCCGCTTAATTGAAGAACATACACACATACATACTCCTATCGTATGATAACCAATAATTTTTTATTTGAAACAAATGATAGTTTATTCGTAGATAAATATACTGATATAAAAAAGAACGACATTTTTGCCGTGTCTAAAACAATTCTTCTTCGAAGCAAGAAATGATTTAGAATTCCCTAGACATCTTTATGATTTTAAACTATGGAAGACAATCTCACACTAACGAACAGGATAGCGTGATATCCGCGATACTAATGATTTATTACCTCGATGAAAAATTAATCGGACACGGTCGGTAACGCAGAATTGCTAATATACCGACAGGCGACAGTCCTCGAAGATATATGATATAATAATGCACTTTTTTCATTCGCGCTACGCTCACTTGTCACTGGACAAATAAAAACAATTGAGCTTCGATTCCGAGAGATAAAAAGATAAAAACAAAAGACAGTGCTGTCTCTTTTTAGCTTATTAAAACTGATGGTGATGTTCTGATGTTTCATTCCATATTGTGTATGGATTAAAAAGGAAAATCAATTAAAGATATTTTCATTTGAATTGTAAGTTTATCTTTGTAATTAATCATTAATACTGGTTATGTGAAATAAGATAAAGAAACCGGTAACAGTGAATTGAAGAAAGATCGTAGTTTCATCTTGTAATCTCTTATAAATAAAAATAAATATATTATCACGTCGTTTACACATTACTGGGTGTGGTACTCCACCGTAGCAAATCTCGGTAAGTCATATATTTTACGCGTGAAGTACGGTTACCAACCGTCAAATCATCATAGGACAAATTTTAATGTGATGAAAATTTTTGACAGCTGTGGGAGTAGAATTCAAATTTCAAATTCACAGACCGACTCGATACCATTGAGCCACCTACCCCATCTATTATAATCTGTGAATAATAATTAATTATACCTATATCAAGGAAAGAAAATAAGACATTTCTTTCCCTCTTAAAAAGATATTAGAAATATAGATAATATTTATTATTCTTTTAGCAGATATCACTTGGATGTTAAATGTCAAATAATATTGTTGATTTCCCGTTGGCATGGATATGACAATATACTATTTTCTTTATGGGGTAGTTAGCTCAGTGGTATGAATTCGGCCTGTGGATAATGAGAACTCTGGTTCGATTCCCACAGGCGACAAACAATTTTCATGATTTCAAAAGCTACCCATGTGGCTCCTTCACCACTAACATCTTTGGGGGCCGTAATTTGACGACTGGTAACCGCACGTCACGCGCAAAATATATCACTTACCGAGATCTGCTTCGGCAGAGTGCCACACTCAGTAACGGGTAGAAGGTGTGATGATATATTTATTTATTTTTTTCTAATTTCTTCAAACGACAGAAAAAATTTCATTTCAGAACACCATAGAAACACTTAAATTTTGACAATTCTGACAAATACTTTTATATGGAGCTAAATTGATACTTTTTATGCCTTATCTGTAGTTGTCAATACCTACAGATTGGACACAAATAGTATCACTTTAGCTCCTCTTAAAATAACACACGATTCTTTTCTAGGGACGAAAAATGTCACTTTCAATTAAAAATAAATATTACTTTTTGAAACGATATCTAGCAATTTACTGAATTTTGATTACTAAAGTTATAAAACTACTGTATCTCATTTTTGAAATTAAACTTATTGGTAATCTTTTTTTAAAGAAATATTAAATTTACTGTAGAAACGTATAGTTTGAAAACAAGCGTACCGTGCAAGCTGCATATAATTGAGTATGGATCCAGATTCAGAGCAGAGGAAGATTCATGGAAGCATATCCTGCACACACTTTGGTTATTGATGTCTCAATTAACTGAGCCGACAAACATTCGGACAAACGAAAAAATACACCGACCAAATTAAAGAATCATGGACACTTACCAACAAAAATATTGGCTACTCACACCCATCACGATCCATCACATAATCTTGACAATACAACAATATTTTCATACTTCAAACTGACGTAAACCATTTTTTCGTGTACTCTTACAGTCAAAACGATTACCCATCAATTTTTAAACTCAGAAAACTGTGCCTTTATTTATCGTTTCTAAATTTAAACATAATTATTAATTTAGATTTAATTTATATTACAATTTAAAAAAATTAATAAACATGCCGATAAACCAATAGAAACAAAACTGTCAGATGATTTGATCGAATTTAAGGGGAGACACGCGTTGAGTCTGCTAAAAAAAGGTATTTTTTGATATTTTTTTTAGGATATTAGAATAAATGCAATCGTTTTGAGTTTTTAGCATACTATAAAGGAATATTTCAGCTTTATTTTCAGAAATTTTCAACAGAAACTATTAGTTTCCCTGCCATTGGCAGCCCTGCGAATAGAGAGCTGCAGACGGTGCATTGGTCGCTTGCGGGACAGCGCGTTCAGTAATGAAACATCGGAGAAAAAAATAGATTCGTGTTTCGGATTCTAAATTAAATTATCTAAAAGGTAGCAAATGGTGAGTCTGAACTGTGAATTTGTGAACCTTGGTAAACAATTTTCACCAAATTAATATTATCCCTATGACTCACCTTCACTAACATCTCAGGAGGCCGTGATTTGATGACTGGTAACTGCACTACACGCACATAAATATATTACTTACCGAGATCTGCAACGGCAGAGAGCCATACCCAGTAATAGGTAAAAGGCGTGAAGATATATTTAATTATTTTTTTAATATACATATAATTTTTTTTACTTCCAATTAGTTGCTGTATTGGATTTGTTTGTTAGAAGTATCTTCTTGGCAATGTTTTTGATATCGCGTGTACAGATGAAGGCTGCGGTTCATCGAAAAGATGATTTAAAACCTCGAGTCATAAGAATTAATTGAGAGGAATTAGTTTTTTCGTACCTGAAGCTCAGGTATGTATGGTAATTATAGACTGTATATAATTAGTTTTGCAGTAATTTGTCATATGGTGACTTTCGTACTGACTTGTGCGTAAAACCAACATATTTCGATGTTTTCTTCTGATTTATTGGCTTATTATTTGTTCAAATCATAATAATATTACATTTTAATCAGATTCGAAAAGCATACTGATCTGCATTTGTTCGCTTTCTGTCATGATATTAGCAAATAATTTTTTTTTTATAGGGTGGCTAGCTCAGTGGTATGAAGTTGGCCTGTGGATCCTGAGAACCCTGGTTGGATTCCCACAGGCGACAAACAATTTTCTTAATTTCAAAAGCTACCCCTGTGGCTCCTCCACCAATAACATCTTTGGGGGCTGTCATTTGACAACTGGTAACCGCACTTCACGCGCAAATATATATCACTTACTAAAATACAGTTGAAGGATACGTAAAGAAATATCGATTTTTACAAACCAATTGTAATAGGAATTTTTATAACAAGTGCAGAAAAAGGCTTGTTACGTGCAAGTGCAGAATTTAACGCACGAGGTTTGCCGAGTACGGAAATATGCATGAGCACGTAACCTTTTTCGGCACGTGTTATAAACAACATTTTTCATACAACTGTGCGATTTAGTAAATCCCTAAAATATTATCAAAATTTATAAAAATTTTATGATATTACACGAGAACGATGTTTTACGGCGTTGCTATGGTTTGTTTGTTGATTGCTTCCAGATTGTTCTACGTTATTTAAAAATATTTCACTAACTTCAAGATAATTTCTTCAAAATCGTCTAGATTGGAATAGTACAGTGAGTGATTCGTCTTTATCATAAATACCTCCAAAGATAATTGAAGCTCCGGATCATGCTATGTTGCATCTATTTTCGACAATGACAATCAACCTGCTACTGGTACTTGTAAAGCCTCCGAAATTGTTGTCAATAATATTACTGTTAATAATATGAACAGGTACAGAAGAAATCAATGTTTCTTTAGACAATACAAAAGTTTCCACTTTACATTATGTAAATATAAGCAACTGTAACAACTATGTTAATAATATACACACACAATATATATTATATATTTCACTAACTCTTACAATAAAACCATTTATCGATATATTTTTCTTTGTTCGGTTCTTTTTATTAGTTGTGTACAGATTAGATATACTGCAATTTAAGGTTATGTTTATAAACGTCAAAATATACTACTGCATATTTACTAGCGCTGGCTCACTGCATCTTCTTCTTCCATAAGCGTCTGTGGCCAAAATATGAATTACGCGCTTGGCGCGAAATTTAAATCGCTCTCAAAAAAACTTTTTTTACAGTTGCGTAATGAAGCACTTTCCGCACTAGTGTTTCTTTGCTTTCAGAAACGCACTTGGTCTGCATTCATCTACTTTCCATACGTAACCAAGGCAATTATAGTTACGTAATAACAAAGAAATCGCACAGTTGTAGGAAAAATCAATTAATGCTCTGTGTTCATAGTTACGATTTCATACCCTCATTAACTCTTTCCTAATGTGTCTAAACCACATGAAAATAATTAAAACTTCCTTACAAGTAAAGACCTCATTACTCCACTCCTTAATATAAATCACAAATAAATTCATGCGATTACAAAAGATCTTCGTTGGCCGCTTGACGTCCATTCGCTATTTCAATGTGTACGAGCAGAGAACTAGAGCAGTGTCGTAAAGCCGTAGAAAAGATGAACTTTGAAGATAATTCCACCGCAAGAGCCACTAAATTTGTGCACAGAACACTAGACTAGGTAACAGTGAAGCGTGCATGTTGAAATTAAAAAGCTAGCACGCTCATGTCATATCTAAGCGCATCTGTATTTAAATTAAATTTTAAATTGTCATTTTATTCAAATTGCGAAGTAAAAATGCCATGTGTCGCTTCTTAGAAGATATAAATCTTTTAGTTGTGTAATATTTTGTTGTATGGGATCTTGTTATGAAGTAATTGATGATTTTTGCTTATCTGCTAAATCTACAATTTTTTTTATTAGTTTTGAGTGGTGGTTTGAATAGAGAGTTGCTAGAAGGCGATGTTAAAGTTCTACTAATTTATCAAAATCTCAAGTTGTTGTAGTAAATCTTGTACAAGAAGATTCATAAAGAGAATTAAATTTGAAGTTGACTAACTCCATTTTTGTTAAGGATTGAAATTATTAAAAGCTATTTATAGAAAAGAGTAGAGTTATTCATATATTTAGAGTTATTGTTCGTGCTTCATACATTATATTAGGTTGTATTTTAATTGTAAGTGTGTTGAATTCACTTTAAAAAACAAACGTAGAGCGACACTCCCTTCCTTTTATTACATTCTTATACACAGTATAAGGAAGTATTGGAATCGTGCAAAAAATCGTTGACGAGATTTTCGCGGAATTACGTGTTTTGAGGTTCACTGAATCCGTTTTGATCATTTTCTCAATGATGTCTGTGTGTGTGTGTGTGTGTATATGTGTGGATGGATGTGTGCCCGAGTGTGCAATATCTCATGAACGAGATAAGATTTGTCAACGAAACATGGTAAATGTAAGTTTTATGAAAATATGAAGAGCTGAGTTGATTTTGAATGAAATTGAAAAACCGGATGAGGAAGTTTACTGGGCACACAAAACAATAAATTCCATTTATTTCAAAAATAGAATCAGTTACGAAAAAAGTTTCAAATAAAAGATGTTGGTAAAAATATTTGGAACATAAAATGTTATATGCAATTTTCCTGCATATGCGTCTAATTTTGAGAAGAACTAATTTTTATATTTAATAATATATTTCAATAATCATAGTAGCAATAGAAACAAAAAACATAAATTTTAATTTTCGCTTTATCTAGTTATCTATGTCTTTTTTCGGAAAAACAAATACATCATTAAAATGGTCAACTAATTTCTGTATATGCCTCATCAGTAAAGTTAGACATAAAGTAGTCAACATTACTAAAAAATTATACGTAAACAAATTTGATATTTTATATGTTTCAAACAGATAAATGCTGAATTACTGAAAAACTAAATTACATGTTTAATAATATTAGGTATATAACATTCATATATTCTAAATATTAAATATGCTGTGTATAAGAAAGTTGTGTGGTGGCCACACCAGATTTTTTATTTATTTATTCTGACCTACGATTGCTTGTTAATAATTTGAACCCTTTACTTTAAATGAGGAGCAGAAATTCAAAACGCAGTTTTGACCAAAAGTTCGAAAAAAAAGTTATAGATGGTAATATATACTTCAAATCCGTTTCTTTCTAGTAATGAAATGTGTTATTTTAAAAACTTATTTTTTGCCGAGTTATAAGACTTTCAAAGTTGGAATATCAAAACGCAGTATTTATAACCATATATGAAAATCAAAACGTAACTTTTACATGTTAAACGTTAAACAGGTTTTTATTTCATGACAGTTTGCTGTTAAATAAAATTTATTATGGATTAACAAAACGTAGTTTTTATTTCATTTATGTTTTTAAAACGAAATTTTCTATAATTTACGTTCAAAACGCAGTTTTTAAAAATTTCCTAGGGTATAATGGCCAAATGAAATGAACAATATTTATTTTAATTAGACAAGTTTGCGTATATCATTTGATTAACAATAATACAAATTGCACATAAAAGTACTCAGTTTACTTAATGAGAAACAGTTTATTGCGTTTTAATCAAAATGTAACTTTGTGAGAAAACTACGTTTTGAATTTCTACTCCTCAAATAACTCCACAACAAAAATTACAAACTTACCAAATTAACCCATAAAATAATTTTATTACATAGGATTCACGACCTATTAAAACATTTCAAAAGAATCTCCCCAGGAACTATAACTTCTCATCAAACAAACTTAACCTCTCCATAAACTCGAAATCCAAAAAAAATAAATCCACTCTCACATGACTGGATCCATCACAGCTACCTTTCAAAAGATACGTCACATTTACGTCAAATAAAATCCACGAAAAAAATTTATAGTTTCCTGCAATAAACCCCAGAAATTTTCTCTCTTCTGCTGTCAGTATACATCATCGAGGACGGCGTTGGAATCCTGCACTCGGTAGACGATTGACAGCGGGATTGGGGACTTTTGTCCTGCAGGACACGGCAGGATAGAAGCGGGAGAGGTGATACTGGAAGGTGGACAATGCGTGATCGTGCGTAGAGAACGTAAAAGTCCGGAAAATTGCGTGAAGAGGGTGTTAATGGCGGTAGTGTACGCAAAAAGCATTTTAGGGATGAAGGACCGCAAAAGTTTTGTACATAACTGTTAACGAGAAAGGGTTAAAATGTAGCGGAAACTGGGGTCAATTTTGTAAGGGACATATATATTTAATACAAAATTTTAGGTATTTGTAGCTTGAAAAGATTCATTTCTATAGCGAATAAACAGTTTGAATAATAGAAGTTTACAATACTAGCGTGGTAAAACAGTTTGTACTGCTGAAAGGAGGATTGATTGGCGAGCATGTCATGACATGCAGTTACTTTGAGTGTATTATACAACATTTCATTTGTTACTCATTTGTAAACATAATTAATAGTTATTTATTATACAAGTGTTTTATTAGGTATATTAAACACGCAAGAAAAGTTTAAACACGAGACCGAAGAGCTCGTGTTTAATATTCTTAAGTGTTTTATATACCAATAAAACACGAGTGTAATACAAAATTTTATCCACAACTCATAATTATAGGCACCGAAGAAGATTGGTCGTAACGTTTAACGTTGATTCAGTTATACATATTTTCTCAAAATACGGTAGATTGAAGTAGTTGCTAAGTAACAAGTTGTTTACAATGTTTTATGGAATATAAAACCTTAGGGTTTTATGAACCATATAATTCAACTGAAATCAGTGTAATAATGTCTTTATTATATATGAGTTGTGGATAAAAATTATAATTAAATTTTGTCAGTTACAACTGTCAAAAATCCAATAAGCAATACTATGGAAACGCGTTTATATACTAACTTATAAATTTAACAGCTGACATGTAATATTATATTAAATAATGAATCAGGAAAATGATGTTTTACTTGACAAAGCTGTGGTTTGAAATACAAAGCAGCAGGCCGAGTTTTTTAATCTGCTTTGATAATTAATAAACTGTCAATAATAGTTTTTGAAATCCAGAAATGACGCCAAAATTTGAAACATGTAAAAACGGTCGCCATCTACTTTATAGATAAAACGAATAGAATATAGCTATTTCTTGTCCATTGAGATAAAGACGAAAAAATAATTATCCAATTATCTTAGACGAGACATTTTTCTTGTTCTGAAAATTTGACACAAAACTATAGTTGTCTCAACTATCAAAAAGTTTTCGTAATATCTACTTAAACCATAATTCACAAACATATTCAAATGTTGCTAGTAGTGACCTCTTTAAACTTTAATACTTAATTTACCTAAAACCGTAAGTAGAACACATTACTACACATTACGTCATACATCATTATATATTTCAAACCATTTTAAGAGAAATTTACATCACTTAAATATTTAATTCCCATAATATCATACGTAATAGTACAACACTGGTACAGATCATTATATAGAAGTGTTTATGGCTTGTAAATTAATTATGGGCGGGGCCATTGACGTACTTGAATGGGGGCACTTGGCGTTTATTGGCGGACGAAAATATTGCGAATAGTTTTTTCTGAGAACAAGTATTGCTACTTTTGATATTTTGCTTACTGTAATTTTAAATGTATTTTATTTTTGTTTGTTTGTAGCACAAAATTGAATACTTGTTTTGGTTGTAAATAACGCCAGAAATTGGAGATTTCGTTTAATAAATTATTGTATGGTTCGACTACTAGATATAATGTTTGCAATTTTATTGTAGGATAAAGTCTAAGTTGGGAGATATATAAATATAATATTCATGTAATCTGCCATTAATTTTTTCCTTAAGTACTGACAGAGCTGGGCAGGATTTAAATCAAAAGGAATTATAAATTGATTTAAATCATATTTCTTGATTTAAATCAAGTGAATTAAGTCTTTTAAAAAAATTCGCAAATCAGGCTTGTGACTTAAGACCTTTAAAGAAATTGATTTGGGCTTGTGAATTGTTTTAGAGCTAAAAAAGGCTTAAATCATTTCTCTTGGCAAAACTGCAACAAGTCATGGGTTCTCCATCAAGACAATGCGTTGGCTCATTCCGGAATGTCTGTTAAGAGGTTTATAGCCAAGTACAGCATTGCAGTGTTGAACCATATGCCTTATTCGCCACATCTTGCACTGTGCGACTTCTATCTGTTTCCTAAGGTGAAATTTGCCTTAATAGCAACAAGATTTAAGCTTTGAAAGAGAAATCGGCACGCGTTCTGAAGGAGCTGACAGAAGAAGCACTTTCTCGAACAATGGAAGATTTGCATGGAGCGTTGTAGAGATAGGGGAGTGGTGTATATTGAAGGTGATAATAAGTAAATAGGTATGAAATCAAAATAAAAAGTTAAAACACCGTCAGTCTCGCTATTTAATAGCCACATCTCGTATCTACTTACATCTGTTTTCATTCAGTTGTGCATATAATAATGCACCTAATATTTAAAATATGATGTAAATATGATTTAAACTCCAAGCCCCAAGCCTCAAGCCCCAATTCACAAAAAGGCTTGTGATTTATAATTCACATAAATAAATCACAAATCACTTTGTTTTGTGAATTAATTCACTTCGAAAATGAAGTGGAATTGTGAATTGTCACAAAAAAATATTTGTTTGATTTGTGAATTGTGATTTAATTCCCTTTGTTCGTGATTTTGCCCAGCTCTGAGTACTGAAACATCCTGTATAAGGCTCATTCCCACTGGTTATCATAGTCATAGTTTTTGTCTTAATCAGAAATATGCGCAGATTGTTTTCATCGCACTACAAAGTTATGCTTATGACATGACAGTCCAAATCCATTTTTAATTAAATAATGAAGAATCGTATATTATGGTGTGGCTAGCTCAGTGGTATGAAGTTGGCCTGTGGATCCTGAGAACCCTGGTACCCTAGATTCGATTCCCACAGGCGACACACAATTTTCAAAATTTCAAAAACTACCCCTGTGGTTCCTCCACCACTAACATCTTTGGGGGCCGTGATTTGATGACTGGTAACTGTATTTCACGTGCAAAATATATCACTTACCGAGATCTGCTTCGGCAGAGTGCCACACCCAGTAATGGGTAAAAGGCGTGATGATATATTTATTGATTTATTTTAGTATATTATATAATAAGTCAGGAAAGTGATGCTTTATTTGACGAAGCGGTTATTTACTGCCGGTCTAGTATTTTAATCCGCTAAGGGCCAGTTTTTCAATCGCCGGTTTACTCTCGATTAGTGTTAATCATGATTAAATAATAATCGAAACCATTGTTTCAATTGTTATTTAATCATGATTAATATTAATCGATGATTGAAAAACTAGCCCTTAGTTAAGTAAAAAAACTTTCCTGACGTATTTTTCTGAAACCGTTTAATTTAATCAATAATTAATCATAAATAATACAAAATGTTTAAATTAAATAAGAATCATATTAACTGCAGACTACGTATCCAAGGTTACACAAAAAAAAAACAGTCAGGTAATGTTTTTATCAGACTGTTTTGTACTTTACCTGACTGTTTTGTTTTTTTTTGTAACCTTGGATGCATATTTTACCTAATTGTTTTGGTGAAAACCTACTTTCCATACTAAAATTCAATTATAAACAATTTTTTAACATCAAATAAAATCATAATATATTTGACAACAGAATTAAAAAGAGACAAGTATATATTATATAATATATATATATATATATATATATATATATATATATATATATATATATATATATATATATCTATCGCTATCTTATCAAATAAAGACTATTGGCCGGTTTCACCAACAAATATTTAATCTTAGGTAATTCCTAGTGTTCACTAGGAATTGCCTAAGTCAATTTTAGATTTCACCAGTACCTAGGTAATACTTAGGAGCATTTAAGTACTTCCTAATTTAGGTATCAATTTTTCGGCATCTTAAATTGCTAGTTATTACTTATCGCATATGACAGTTCTATTTTGACAAAATGAAAATTGTTTAATTCCTTGAAAATATTGATAAGTATGATGAAGTTGATTTTAAACGAAGATTTCGTGTTAGTAAATAGTATTTCTTCAGAAATGCCTCAGTTATGATTATGATAAATTTTGAAGTTTGCATATTTCTGTGATTCTGTGATTATGATTTCGCTTGAAAAAAAAAAGATGAAAGAAGCACTGATAATGGTTACGCGAAATTCAATGTACCAAACTATATAAGACTATGGCAACTAACAAAAACTATGACAATGATAACAAGTGGAATTGAGCATTAAGTATGCAAAATGCTAGAGTAAATTATTTTTGTCACAGAATACCAAAATAACGATGATTAATAAGTAGATACATAATAACGTCATAACTGCGTGTATGAAAGGATGCGTGTGACAGACAGGATAAGTCACGGAGGATGTGTAAGGGTATTGACGCTGTGTGAGGACCGTGAGGCAATAGGGGAGGATTCGAAGCGTCGGTAACATTGCTACACTGCTGCTGATGAGTGATTGATGAGGAAACCTGACACTCTCTGTGACCCTTGACGTGTTCAGTTAAACTGAGGTGATGAGGACAGAGCCGGAATTAGGGAGGATCAATTAGAGAGAGTGCCACACCCAGTAATGAGTAAAATACGTGAATATATGTTTGTTTAACTTTTATATATAATAAAATAGGCATAGGACAGGTTGCACAAAATATTGTCTGCTAATTACGTTTTAATTTCGTGAAAAAAGTTGAATTAGAAAAACGTATCTAAGAAATATCAAAATTTTTGACTGGTCAATATTTTAAAACGTTGTAATTTCTATAGTATGCATTAAACTAATAATTAAATAATACTTATTTACGGTGTAAATGGTATAAGAGCATCATTATGATACACGTGTGAAATTTACACAACAAGGCGACGGCCGAGTTCTGTAATCACACAAGTATTGTAATGATGCATTATCACACGTATATCGTACAAAATTTTATCTGTAAAAACGGGTATTTTAAAAATAATTTAAAAAAACTAATTTAAATCAAAAAAATCTGGTTCATGGTACGTACGCTCGCTTGTAGATAAATAAAATAAATAGCAGATCTCAGTAAGTGATATATTTAGTACGTGAAGTGTGGCTAAATAATGACGTCATCGATGACGACATACAAACCTTTTTATTTATACCACCAGGTGAATCCTTGCTGTTTAGCGATGTGGCTACCCTTTCCACAGTGACTTATCAATTAGAAACGACCCTCAGTTGTACAAAATTCACTTTGTAAACGCGATATAGGAAAAACAAAATTAATTATCTCTGGAAGATTGTTTCCAGTACGGTTCTGTCGCCAGTTTCACACACCCAGCGTCGGTATTGTGTCCAGTTAACGCTTACGTTTACATCTTACGTTTAATTTCAATACGTGTCATTAATAAACATGTCATTTACAGTTTAGAAGCGCTGGCATCTCTATTAATTACCTATGTTAAATTATTCTGAATTTCTTAAGCTCTTGACTTTTTTACTGCTTCTTCCCGATGCCTAGAATAATGTTACTTAGTTAATAGTTCGCTTTGTCCGATATTTAAAATTTCAATCAGTGAGAGATCATGAATTAAGATACAAGACGCCATTAATTAATTTTTTCTGACTGGAAATAGTATTGAGTGAGTGATAAATCTTTTGCTTATTGGGAGAACCAATAATTATATATTCTTAATTTACTTAATTATTGTTACTCACGCACATAGTTTGTTTTAATTGAAAACTATAGGTGCGGAAAAACTTGCATTTCAAAACACAAGTATGTAAAGGTATTTACAAGTATATCTTTTGGTAATTATTAAAGGGCAGGGTGAAAAGTCCCTGGAAAATAAAACAGATAGCGCAACAATCGCAAATCTCATGTGACATTTGTGAGGTACCATCTTTAACTAGAACGCATTAAAATTTTCAGACTGATATGTCATTCAGTTCTGTTTTGACACCCATCGAAAGCAAGCCACCTTGAAGATTTTTGAAAACTTGGAAAAAAGTGAATTTCGCGTCTTGATTAAACATTATTTCTTGCGTGGAAAAAACATTACGCAAACCAAAGCATCGCTTGTTAAACATTATGGAGACTCTTCACCATCGATTGGAACGATTCACAAGTGGTTTACTGATTTTCGTTAAAAACATTACGCAAACCAAAGCATCGCTTGTTAAACATTATGGGGACTCCTCACCATCGATTGGAACGATTCACAAGTAGTTTACTGATTTTCGTTGTGGTAGTAAGACCACAAAGGACGCCGAACGTTCTGGTCGTCTAATTGAGGTTACAACGCCAGAAATCGTCGATAAAATCTATTATATGATATTGGATGATCGGCGAGTTAAAGTGTACGAGTTTGCTGAGGCTATGAGCATCTCAACCGAACGGGTAGGAAACATTTTGCATATATTTTTGGATATGAGCAAGCTATCTGCCAGATGGGTTGTTGACAATGCACCGGCGCACAGGTCCGCAGTCGCAATGGCAAAATTGCATGAATTGCGCTACGAATTGGTTAGTCATCCACCATATTCTCCAGATTTGGCCCCTGCGATTTTTATCTATTTCCAAACTTGAAGAAATGGCTCGGCGGAAAGAGATTTGGCTCCAACGATGAGGTCATCGCTGAGACAAACGCCTATTTTGAAGGATTGCCAAAATCGTATTATTTGGAAGGGATCGAACAATTAGAAAAACGTTGGACGAAGTGTATCGAGCTACAAGGAGATTACCTTGAGAAATAAAATATGTTTTGACCAAATATGGGGTGGCTAGCTCAGTGGTATGAAGTCGGCCTGTGGATCCTGAGAACCCTGGTACCCTAGATTCGATTCCCACAGGCGACAAACAATTTTCATAATTTAAAAAGCTACCCCTGTGGCTCCTCCACCACTAACATCTTTGGAGGCCGTGATTTGACGACTGGTAACCGCACTTCACGCGCAAAATATACCACTTACCGAGATCTGCTTGAGCAGAGTGCCACACCCAGTAACGGGTAGAAGGCGTGATGATATATTTATTTATTTATTTTTATTTGACCAAATAAATCATTTCTTGTTTCATTTTTCAGAGACTTTTCTCTCTGCCCTCGTAAAATCAGGAGATCATGTGTTACTATTTGTGACAATAATTTGTTGTCGCCTTTAAAGTTCTCAATTTCTCATTAAATGCTAAAAATACTTTAGCATAGCACTGACAAACAATCCTTATAACTCAAGCCAACCTAACACAACTGGCACCAGATTCATCATCAGCACTTCTGATCTTCTTGCATATTACATCTGAACATCTGTTCAAACTCTTTCATTTGTCACACTTGCAATGATCCCCAGATAAACAGCATCAACATCAACTTCTTCCGTTTCCTGTTCTTAACAAACCTCATTTGTTACTCCAGTGGTAACTGAAAGTCTTGTATTTAATTAAAATATAAATCAAAGCGCAATTACGAATTTTTCAACTTTCAACATTTCATCGACGATTGGCGTTTGTCACGCAAGGCGATTTGATTTCTAGAGACTTTAGAGTTGTGACGTTGTTTGTTTTATCGCGATGCGATCTTGTTCTTTTAATGACGGTTATTGCGATACTAATTGGGATCGAATAAATTTTTGCACTTATTATAAAGATTTGTTGAATGGTCAAACGGATTCTTATGGTAATGTTACTGCTGTTTTGGGAAAGTATTTTGATAGGACATGAGAAAATTGAAGCTTAATTTGGAGTTTAAATAATTAATGAGGTTAAAATGTTGGTTGAATTTTTATTTCTGCTTGAAATCAGATCGGAATTAGGTATTTTTTTAATAGCAACATTTTGAATTTAAATTACTATGATTTAAAAAGGAATTTTATATTGTGTAATTAGTAGGACAAGTACGGTTACCAGATGTCAAATCACGGCCTCCAAGGATGTTAGTGGAGGGGATGCCATAGGGGTAGTTTTTTATGTGATGAAAATTATTTGTCGGCTGTGGGAATTGAACCTGGATTCTCAAATCTACAGGACGACTCGATACCACTGAGTCACCTACTCTATAAATGAATTGAATGTAATGACAGGTTTGACACTTCGAACGAGTAGTAAAATCGTATGATAAAATAAGGCTCATATAAAATTACAATTAAAGCATACCATATAATTTTTTTTTCCTGAAACGGGCAAGAAACTGTCTACTTTCCTCACCAATTTTAGTATGGAAGTAGATTTTTATAAAAACAGTCAAGTAAAGTACGTATCCAAGGCTACAACAAAAATAACAGTCTGGTAAAGTACAAAACAGTCTGGTAGAGATTTTACTTGACTGTTTTGTATTTTACCCGATTTTGTTTTGTTGTAACCTTGGATACATAGTCTGCTGTGAAAACAATTCATATCAAGGAATTTAAACATTTTGAGTTATTTATGATTAATTGTGATTGAATTAAACGGTTCTAGAAAAAAGTATATACAGGGTGGTCCATTTAAAGTGTTATCAGGAAATATCTCGGAAACTATAAATTTTACGCAAAAATGACCTAGACGAAAAACAATCGTACAAAAAAGGGCCATAATAACGAAATATTGGTTTTGTCCTAGATGGCGCTGTTGTCGCTAAATCATGGTCAACTCAATTTTTTTAAATGAAAACCCCTATTTTTTATTAAAGAATCAGATTCCTCGTTAAAAAAAAAGAAGAATTTATTTAGTTCACTTTTTCGTCAGCATGATAGATGACGCTGTAATCGCGAAAAATGATGTTGCTTTTGGACGTTCCTGTATTAGAGTAAAAAGTTAAGGTAACTAAACTATCTTCTTTATGAATCTACCTGTAATCACGTAACATAAAATGCGGTATTGCAAGTATACATATAATAATTTGAATATGCAAAGCCGGTCGGCGCATATTATGTATAAAACACCTGCCTATTTGTGTATTCCGCTAGTTAACCATAAATATACAAGTAGCAAATATATGTGTGTTATATTTTTAGAATAAGTACAGCAATATTTCAGATGTCTGAGCTTGTTAAACTGATTAATTTGTAAGATTTGTTCGGGTATTAAAGTCATGTTTCCAGCGACAAAAATTCTGTACAGCCGTCGTTAAAACGTATTTTTATTTTCAGAAGTATTTTGCCAAGTTTTACCGACGGATAACGTTGCTAATTATACTGTTCAACCAAGCACGATTGAACATAGCTTTGCTTCACATTTTCAGGTAAATTATTACGTAATTAGTAAAAGAATATAAATAAATATATCATTATGCAATTTTATCAATTTATGAGGATAATATGAGACTTCTACAGATTTATCAGAAGTAAGTGCTTCAGTAGGCTATATAAAAAAAAAACTATTTGAAATTGGTAAGACTGATACATAAATTTATTTCCTGTTGTTAACAGTGACATTTGAAAATTTAAATGAATAAAAATCGTTGTTTCCCTTATCAACACATCCTTTTATTTCTTAACATTACTCACAGAGTAATAATCTAAAGAATTTCTGTCACTCAACCTATTTATATTTATTATAAAAATGATATATGGGGTGGCTAGCTCAGTGGTATGAAGTCGGCTTGTGGATCCTGAGAATCCTGGTTTGATTCCCACAGGCGACAAACAATTTTCATAATTTCAATAACTACCCCTGTGGCTCCTCCACCACTAACATCTTTGGGGGCCGTGATTTGACGACAGGTAACCACACTTCACACATATCAAAATATATATCAAAATACGATGAGAACAACCCTTTGAACAAAATAATCGACAATTATGAAATGAGTTCTTAAATAAATAAATAAATATATCATCACGCTTTCTACCCATTACTGGGTGTCGCACTCTGCTCAAGCAG
Source organism: Pterostichus madidus (assembly GCA_911728475.2). Classification (NCBI taxonomy): domain Eukaryota; kingdom Metazoa; phylum Arthropoda; class Insecta; order Coleoptera; family Carabidae; genus Pterostichus; species Pterostichus madidus. The sequence goes on along the minus strand of OU452308.1, from coordinate 2,502,529 downwards.
ATCTCGGTAAGTGATATATTTTGCGCGTGAAGTACGGTTACCAGTCGTCAAATCACGGCCTCCAAAGGTGTTAGTGGTGGGGGAGCCACAGGGGTAGCTTTTTAAATTATGAAAATTGTTTGTCGTCTGTGGGAATCGAACCAGGGTTCTCAGGATCTCCTCCACCACTAACATCTTTGGGAGCCGTGATTTGACGACTGATAACCGCACTTCACGCTCAAAGTATATCACTTACCGAGATCTGCTTCGGCAGAGTGCCACACCCAGTAATGGGTAGAAGGCGTGATGATATATTTATTTTATTTGTATTATAAGTAAGTGATACATTTTTGAACGTAAATTACGGTTACCTGCCGTCATATTATGGCATAAATAGGACTTGTCACAACAGTTCTAAAAGCCTACTTTATGTACTGTCTATAGAAATAGTTATTTGTACAACTAGTGATGAAATAAATAATTTTCATCTTGAATTTGAAGTGAGTTAGTAGATAAGTAAATCAAATGACTGAAAAGTACTTATTTAGTCAACTAGTGTTGAAAGTGTCACTTTATTACACGAGTGGGAAGCTTGCTGGTATTTTACCTGACTGTTACAATTCATATCAAAAAATTTAAACATTTTAAATTATTTATGAAAAATTATAGATTAAATGAAACGGTTACAGAAAAAATAGTATTCATACTACGTCAGGAAAGTGTTTTTACTTTCCTGACTTACTATGTAATATACTAATATTGTGTAAAATGTGAAATGGCGTAAAATTTGGAAAAATCTACTCTTCCAGAGGATATATCTCAAAAATTAGGCAAGATATGAAGATGCGCTCAACGGCATTGGATTGCTCGTGTCCGAATTGACTTGTACATATATTTTCAGCAATTTTTTTATTTTTGATATTTTGACCAAAATTTTCGATATACACAAATTTCTAAGGTCAATATCTTCTAAACTAAAAGAGATACGAACTCAGGGATTTCACCTTTGGATTCAGCGCGTCGAAATACGTATGTATGTAAATTTTTAGTAAAATATTCAGATGAGGAACATTTTTAGAGCAATAAGTCTAAAAATGGCTTAAAATCGAAAAATCTTAAGGGGTACCCCTTAAGAAATTTTCAAATAATCAAAATCGCTGAAAATAAGTTTATAAGTCAATTTAAACACGAGAAATTCAATGCCGTTGAGCGCATTTTCATATCTTGTTTAGTTTTCGAGATATAGCCTCCGGAAAAGTAAAATTTTGCATAAATTTCATCTCGTGTTGACCATTTTCCGCTAACTGCGCTATATGTCAAAAACTAGCCTAGATACGGGCCTAAAAAGTACACCATTGTATTCCTCATAATTTTCTGCATCAATATACATATTTTTATTGATATAAATTGAGAGATAACGTCTTTATTACAATGTAAAACATGGTCCAAATTTCAAATTTATGATTTGTCAAATAATTGCATAAAAATACACTAGGTGCGCTACCGCATCATTCTTCTCAAGATACTCTATAGATACAACATATTTACTAAATTAAATATAACTAAAATAAATAAATAAATAAATATTACATCACGCCTTCTACCCATTACTGGGTGTGGCACTCTGCCAAAGCAGATCTCGGTAATTGCTATATTTTGCGCGTGAACTGCGGTTACCAGTCGTCAATTAACGGCCCCCAAAGATGTTAGTGGTGGAGGAGCAACAGGGGTAGCTTTTGAAATTATGAAAATTGTTTGTCGCCTGTGGGAATCGAATCTAGGGTACCAGGGTTCTCAGGATCCACAGGCCGACTTCATACCACTGAGCTAGCCACCCCATAAATATAACTGAATTACATAAATTGACACTCGAAGAGGTAAAAGATATGTAAATGAAGAAGAAGAAGAATTACAGAAAAAAACTTGGGATATCACCATTGCTGTTCAAAGCTAACTACTGTTTTTTTTTTGTTTGTAACCTTGGACACATTGTCAGCTGTCAACACAATTTATATCAAAAAATGTAAACATTTCGAATTATTTATGATTAATTGTTGATTAAATTAAACGGTTTCAGAAAAAATAGTATACATAAAACGCCAGGAAAGTGTTTTTACTTGACGAAGCGGTTGTTTGAAATACAAGGTCGCAGACGACTTTAAATATCACTATGTACAATAATATTTTGTTCCGCCACTGGTTTTGGCATCGCATTATCGTCTTCAAAATACAATGCGTATTTTATAAACGTACGTTTGCGACTTTTTTCCTTACTGGGTCGTAATAATAATTGTTTATTTTTTCTTGCATGATATTTAACTTTTTTATGACTTGCAATTTTCATAATTTTACACAGAGCCGGACTCGACACATTTCCAATAAAGTGATTATAACAAGATGATAAATTTATGATAAATGAATCAAAATTAATGAAAATTTGCGTAATAGATTTGCACTATCAGCAATGTGTCACTATCCATTACATTTCTGTAATTCTGATGCTTTCATTGTCAGTCGTACTATTGCGTACAATAATTTGACATCGGGTGACATTTATACGTATCAACATGGATCTACAAATCATCTGTAATACATCACTGCAATGCAGCATGCAATCGCTGCCCTATAATCAGGAGAGAATTGTATTCCTATACGACAAAAACATCATCACAGAAAGTAGAAATACAAGGGCAGGGTGAAAAGTCCCTGAAAAATAAACAGATGGCGCAACAATCGCAAATCTCATGTGACATTTGTGATGTACCATCTTTAATTAGAACGCATTAAAATTTTCAGATTGATATGTCATTCAGTTCTGTTTTGACACCCATCGAAAGCAAGCAACCTTGAAGATTTTTGAAAACATGGAAAAAAGTGAATTTCGCGTCTTGATTAAACATTATTTCTTGCGTGGAAAAAAAATTACGCAAACCAAAGCATCGCTTGTTAAACATTATGGGAACTCCTCACCATCGATTGGAATGATTCACAAGTGGTTTACTGATTTTCGTTGTAGTAGGACGCCGAACATTCTGGTCGTCCAATTGAGATTACAACGCCGGAAATCGTCGATAAAATCCATGGTATGATATTGGACGATCGGCGAGTTAAAGTGCACGAGCTGGTTGAGGCTACGAGCATCTCAACAGAACGGATACGGAATATTTTGCATAAATTTTTGGATATGAGAAAGCTATCTGCCAGATGGGTGCAGCATTTGCTCTCTGTTGACAACAAGCGCGACCGCAGTCGCAATGGCAAAATTGCATGAATTGCGCTACGAATTGGTTCGTCAAATCTCATGTGACATTTGTGATGTACCATCTTTAACTAGAACGCATTAAAATTTTCAGACTGATATGTCATTCAGTTCTGTTTTGACACCCATCGAAAGCAAGCAACCTTGAAGATTTTTGAAAACATGGAAAAAAGTGAATTTCGCGTCTTGATTAAACATTATTTCTTGCGTGGAAAAAAAATTACGCAAACCAAAGCATCGCTTGTTAAACATTATGGGGACTCCTCACCATCGATTGGAATGATTCACAAGTGGTTTACTGATTTTCGTTGTGGTAGGACGCCGAACGTTCCGGTCGTCCAATTGAGGTTACAATGCCAGAAATCGTCGATAAAATATATGGTATGATATTGGACGAACGGCGAGTTAAAGTGCACGAGGTTGCTGAGGCTATGAGCATCTCAACAGAACGGATACGGAACATTTTGCATAAATTTTTGGATATGAGAAAGCTATCTACCAGATGGGTGCCGCATTTGCTCTCTGTTGACAACAAGCGCGACCGTGCGACAAGTTTAAATGAGTGTTTGGCGATGTTCAAGCGCAATAAGAAGGACTTTTTCTCCAGATTTGGCTTCCTGCGATTTTTATCTATTTCCTAACTTGAAGAAATGACTCGGCGGAAAGAGATTTGGCTCCAACGATGAGGTCATCGCTGAGACAAACGCCTATTTTGAAGGATTGTCAAAATCGTATTATTTGGAAGGGATCGAAAAATTTGAAAAACGTTGGACGAAGTGTATTGAGCTACAAGGAGATTATGTTGAGAAATAAAATATGTTTTGACCAAATAAATCATTTCTTGTTTCATTTTTCAGGGACTTTTCACCCTGCCCTCGTATTTTTTAATAAATAAAAGCCAATTAATGTAATATAGAAAAAAATATTATGAAAAGCACGTGTTACAATGCAGAAACTCTTTGCCACTCTTACATGCGCGAGCAGCATTATACTACTACTTTCCGCTCTAGATAGATAAATAATAATTTTAAACATTTCATTTAATCAAGTTAGAAGTTCAAAACTTTCTTACTACGATTTACAACTAAAAAACCACTAAACGCCTGAGCGTTATTCGCCTCAAAAATAATGATTCTTAACTAAACAGTGACATTTTAACAAAGTAATGAATAGTCTAGGATTAGAAAGGATAATCCAGGAAGAGGATCAAGTAACGCATCAAACATCTGAAGCAGAAAAGGGTCCAAATACGCACACGCATCACGCATTGTGGATTGTAGTATCTCTACATTGAGTTACCGACCGCGCTGATGGAAGGACCACACAAAAGCTGCATTACCGACATGCCAGGATGTGCAGTGATCTGCAGAATTGAATTATTGCAGCATCATCAAATAAAACACCAAGAATTTCTCAATTGTTATTGCTGAATTCTTTAAATTCCATTAAATTTCTATAGAATATCGCGATTAATATCATTGTAGTAGTTTGGAAAAAAGCTAAACAACTTTAAGCAATTTTTTTCAACTTTCATACTTTAATTTACTTATTAAATAATGTACTAGAGATAGTTGGCTCAGTAGTATCGGCTTGTGGATTTGAAGACTCGTATTCGATTCCCACAGCCGACAAACAGTTTTCTCTGTCGCCTCTCTAGTACCATCTTTAGGGGCCTAATTTAAAGACTGGTAATCGCAATTTACACCAGGATCTGATCCGGCAGAGTGCCACATCCAGTAATGGGTATAAGGCATTTATTTTATCAGTATGGAGTGGCTAGCTCAGTGGTATGAAGTCGGCCTGTGGATCCTGAGAACCCTGGTACCCTAGATTCGATTCCCACAGGCGACAAACAATTTTCATAAATTCAAAAACTACCCCTGTGGCTCCCCCACCACTAACATATTTGGGGGCCGTGATTTGACGACTGGTAACCGCACTTCACGCGCAAAATATATCACTTACCGAGATCTGCTTCGGCAGAGTGCCACACCCAGCAATGGGTAGAAGGCGTGATGATATATTTATTTTATTTTATCAGTTGTTTAATGACTCAATAGACCAAATATTTTCATAATGATACAGATTATTAACTATTAATTGTTCCACATTGAATAGTTTATGGTTACCATGATTTGCTCAATAAAATAGTAAGATTTTCATTTGTCTTTTGAAATTCAAGAATGATATTTATTTTAATTATTTTAGTTGGGTTTAGTAGTAGAAAAATAGTTATTTGTTTCATTCGGACTAAAAATACAAGTTTCCAGGGTGAGGAATAAAGGTTCGTATTGTAAATATCATACTCGTTTATTAATAGCTACCATTTAAAAATTGTTGTATAATACACTTTATTATAACTATAAAAAACAAAAAAAAAATTGCGAAAAACTTTATTTTTCATAAATCGCTATTCAGCCATACGGTCACCCAAGTATGATGAACGATGTCCTTCATCCTCGCAGCGGGGGTGTAAGGAGGAAAGGAGTGCAGATGACAAGATCAGCCACGCGTAAGACAGAGATAACAGCAGCGGACATTAAAGGCGGTGGTTGTGTAGTGCTTGAAGAACTGATAACAACGCGTGTTTTTGAATTGTTTGTAATTAATCATTTTGAGGAGATGCACTGGAGACAAGAGTTTTTACTTGGTATAAAGGACTTGGATAACGAAGATATATACTAATTGAAATAATAGAACCAACATTTACTATCCCGTCCCAACATATGGGGTAACAAGAATTCTTGAAATATTTATTTAACATTTAATTATTAAACATCAGAAAAGGTTAATGAACAAAAATATATTTGAAAGAATGTGAGTCGCATTACTTAAGAATTTTTGATAAAAATTAAATAAAGGGAAAAGTGGAATAACATCAAATTTGAATCACATTGTGATCGTAGTTTAGTTGGTTCAAAGCATATAATTAGAGTTCAGAGGTTTCAGGTTCAAATCCTGGTGATATCCCAACTTTTTGTCGTTGCATGAAGAAGGGGATAAAATTTTGACAAAATTCTGACCATGGATGAGAGTTTCATAATAAATGTATTTAAATTAACAAATTCTAATCAATATTACTCATTTTATGACAAATATTACATTACTGTCATTTGAATGAATACATTTTATTTTATTTAGAAATAAATTAATTTGTCTTTTATAAAATCGACAATTAGTTATATTTATTTATTTATGATGTCATTTTCCTGATGAAGGTACATATTTAGTGTATTAAAAAGTCGAATTTTAAATAAATATACGGCATTTAAACCAAAAATTATTTAATTTATTAAAAATAAATAGTCGAATTCTCAAAAGAGCTTTAGCACGAATCTAGCTAATACTGAATTTTATATTTGCCAAATTAAACGATATTCCTAAAAAAGTTTAAACAAACTTTAATATAACTTCGTTACCATTTAGTTTTCGGAAAGTGAATTGAATCAATTTTTTTAAATCGAACTAGTATAAGATTAGCTAATCCAAATTCAGGATTAGCTAAAACATTTTTGAGAATCTGGCTGTAAAAGATTAAAATTTTAGGTATATATGTAACATTCCCGTTGAGGACATTTATTTATTTATTACTCTGTAAAATAGAAACTTAATCCCAAATACGGTAGCTTATAATGGAATCCGAACCACTCAGACACAACACAATCGTATTTTTTTGATATAATTTGAAGTCAGTGAGATTTGAACGCACAACCTCTTGAATTTCGATGAGAATAAAATCTTTATTTCAATCTCTCTACAGCACTCTTACATGAAACAAGGTATATATCAAGTAATAAGCTCAAATTAAAGACATTACTGAGAGAAAAGTAAAAGGAGCAATAAATTTAACTCTCCGTATCTTCGCTAAAAATATCACATACAATCCGTTACTTACGAAATTGAGAAAATAAAAAATCAAGGGTCATCTGAAAGGCCAGCAAGGTAATAAAAAGATAATTCCAAGTGTTCAAACTATATAAAATAATTCTTAAACGACGGATAAAATTGATTAGTTTAGAAGTAAAACGGTACAATAAGTCCATGGCTGATAATGAAATAAAATTATGATCGTTTCACAGCGTCCGTGTAATCATGATCTTAAATTTCGCTTATCGCAGTTTGCGAATCACAAAACGACGAAAGAGGGACCCGGTTTCAACTTCGACGACGGTAAAAGAATCGCAGATAAAAAGAAATAAAAGGAGAGACGGCTTCGTCAATAAATCGGCGGGACAAGTAGGCAATTGTTTGTAAACAAATTTCTCTGACAATTGCATTTGCATATAATGAAATCGAGCTGGCTTATAAACTAAACTGTTAAAAATAAAAAGAAATATTGGTGACTTCGAATTTCCAATAAAATTAAATTCAAACTGGAGAGAATATTTATATCATACTCCTTCAAGTTATTTTTTTCATAAGTTTTTTAAAGGAAAATCAATCTTGGAATAAGCTACCTTAACTGTTATTCGTTTTTCATTTCGACAATGCACTTTATTGTAATAGCTATTTACATAACTAGTGCGCGAAGACATACTTTGCACATGACCGCTTCGCTAGTGCTTTAATTTGCGCGAATGGTGCAAATGGCGTCTTCGTGCACGAGTTTTGTACAATGCTTTTTGTAACAAGCAAAAATTATGTAACCGATAGTAAGGAAATTGATTAAATTTGAAGCGTGAATTTATATTGACAGTTAAGTATGCCATGAATTGACATTTGTTATTTGAAAACAAATTGTTAATTTTTTCTCGTAAACTGTGTTACAATATGTCTGTTTGATGGCGTTATATAAGCTAATGTCTCTACTTCTTTTATAAATTCCTTAAAATAAATAAATAAAAATAAATATATCATCACGCCTTCTACCCATTACTAGGTGTGGCACTCGACCGAAGCAGATCTCGGTAAGTGATATATTTTGCGAATGAAGCGCGGTTACCAGTCGTCAAATCACGGCCCTCAAAGGTGTTAGTGGTGGAGAATCCACAGGGGTAGTTTTTGAAATTATGAAAATTGTTTGTCGCCTGTGGGAATCGAATCTAGGGTACCAGGGTTCTCAGGGTCCACAGGCCGACTTCATACCACTCAGCTAGCCACCCCATATTCCTTAAAATGGATGTATATAAATAAGTACAAATAGTCAAAATTTAGAATCATATAAAATGGGTGTTTTTTTTAATTACTTTACGCACTAGTGCACAAAAACAAACTTTCCATCGGTTTCCAACGTTATGTAAACATTATTTTGAATGCAGCGAGTACAAACAATATTTTTTGTATTCGCATCATTCAAAATAAGGTTTACCATGGAAACCGATGGTAAGTGCGTAAAGTAATTGAATTTTGGGAACTAAATTTTGACTATTAAAACGCTAATTGTACTTATGTGCACACATTTTAAGGAATTTATAAAAGAAATAGAGACATTAACACCATCAATCAGACATATTTTAACAAACTTTACCAGAAAAATAAACAATTTATTTTGAAATAACAAATGTGAATTCATAGCATCATACTTCACTGTCAATATAAATTCATGCTTCAAATTTAATAAATATCCTGATTGTCAATTATATAATTTTTGCTCGATACAAAAAGCATTGTACAAAACTCGTGCACGAAGACGTCATTTGCAAATTAAAGCACTTGCTTCGCTCGTTGCAAATCGACAAATCATCAATAAATTTGTATTATATTTGAACTCAATATTTGTGAAACATAAAATATACAGAAACATCCAACACACACATTAATTTTCTTCTGTAAGTAATACTAAAATAACGCGTATGGTAGAAGAAATGGAAACTTACTTTTGTCGAAGTAGCAACAACAAAATTAGACGCAAATTCTGGTAGTATCCATCACTTCCGGTTGAACCGGAAGCATTATTAATGACCACCTAAAATGCCGGAAACATTTACGCATACTCTCCTGTCAGATTTTTATTCCATAAAGGAAAACGGAACAGAATCCTATCTCACTTGCCTCTCACTCCATCCCACTCTAATTCTCGTCTCGTCTCGTCTCGAAAAGATAAATGATCCGTACACCAAAATATAGCAGAGATTTTTTTATTTTCCCGTTAATAAACTGCTAGGTTTTATAAAGAAATACGTATGCTTTATGCTTGTGAAATCCGCTAAGAAAAATGATGTATTTTGTTTTACATCAACTGGGAAATTCTGGAGAGGGGAGGATGCTTCATGCTTCATGCTTCACTCTGTGAAAACTTGGGGAAAAGTTGAAAGTCTGCCAAATGGGTCCTCTGATTTAATTTTAATCGAATAAGTTTTGTCTTGGATTTTATTGACCAAACAGGATTACAATTTTGCTAACATTATTATCAGTTAAAACTTTTAATAAATTTAAAAGATATATGTTAGTGTTGTATTAAAATATGATAAAAGCACCAAATACTTTTAGTTTTTAGTAAACACATCAATAATGCGTGGTCATAATGGAAGATACGTAGATAATAGATAGATCTTTCGTAGCAAAAGCGAGAGTTAATAGTTATGGAAAGGTACGCCATTTATTTTGTTAAGTAGAAACTATTCGATGACAAATCTGTAAAACATTTGAATAAAAATACTTTTTCCTCCAACTGTGCGATTTCTTTGTTATTACTTAACTATTATTGCCTTGGTTACGGGTGGAAAGGAGACAAATGCAGACCAAGTGCGTTTTTGGTAAGCAAAGAAACACTAGTGCGGAAAGTAATTTGTTACGCAACTGTCAAAAGAAAGTTGTATTGAGAGCGATTTAAATTTCGCGCCAAGCGCGGAATTCATATTTTGGCCACAGACGCTTATGGAAGAAGAAGATGCAGTGAGATGCACGTGCCAAAAAAGGTTACGTGCGCGTGCAGATTTCCGCACTCGGCAAGCCTCGTACATTAAATTCTGCATTTGCACGTAACAAGCCTTTTTCGGCATTTGTTATAAAAATAATTAATTATTTTCACCGGTAACGTGGTGGTGTGGTAATGTTACGACATTCGAATCCAAAGATTCCGTGTATATGAAAGAAAAGTCCACACAATGCAGTAACTGAACAACAAAAAGATAGAAAGTAGGGGAGTGTGGCCCTGCGCTTTATTTTGAAAGTGAATTCCCTACAATTGCAGTTAAACACGCCATATAAGAACTGAAAACGAATTAAAAGATAAGAAAGGAAGGGAGTGTCGCTCTACGCATATGAGGGAAGAAAAGTATACTTTCGGTCAAGGTCGTAAAAATAAATTACTTTCTTTCCTAATAATAAAAAGTATTACTTTCTTCTCTCAATTCAGGCAAGAAAATTTTACTTTCTAACAAAGTCGAGCAAATATTTATACGAAAGATTTTCTTAAGGTAGTACCAGTGTGACGGTGGCGCCATCGGTTGCCGAGTGGCGAAACTGACGCTCAAAAAAATATAAAAATTGAATAAAATAAGTGTTTTATACCTATTATGGTTTAAATATCATGAATTGTTAACAAGTTGTTGGTCTAGTGAATTTTCAAATACCATACTACCCTGTGGTGTTGCCGTTATAAATTTGGATTCTTAATTTTTCGTTAAAATCAAGGCTTTGCATGGCTATATATCCATTACTAAACGATAAAAAACTTTCTCCTTCTGATACAATATACGTGGATAGTTCTAAAACATCATACTAGTTTTTCAAATGAAACTGCAAAATGTTAGAGGTACACATACCAAATATGTGCGATTCTGAGTGATGATCGCCATAAGCCCCGTGTATAAGAACTCAGCTTTACAAGCGAATATATTTGTTCACAGACGATGAATGTGTTTCATATTTTAACAGGATGCGTATGACTATCCAATGTTTACGTGCGCCAAATTTCATTCAGATCTGCAAAATTATTTTTCATGCTAGTACTACCTTAAGTTTGTTCATTTAGCAAATAAACTACGAACAAAAAGTAACCTCCATTCGTTCCAAGCACCTGAGGATTTATTTCCATTTCATTTCTCTATTTCTCATGTCATTTCAGCATTTCCAAGTGTAAACCGTTCTTAGCCTCAATCAATCATGCACAAACCATACCATTAACTCTAATTGCTCATCAGGAATCATTTAACCTTTTCAAGGAGCAGCTAGTGACACCTAACGTTCTAACTTCTACTTGGTATGCACTTTAATCGCGATATTAACTTTAATGGATGTGACAAGTGCTCATAATAGACGACGACTCTGAAGTCATGGTAACGGACGCCACTGGATGAAGGTATTTGGTATGGATAAAGCAGAGTAAGAATTGCGTTGAGGATGGGATTGTTTTTGATTTTGTTTCTTGTAATTGGCGTTTCAGATGGTGCGCGCAGATAATGTTGTTGCATAAAGTTGAGGATATGTTGGTATGGATGTATATTATGTCAGTGGTAACCAAAATGTGCACCAATTAGTACATAGTGTTTAGAAGTGTTTCAGTTGGCTGTAAAAATAAAAACTACTTGAAATTGGTAAGATTGGTACATTTAAAAATTTAAATTAATTAAAATTATTGTTTACGTATTTCTATCACTTAACCTATTTGTATTTATTATAAAAATGATATATCAAATAGTATTTCCGCTTTTACCTGGCGTTTTGCCAACTGTGGAATAAAAAGATCCCCTGAATTGTATTGCCAACTGAAACAATTACTTCTGATCATTCTTGGCCGAAATTATCAACAATTTAAGCCTATGTCTATTATTGATTTCCTTTTAAAGGAATGAATTTAGCTAGAAGTGTCAAAATCATATCGTTCAATTCTGTAGCATTTTGCTACAACTTAGCGCTAGCCAATATATGCTATATTACGTATGTTGTACGCATCCAAAAAAATCATTTATTAATAAAAAATCATGTATTAATAGGAGTCATTAATGTATTTTGTATACATTAATAATAGTTATTTTTATAACAAATGCCGAAAAAGGCTTGTTACGTACAAGTGCAGAATTCAACGAGCACTTAACCTTTTTCGGCACGTGTTATAAACAACATTTTTCCTATAACTGTGCAATTTAGAAAATCACTAAAATATCAGAATTTGAGTGATTCTTTATTATATACACCTCCAAAGGTAATTGTTGGTTCTATTCTTGACAATGACAATCAACCTGCTGCTGGTACTTCTAAAACCTCCGAAATTGTTGTCAATAATATTATTGTTAATAATATGAACAGGTACGAAAGAAATACATGTTTCTTTAGATAGTATCACAGTTTCCACTTCAAATTATGTCAATATAAGCAACTGTAACAACGTGTTATTAATATACACAAACAATAAATATTATGTATTTCACTTACTCTTTAAATAAAACCATTTATCGATATATTTCACTTTGTTCGGATATTTTTATTAATCATCATATTTAATAATGATATAGTTGAGTTCTTGTCTGCTCAATGTGATGTGTACACATTAGATATACTGCAGTTAAGGTTATGTTTATAAACATCAAAATATATCACTGCATATTTCTTCTTCTTCCATAAGCGTATGTGCCTAAAATATGAAATTCCGTGTTTGGCGCGAAATTTAAATCGCTCTCACTTATATTTTCTTTTGACAATTGCGTACAAACTACTTTCGGCACTAATGTTTCTTTGCTTACAGAAACGCACTTGGTCTGCATTTGTCTACATTCCATAAGTAACCAAGGCAATAATAGTTACGTAATGACAAAGAATTCGCACAGTTGTAGGAAAAATCCATTAATAAACGATCAACGAAAAATAAAAAGTTTTAATAACCAAAAATTCAGTTGCAGTGTAAACTGCATGAGTCAAATGGATACGGATTTATTTCTGTTATCACGTTGATCCAATAAAACATTTTGAGGGTCACTGTGATAGAAACAAGTGCACGCAGCATTTTAGCATTTATATCCGGTTTTGGTCATTCCGCGTCTTACCGCATAGATCAACAACATCAGATTACAGAGTCGCCAACACAACAGCGTTGGAAACTACTTCCAGTATGATTTACCAGATCAACTTTGGTCTTATGCTGTTGCCACCATTTACGTCATCACACGCCGCTTTTTAAAATGCTCAAATGTTCAATGACTCTAATGAGCCCCCATAAATAAGCGTCGCTATTCACAGTGAACTTTAAATCAACTGATAAGCATGGACGCGTGCTGGTAAATTTAATAGGCAGATCTGTAGACTGACTTACCAACGAAAGGGGTAAGTTTCAAATTCGCTCATTTGATGCAGGGTGGCAGACAGAAGGGATGTAAATAATTGTGGAGGACTTGCAAGGATCAGAAAGGGCGCAAGGATATGTGTTAACTAATCTAAGTTAATACAGGGATAAAAAGGGATCGTCGTTGTGTTTGTATTATACACCCCATTATTAAATAATTAATTAATTCGACAATCAGCAATTTGGAAGATTTCTTGAAAAATTATTATAAATTTGAAGCAAATTAAGTTATACATCGTTAATATATTGTTGGGGTTTCAAAAACCGTAATTTCCCAATTTATAAAACTTTTTTTTGTACTCGCATCATTCAAAAAAAGGTTTACGTTACCTTGGAAACTGAAGTAAAGTTTGATTTTGCGCACTAGTGCTTCAAAGTAAATGAAAAAACACGCATTTATATGGTTCTAAATTTGAACTATTAAAACGCTAATTGTACTTATATACACACATTTTAAGGAATAAAAGAAGTAGAGACATTAGCTTATAACACTATCAATCAGACATATTTGAACAAGCTTTACGCGAAAAAATACAGAATTTGTTTTTAAATAATATATGTCAATTCATGGCATACTCAACTGTCAATATAAATTCACGTTTCAAATTTAATTGGGTCGTTGATTTCCACCGAAGTTTGAATTTCTGAAAGTTCGAACATTCGAATGTTTTGAACTTCGTCAGAAAAATCTCGAAGCTTCGAATTTTCGTATTTTTTGAAGCTTCGAATTTACGAATTTTCGAATTTTTCGAAGCTTCGAATTCTCGAATTTTGCCACTGAATTAACGACCATCTGTCATCTCCAAACATGATCACGCATAATTCACGAAAAGTCGACCACAAATTAAATAATAAACTCGCCGAAGTATCCTGCAAAAACTCTGCAAGTTTAGGCATCTTAATTGACATCTATTCTCTTATCGCCCAGCTAAATGCTACGGACTTTTAGTAAAACGTTTTAAAATTACAATAAAAAGAATACAAAAAGTCTTAATTCAAACCTTTTTGACAGTGTAATTTTAAGTCTAAATTGAATTAATTTGGCAAATAATAATAATTAATAATAATTACTTACGAATTAATACAAAACTCTCCATATGAGTTTATTCTGAAAATAATTCATATCAACAGGCCGTGTTCACGTTAGCATCCAGATTCACAATTAGAATAATTCGAAAATTCGTAAATTCGGAATATTCCAAAATTCGAAAATTCGGAATATTCAAAACTTCGAAAGTTTGAATCTAAATTCGAAGGTTCAATAAATCCGAACAATCGAGGTCTCTAATATTCGTAAAATCAACAACTCTATTGTGAATGCTTGATTTTACAAAATATCATTTTGACATATAACCTATTTACATATTTTAATCTTTTGAACATATAATTAAATGTTATTTTGTTGTGCATAAAATATTGTATGTACCACTGGTGAATTAGCTAACAAATCATGCCATGGGCCAGAAATGCTTGTTTTCACCCTTGATTCATAAATAACTATTATTAAATATAAATATAAATATATCATCACGCCTTCTACCCATTACTGGGTGTAGCACTCTTCTGAAGCAGATCTCGGTAAGTGATATATTTTGCGCGTGAAGTGCGGTTACCAGTCGTCAAATCACGCCCCCCAAACATGTTTGTGGTGGAGGAGCCACAGGGATAGCTTTTTCAAATTATGAAAATTTGTCGCCTGTGGGAATCGAACCAGGGACCTCAGGATCCACAGGCCGACTTCATACCACTGAGCTAGCCATCCCATATAACTATTATTGAGCCTGAACAAACTACATTCTAAAATTAATTTACTTCTCTTCATAACGAAAACTACTTTGATATAATTAAAATAAAATTTCAATTTATTCAATAACATTCACTTACTCATTATAGCATTACAATAATTTATTGTACCCCTCAATTAAAATTGCGAATACCACACATCATCATACAATAAAAAAATCAATTTACCCAAAATTCATTCATTTAAAATTCAATAAGTTTAATTAAATCTTTCCATTCCACCAAAAAATCCCAAGTCATCGCTAATAAATTCAATTCCCCTTATTATCTCCATAAAAAAACATCCAATTATTTCGTAACAATCACCTAGCAACCAGTAAATAAATAATAAACACCTTCCATAACAACCACGTCTGCTCTTGGTCGCGAAACTGCAGGCGATCGGTAGTGATGAAGATGGTAGGGGAAACAGGGGAAAGGGAGGGCCATGGGCAGTGTATCACGCCGTTAACAAGCGTGTAATTGCGGACATGGGCGTAGGATAAGGGATTTGATGGTCGTAAAAAGCGGTAAAAAGAACGGTGCGTAGAGATAAAAAAAGAAGAAAGCGAAAAGAAAAAAGAAGATTACGATGATAGTTATTTTGTGCTGTACTGATTTTTATTGGATGTTACGATAATATAGAATGCGTAATAAACTTCAAGAGTACTTAATAGCTATTTACATAACAAGTGCGCGAATGGTGCAAATGACGTCTTCGTGCACGAGTTTTGTACAATGCTTTTTGTAAAGAATAAAAACTATATAATTTACAATGAGGAAATTTATTAAATTTGAAGCGTGAATTTATATTGACAGTTAAGGTGGTACTATCATGGAAGCATTTAACTCGAATTTTAATTAAATGTAAATATATTATTTTTCTTGTGTTTCTACACTAGTATGCAATTTTTGTTTAAAAGTTTACCGTTGTTGAGCTTAGTAATGTAAAGTTAAAGTCGACCAAAATTGCATTGGCGTTATAGGAACTGTACCTCGCGAGGCAGCTTACTGCGTAATAAATTCATATATTGTAGTTAATTTTTAACAAAAAACTAACACACAGTACATCATGTAATGATAAAGGTATGAGAATTTAAAAATCCATGCCTTACCGGATTAGTTTCAAAGAAATTGGCGATTAATGTTGGATATTCTATGATTTTCAATGAAACTGTCAGAAATTCTTGGCAACGTTGCACGGGTAGACAGAGATGGTCGCACGCGTAAACAGAGATGGTCGCAGGCATAGACAGAGATGGTCGCAGGCATAGACAGAGATGGTCGCACGAATGACAAAGCAAGAACTATGAAAGTTATTATTTCGATCAGTAAAATATATTAATTTTAATACAAAAAAAAATATTACAGCATTTTATATTTATTTATTTGTTGTTACAGTTGAAAATAATTGCATTTTTCTCATTTTTCTTATGAACTGTCAACATGATGTATCGATAATACAGTTACGTTTCGTACCGACTGGTAATATCATGCTGCTTGTGGTTCTCGCCTTGTTGTCAGAGCTTCTGCTGTGTAAAATCTTACACTGCTATTGGTTGGCATGAAACATTCACTTCCAAAAATTTTGTCATTTTACTGAATTTCATAAACTAGTTAAATAGTTTTAATATATTCAATGTTATTGTTAATTATACGATATTTGCAGCGAAATGTTAATTCTGTTAATAACCTATACCATACAAAATGTAATAATTATTTTTAGGTTACCTATACTTTTGTATGAGACTGTCATGATAGAATCACCTTAAGTGTGCCATGAATTGACATTTGTTATTTGAAAACTAATTGTTTATTTTTTCTCGTAAAGTTTGTTCAAATATGTCTGATTGATGGTATTAATGTGTCTACTTCTTTTATAAATTCCTTAAAATGTGTATACATAAGTACAATTAGCGTTTTAATAGTCAAAATTTAGAACTATAATAAAAAATGGGTGTTTTTTCAATTACTAGTGCGTATAATCAAACTTTCCATCGGTTTCCATTTTCCAAGGTACCTAATGTAAACCATATTTTAAATGAGGCGAGTATTAATATCTATTTAGATACGTAATAATACGTCTTGTATTTTATAAAAATTGTGGGAAAATATATTGGTTTTTACTTACTGTTGTTTTAAACACCATTGTAGCACTTGGGTGGAGGAAAGAAATGGAAGAACACTTACCTAAAACAAAAAGAAAACAAATATTAGTAGAGTATAAAGTCAAGGCAATGTAAATAAACAAATAAATGAATATACCATCACGCCTTTTACACATTACTGGGTTTGGCACTCTGCTGTAGTAGATCACGGTAAGTGATATATTTATGCGCGTGAAGTGTGTTTACCAGTTGTCAAATCATGGTCCTCCAAGATGTTAGTTGGAGGGAAAGTCACAGGGGTAACTTTAATGTGGTGAAAATGTTTGTCGGCTTTGGGAATCGAACCAGGGCTATGTATACGAGTAAATTGCCTAGGCAAGGTGATCTGAACTTTTTTCAATTAATATACCCCTCGGTTTCATTGTGTAGCATATTCCTTCTAAATTGATAATGTAAAGAAAACTAATTTCTCGAATTTCTCAAAACCAATTAAATGTTTCATTGTATATCACGTGTCTGCGTTTTAACCAATCCTGTCAATATTATACTGTGAATAAAGCTCTTGTGATTATTTACGGGAATAATATCTGTAGGTGCTTTTTTGTTTGTGACAAATGGTAGGTAGTTGTCAAATAATTATTTAAAACTGTCAACGCGTCAAGTAAAATGCATGAAAAAATCGATTTAGTTCCATTCCAGATACAGAAATACACCAACAAATTTTTGAAACAACTTCTAAGAATACTTAAATAAGTACGTAATCAATCGATATGGACCCACTTCAAAATCTTTTAAGTTGGAAGAATCAACCTCAACACCTAAGTAAAAAAATAATCTAATTATATATAAATCGAGAGTTGGATAAATTAGAAAATAGTTCTCCAGTATCTTTCTCAAACTTGTTGCCATTTGGCAATAAGTTTTCAAAAGATCTGTCAAATTATTTGCAATTTATTTTCACTCTTTTGTTATATTATTACTGACAATTTAACCGAAAGAATATTTTAAAGAATAACATTTACCCGAACACAGAATACAAGAATGAATAGTAAATTAAAGGAATAACCGTTATCCCGAATGACTATTTTCCAACATGCTAATTTCCATAATATAATTTCCCGAATTCAAGTATCCAAAATAACCTATTTCTCGAATAACTAAAATGTAAGTTTCCTAAATAATAATTTAACAAAATAATAATTTTCCGGCATGCTAAACGCATATTCAGGTAATAGGCATTTAGAAAATAATCATGCGAGAAAATTATATTGAAGGAAAACGGTAATACCTGAAAAAAAAATTAGGAAACTGTATTCGGAAAAATTTACGTAATATTTTATTTGCTAGAAATAGGACTCTATATTAAGGTAGCAAAACTTTGTTCAAGAAAAAATCGGTTCGAAGTTCTGCCATATACCGTTAAAGCGCTCGAGTCGCTTATATAACCTGCAAGCTGCCCTCTATGATCAAATAGCTGAACTACAGCGGCAGGATTGGAATCCTGCTGAATATTGATCTACAAAACTTGCTTGCGTCCTTGCTAACCACCTGTTGCTATTTTACCAATAAAAACAAAACATTACTTCTTGTTTTACTTTCAGTAGAAATATCAATAAAACTATAAACCTATAACTTAAATTATAGTTTTAATATTATCGTATTGATTTACTTAAACAAAATATATCATTTGTACTCTTCCACAAAATAGAAAACGAATCATTCTTAGTTCAAAGGGATAAGATCTTTATTGAAGAAAATTACGAATTCAAAATGCATTTTCCTCTAAAATATTCCAAAAACTTAAACATACTTCAAATACGTGATATAAAAAAGTTTTATTGACAGCTAACGCCATACGTCATGTGGGAAAACTTTGAACTATATCTCCAAGGAAAAATGGATTAAAACTTTTAAAAATCAATTTAGTTGCCGAAAGAAACTTTTATCAATATGTCCCACAAGAATCAAGAAGAGAGCAAGTAATATTACTTCGAAACTGTTGACGTAACAGACGTAGACACGGTTATGCGATAAAAATTCTAAATTCTCTTGTTTACAAACTGCAGCCGCGATCTTAAAGGAGATATATTTTCAACTTTCCTTCTATAGAACCTACTTTTTAAACTTTAACACAGTTTTTAATATGGTGACTATTTAAATATTTATTAGTTTCTTAAAAACCGTAGAGTACGATTTTTTTAAAAAGTTTAAACTAATCTTGAATTTTGGATTAGTCAAATTGAGCTAAACGATAGTTAGATGTCATTCTAATATAATCTTGTTACCATTTAGTTGGGATGGCTAGCTCAGTGGTATGAAGTCGGCCTGTGGATCCTGAGGTCCCTGGTTCGATTCCCACAGGCGACAAATTTTCGTAATTTTAAAAAGCTATCCCTGTGGCTCCTCCACCACTAACATGTTTGGGGGCCGTGATTTGACGACTGGTAACCGCACTTCACGCGCAAAATATATCACTTACCGAGATCTGCTTCAGCAGAGTGCCACACCCAGTAATGGGTAGAAGGCGTGATGATATATTTATATTTATTTTACCATTTAGTTTTCGGAAAATAATTTGGATTAACTTTCTAAAATTGGACTAGGATAAAATTAAAATTAATGGGGTGGCTAGCTTATGAAGTCGGCCTGTGGATCCTGAGAACCCTGGTTCAATTCCCACAGGCGACAAACAATTTTCATAATTTCAAAAACTACCCCTGTGGCTCCTCCACCACTAACATGTTTGGAGGTCGTGATTTGACGACTGGTAACCGCACTTCACGCGCAAATTGTACAACTTACCGAGATCTGCTTCGGTAAAGTGCCACACCTAGTAATGGGTAGAAGGCGTGATGATATATTAATATTTTTTATTTATAATAAAATTAGCTAAGACAAATTCAGGATTAGCTCAAACTTTTTTGAAAATTAGGTTGTAAGTTTATCGAAATATTGATATTTTAATCAAATAAATCAGTATATATCACCACGCCTTTTACTCATTACTAGGTGTGGAACTCTGCTGTAGGAGATCTAGGTAAGTCATATATTGTGTTGAATCCTGGTTCTCAAATTCATATGTCGATTCGATACCACTGTGCCACCTACCCCATTGTTGTTTTATCGTGTTTGTATACGGTCATAACATAATTTGATAATTAATATAAACTAGGGTTGTTGGTCTTTTCTTTCATATACAAGTGCAGGCTATCGCTTTCATCTTTTCTAATCTTGTAGATTCGTTGTTAGTTTCGTTGTTAGGAGTAAATGTGAGTAATTTGAGATTTTTTTTTATGCATATGTTATGTACGTTGAGGAAGGAAAATGAATGGTAAGAGAATAGGAATGATGTGATTGAAGGTTTGTTGTGTGATAATGTTTTCGAGTGTAATAAATGAATGAGTTTATATGGAGTGATCTATAAATGTGGTTGAAGTGAGGGTGGTGTGTTTGGATGAAAATGTTTGGTGATGGCTGGTTGTTTGATGGGTGTGATGAGTGAATGTTTTATGAGTGATTTTAGGGTTCGTGCTACCCCATTTGTTGGGATATAGCGTGAAGATATGTATGTATGTATGTTGTTGATTTTTCGAATATTCGAGACGTCGATTGTTCGGATTTATTGAACCTTCGAATTTAGATTCGAACTTCCGAATTTTTGAATATTCCGAATTTCGAATTTTCGAATTTTCGAATTATTCGAATTGTGAATCTGGATCCTAACGTGAACACGGCATGTTAATATGAATTATTTTCAGAATCAACTCATTTGCAGAGTTTTGTATTAATTTGTAAGTAGTTATTATTATTTGCCAAATTAATTCAATTTAGATTTAAAATTTCGCTACACTGTCAAAAACATTTTAATTAAGACGTTTTTGTATCCATTTTATTGTCATGTTACAACGTTTTACTAAAAGTCCATAGCATTTAGATGGGTGGTAAGAGAACAGATGTCTTAATTAAGACGCCTAAACTTGCAGAGTGTTTGCAGGATACTTGCCGAGTTTATTATTTAATTCGTGGCCGACTTTTCGCGAACTATACGTGAGCGTGTTTGAAGATGAAAGATGGCGTTAATTCAGTGGCACAAAATTCGAGAATTCAAAGCTTCGAAAAATTCGAAAATTCGTAGCTTCAAAAAATTCAAAAATTAGAAGCTTCGAAGTTTTTCTGACGAAGTTCAAAACATTCGAATGTTCGAACTTTCAGAAATTCACACTTCGGTGGAAATCAACGACCCAATTAAATTTGAAACGTGAATTTATATTAACAGTTAAGTATGCCATGAATTGACATGTATTATTTAAAAACAAATTCTGTATTTTTTCGCGTAAAGCTTGTTCAAATATGTCTGATTGATAGTGTTATAAGCTAATCTCTCTAATAAAACAAAAGACAAAATGTCTATTGCGAAGTGGAATTGAGTCTTAATAAATAAGAAAAATAGGAAAAAAATTTCCATCACTTGTCTCATAATTCCACAGAGGTTTTACAGCACGTTTGCATCAACTTCTCAGGTCATCAACAAACGGCTGCTCAGTTCAGCTTTAACCATAGACGCGTTTCGTCCTTCCGGACTCATCAGTATGGTGCGATCATTTATCCAACTAGATCAACTAGGAAATAGTGGATTGTGATACCGACTTAGCTGAACTGACTGATGTTAACCTATCTACAACGGTAACATGACATGAGAGCTATGGAGCCACTCGTGGTGCCATCTACCGACAAAATCGCAAACTGCTTGACAGCTATTGAAATAAAACAAAAACTAATGTCTCTACTTCTTTTATCTAGTTGTTAACCAAAGCAGCCACTAAAAGTGGGTTTACAATTTCATTTAGAAACATTTTTTCTAAATTAGAAAATCTTCGAGTTATGTATGTCTACAGGCGTAACTTGCTTTTATGGCCTTTGATGTATTTTTACCCGTCGGATAGCGCCTCGAGCTCCAAATTACATCTCACGCCCTACAAGACTATACTACCACCTTAATAATTCACCTCCAACCTAAATTAAGTACATACTACATTACAGATTCTAATCATCATGAGAACTTCATCAAATCTGCAACTAACCTAACTTAACCTCATCAACATTCACACTTCACACTTCCTCCCAAATGACGTTCCAAATTATCTTATCTACCACCTAATTACAACCCTCCATGACGTTGTTACGTGGCCACCACGTCACTCAGACACCCAGATAGTCAGATGTCATAACATTAGCGTCGCGAGTGGCGCGCAGCGGACTGCAGCGACAGCGGATATGATTACGTGCGTGAATAATTCATGGCGTCGCCGCAATGGCAGGATGGCACCACTGGTGCGACTGCACGCGTCGTGGCGCCAAGGCACGTGTGATTGAGCGCCGGTCGACCAGGAGGCGTAAATTGGAATTGTACTTGAAGGTGGAGTAATCGTTATATTTATTAATTAAAATAAGGCAATAAACGCAATAAGATGGTACAATTTTATCACTATTTGTAATCGATCGATTTGTTGATAACAACCTTTTCTATTTTATGATTATTTTGTAGATTATCAACTTAGGGGTAGGTGGCTAAGTGGTATCGATCTGTGGATCCTGAGAACCCTAGTTCGATTCCCACAGCTGACAAATATATTCATCACATTAAAATTAATGGGGTGGCTAGCTCAGTGGTATGAAGTCGGCCTGCGGATCCTGAGAACCCTGGTTCGATTCTCACAGGCGACAAACAATTTTCATAATTTCAAAAATAATAATAATAATAATAATAATATTTATTGACGAAAGTCAAAGGTAGGGTTCAGCCAAGGCTGTTCTACCACCCAACCATACATAATAAATACAAAAGAAAATAACAATAATGTCAAAAACTACCCCTGTGGCTCCTCCACCACTAACTTCTTTGGAGGCCGTGATTTGACGACAGGTAACAGCACTTCACGCGCAAAATATATCACTTACCGAGATCTGCTTTGGCAGAGTGCCACACCCAGTAATGGGTAGAAGGCGTGATGATATATTTATTTCATTTTTTATTTATTTAAAATTACCCCTGTGGCTCCTCCACTAACATCTTTGAAGGCCGTGATTTGACAGCTAGTAACCGCACTTTATGCGCATAAGTATATTATTTACCGTGTTCTGCGTCGGCAGAGTACCACACCCAGTAATGGGCAAAAGGCGTGATGATATATTTATTTTATTTATTTACAGCATTACATTTATATATCATCACGTCTTCTACCCATTACTGGGTGTGGCACTCTGCCGAAGCAGATCTCGGTAAGTGATATATTTTTGCGCGTGAAGTGCGGTTACCAGTCGTCAAATCACGGCCCCCAAAGATGTTAGTGGTGGAGGAGCCACAGGGGTAGCTTTTGAAATTATGAAAATTGTTTGTCGCCTGTGGGAATCGAACCAGGGTTCTCAGGATCCATAGGCCGACTTCATACCACTGAGCTAGCCACCCCAACTTGTAATGTATTTTTAACGACTCAGATATACTCGTATTTTTTTATATAAATTTAAGTTAGCGAGATTTGGAGACACGACCCTTTGTTTTAAATTAATAAACACAGATTTTATTTCCTCCGGCAAAATACATTCTCTCGAGTAATAGATATCATTACGTGCTCGTTGAGTAATACACCATTGGTTCCAGAAAGTCGAAACGTAGTTAATCTATAGAGTAATCATAAAAAATAAAGATTGTCATTATCGTAATGATCTATAATAGATAATGATCAATTCACAAAATAAGGCGGAATATCTTATTTCAAAACGATCAATGTTCAGATGTCAAATCAGACACAATTAAAAGACAAATCTAAATCACGAAATATCCCAGAATTTTGTCCAAGCACAAGTAAATAAATAAATAAATATATCATCACGGCTTTTATCCATTACTAGGTGTGGCACTCTGCCGAAGCAGATCTCGGTAAGTGATATATTTTGCGCGTGAAGTGCGGTTACCAGTCGTCAAATCACGGCCCCTAAAGATGTTAGTGGTGGAGGAGCCACAGGAGTAGTTTTTGAAATTATGAAAATTATTTATCGCCTGTGGGAATCGAATCTAGGGTACCAGGGTTCTCAGGATCCACAGGCCGACTTCATACCACTGAGCTAGCCACCCCATAAGTAGGGTTTGTAAATACGCTTCCCGGCTACAGCTGTCTGTCAAATACTATGTAGGCCAGTAGCGACGTGCGATGTGCCATATATATGATTTGCATGCATGTGACAAGTCATAGATCCGACTGTCATTTTATGACATTACCGGTTTCAACTTTCATCATTCTCATTTTAATTCACCTTATTTCACTCATTTCACACAATTGCCTCCTCAATTCCAATCACAAGCAAAACACAAACACTCATGACAGCTAATTGACAGTCGAAGCGCGTTGTGTGGCTTTTGTTTTCGGTCAATGCCTCCTTGATACAAGTGAAAAGTGATCATTCAAGAAAACATGAGAAAGAAAGATAAGTTTAGGAATTTTTTGAAATGTTTAAAACGAGAAAAAAGACGATCAATCACAAAAGTGTCGATTTAAGTTTATGTTGTAGAGTGGGCCTGTTTCCTGATAGCAAATTTATGTCCTTAACTTTATTACATATATTTTTTTGAAAGGATAAGTTAGTAACGTTACTACTACGTGCGACGGAAATTCATTTTTCACATTTTTTTTCAATTTGACAGTAAAGATTATTAATTTATAAATATTATCCTTATTCTGTAACTGGATCATTATTTGTAATGAATCTATATGTTAATGACCACTTTTATCAACATGAATTATAAAGAGAAAAGTTGGGACTATTGTTTTTCGACTTTCCGGAGACCATATCTCAAAAACTAAGCGAGATACGATGATATGCTCAACGGCATTGGATTTCTCATGCTTCAATTGACTTGTATACAAATTTTCGGCGATTTTTAATTTTTTTCAAAATTTTTGACATTTATTTTTTCCTAAACAGTTTTTGGACGATATCTTAAAAACTAGAAGGCGTACGCACTTGGGGTTTTCACCGTTGGATTCAGCGGGTCAAAATACATATGTATGTAAATTTTCAGTACAATAATCGCACGAGAGAGAGATCTAGAGCAAATTGTTTAAAAATCATAAAAAACCTAAGGGGTACCCCTTGGAAAAATAATTAGAAATTGCAAAAAACTTAAAACGCTTCAAATGAGCTAAAATTTTGCTAATAAGTCAATTCGGACCCGGGGAATTCAACGCCGTTGCGCGCAATTTCGTATCACGTTTAGTGTTTGAGATAGAGCCTCCGGAAGTATTGAATTTTCAAAAATAAATGACACCTTTGTTTTTCGACTTTTCAGAGGCCATATCTCAAAAACTAAACGAGATATAAAGACGGCATTGAATTTCTCATGCTTCAATTGACTTGTATACAAATTTTCAGCGTTTTTATTTTTTTCAAAAATTTAAAACATTTAATTTTTTCTAAAAAGTTTTTGGACGATATCTTATAAACTAGAAGGCGTGCGTACTTGGTGTTTTCACCGCTGATTTCAGCGGGTCAAAATACATATGTATGTAAATTTTCAGTACAATAATCGTACGAGAAAGAGTTCTAGAGAAAATTGATTAAAAATCATAAAAAACCCCTTGGAAAAATAATTAAAAATTTCAATATATTGAAAATGCTTCAAATGAGCGAAAATTTTGCTAGTAAGTCAATTCGGAACCGGGGAATTCAACGCCATTGCGCGCAATTTCGTATCACGTTTAGTTTTTGAGATAGAGCCGCCGGAAATGATGAACTTTCAAGAAATTTTTACACCTCAGTTTTTTGACTTTCCCGCAGCCATATCTCAAAAACTAACCGAGATATGAAGATGCGCTCAACTGCATTGAATTTCTCATTAACTTGTATTCCAATTTTTAGCAAATTTTATATTTCGAAATATTTTCACCAACATTTTCTTAGAAAACAGTTTTGTTTAACAATACCTGCAAAACTAGATGACATAGGTACTTAGAGACTTTTCTTTTTTTCGTTACAATATTACAATATTCGTACGAGAAAGAATTATAGAGCAAATAGTCTGAAATGGGCCTTTCAAGACTTTTTTGAATTTATTATATATTAATCTACGTAATAAAATTAAAATATCCAAAATTTTTATTTTTTTTTTAAACTTGTATTAAGCATGATAACAATATTTAAACTTTCGAAACAAACGAATGTGACGTAGTTGCATCTTAGCTTAAAGAGAGACAGATAATACAGAGATAAATAACACGTAACTTCACGTAACGTGTGTCGTTGTCAGTAGAATCCTCAGACAAAACATAACTAGACGGATAACAACGGCGTTTGCATTGACTTGAATACGGCATAATTCGTCTAGTATTATACGTCATTGGTAGAATCGTAGAATGCTGAATGCTTATTTCTTCTTCGTCTTCCTCTCAGTAAAATTGAGCACCGACAAACGTTTCAGACAAAGCTCTGTGATTGGTTTAATGCAACTACGTAATTGCAATGAGCGTTTTAAATTATTCAACTTTAACTTTCATATTTCAGCAATAAAGATATCATTTATGGTATGATTTTATATTGTATTAAATATGATGTACGGTCAAGAACTTATTTTAATAAATATATATTAAAAACCTCTACCACTTGAATCCCCCATTGGCCTAAAATCGTAAAAATACAAAATTCCTTAATATTAGTGCCCTTATTTAATGTCCACGAATTAATTAATATTAGCGCTGCGGACTCATTCAGAACTACAAATTTCATAGATAAAAAGCGCAGTCATTTGAATACAATTAGTCACACATCTGTACATCTTTTATCTGTGTTAAGGACTAACACACAGACTACTGATAGTTGTTATAGTCCACTCAAAAGGTCACAGTCCGATTTCACAGAGGAACAAAGTCCAGACAACCGTCTGTTGTACTGTTGTGCACGTCGTTTCATTGTTGTGATCCTGGCACGGAGACGGAGCAGTGCCGTTCGCTAATTGGACGCCGTTGCTCGTTATCACTATCTCACCAGCCATGCACTGGACACTAGACATTGCTAGCACTTGTTTTTTACTAGGGGTGGCAGATTGAGAAGACAGTAACGAGGTTGTGATAAAATTAAAGCAGTGATAATATTGAGAAAGAAAATGTAAATGAAAATGTCGGTAATTCTGGCAAAAGATTATAATTAATAGTTATTTTTATAACAAGTGCCGAAAAAGGTTTGTTACGTGCAAGCGCAGAATTTAACGCACGAGGCTTGCCGAGTGCGAAAATCTGCACGAGCACGTAACCTTTTTCGGCACGTGTTATAAACAACATTTTTCCTACAACTGTGCAATTTAGTAAATCACTAAAATATTATCAAAATTTATATAATTCTAATGATATTACATGAGAACGATGTTTTACGACGTTCCTATGGTTTGTTTGTTGATTGCTTGCACATTGTTCTACATTATTTACAAATATTTTACTAACGTCAAGATAATTTCTTCAAAATCGTCTAGATTGGAATAGTACAGTGAGTGATACTTCTAACAGGTACGGAAGAAATCAATGTTTCTTTAGACAATACAAAAGTTTCTACTTTACATTATGTCAATATAAGCAACTGTAACAACTGTGTTAATAATATAAACAAACAATAAATATTATGTATTTCACTTACTTCAAACCATTTATCGATATATTTTACTTTGTTCGGTTCTTTTTATTAGTTGTCTACAGATTAGATATACTGCAATTTAAGGTTATGTTTATAAACGTCAAAATATACTACTGCATATTTACTAGTCCTGGTTCACCGTATCTTCTTCTTTCATAAGCGTCTGTGGCCAAAATATGAATTCCGCGCTCGGCGCGAAATTTAAATCGCTGTCAAATCAATTTTCTTTTGACAGTTACGTAATGAAGCACTTTCCGCACTTAGTGTTTCTTTGCTTTCAGAAACGCACTTGGTCTGCATTCATCTACTTTCCATACGTAACCAAGGCAATTATAGTTACGTAATAACAAATAAATCGCACAGTTGTAGGAAAAGGTATTTTATAAAGTAATAGGTAAAAGACAGATGATATATTTATTTAAAATAAAATAAATAAATATATCATCACGCCTTCTACCCATTACTGGGTGTGGCACTCTGCTGAAGCAGATCTCGGTAAGTGATATATTTATGCGCGTGAAGTGCGGTTACCAGTCGTCAAATCACGGCCCCCAAACATGTTAGTGGTGGTGGAGCCACAGGGATAGCTTTTTCAAATTATGAAAATTTGTCGCCTGTGGGAATCGAACCAGGGACCTCAGGATCCACAGGCCGACTTCATACCACTGTGCTAGCCATCCCATTAATAGGATATATTTATTTATTGTTCATATTTTCAGTACTAATCTCCTGTTATCCTGTTAGAGAGAGTTATTGATCAACAGGCGTAAAAATAGTATTCTAGAACCTCTCCTCGACATTTTGTGTCAAACGAGGCGTAATTTCTCGACAATATCTCAATCTGGTCGCGAATCACAATCGAAGGAACGTGACAGTATTTTTTCAACATAGTTCAAAGTTTTTCTATCAGTAATATCATTCTGCTCTTTCGCTATAGGCATGCATAGAAAATTTGTTTTTGCTCGTAAAGCAGCAGTTTCGATTTGGCGTAGTATTTATTGAAAGCCATGTCGAAGTCGATAGACTCTGCTTTATGTGTTCGGGGTTTTTTAGGTTATTTTCGACCGCGTAAACAGTTTTTGTTGAATGTATTTTTAGGTTAAGAGATTTTATAGTTCCGGAGATGTAGTTTTTGTACCCTAGTTTCGCTGTTTTGTTAATCATTTTCTGCATATAATTATTGTTTATTACCTTGCTCATTTTTTACTACTATAATATATGTATACACATGGTAAATTAATGCTAATTACAGCATAAGAAAGCTATAGTTTATAGTAAAAACTGAAGCATTCAATGATTTTAGCATCTGCTATTTATGCAAAATTAAATATAGTGGTATCAAATACAATAGTTATTTATGTACCAAGGGTGAAAACAGGCGTTTCTGGCCAGTGGCATGATTATTAGCACGAGGCGCAAAGCGTCGAGGGCTAATAATCATGCTCAGGGTGAGAAACGCTAATTTCACCTAGATCCTAGGGTCTAGGGTCAAATATAAGTGTTTTAGAGCTGAAACACATTAATTTCGGCCCAGTTGTGCATAATAGTTATTTTGTATCAAGGGTGAAAACAGGTATTTCTGGCCCGTGGCATAATTATTAGTACGAAGCGCAAAACTCCAAGGGCTAATAACATACTCTGGGTCAGAAACATTAATTTCACCCGTGGTACATATAATATTTTATGCACAACCAAATTTGACGGATGGTAACCGCACTTCACTCGCACAAATATATCACTTCCCGAGATCTGCTTTGGCAGAGTGCCACACCCAGTAATGGGTAGAAGACATGATGACATATTTATTTATATTTTTTTAAATAAAATTAACGCTGTGACTCGTAGTCGACAAACTTAATTTATTCTACATAAAAATTACTATTGTGGCTCCCTTAACACTTCTTTGAGGTTCATGATTTGACGGCTGGTAACCGAAATTTATACGTAAAAATATATTATTTACTGAAATCTGCTACAGCAGAGTGCCACGCTCAGTAATGACTAAAAGGTGTGATGATATATTTATTTTATTTATATATCTCTCTATATTCTATAAATGCAGTTACAAGGCATCAAATAACAAAAAAAAAACTATTGTGTCTGAGTGGTTCGGATTTCACTACAAGCTACTGTAGTAAAACTCCAGTATACCCTCTTGCCTTATTTTGATATTTTGCCAAATTTTTTAATATAGTGAAATTGTTTGTCGGCTGTGGGAATCGAATCAGGGTTCTCAGGATTCACAGACCGTCTCGATACCACTGACCCATTTACCCCATTAATAACTAATGAAAAGTATTTATTATATAATAAGTCAGGAAAGTCATGTTTTACTAGACGAAGAGGTTGATTGAAATACGAGGCCGCAGACCGAGTATTTTAATCTGCTAAATACAAAATAGTCAGATAAATTATTTACTAGACTATTTTGTACTTTACCAGATTGTTTTTTTCTTGTTGTAACCTTGGATACGTACTTTACTTGCCTGTTTTGATAAAAATCTACTTTCCATAATGCTGTCCTTATTCCATACTTATCACCTTATCCTTGCATGGTCCTACACAACCCCACTGTAAACTCTCACTGAACAGACTATAGAAACATTTGCCACCGGAAAACAAACAAACATATTTGATTCAACATTCACATTGACAGATCATAATGAAACAATGATCACACATTTCCGATAAAATTAATTGCATTTTAAATAACTTCAATCTAAATTGAAATCTAAAAATCAATACCAACACTATCACCCCCATAATACCAACATACCCCCCAAACAAAACCTACAAAAATCACTAGTTTCATATCATTCTTATCAGTATCTTCTGCAATGAGGAGCATTGCAAGCATCTCGAAGTATCGGCACCATATTGGCACATCTCCAGCGTTGTTATCTAAGGTTTCGGACATAAATAAGGCTCCGACACACGACAAAAAGTGACAAAGATAGCTTTATCTCCCTCCCAATATCGTTAAAAGAGATGGAAGATTCAGCGGTTGTTTGTTTCTTGCTGTTGCCGATTTATTAAAATGAATGTTGCGCTGTCATGGCGCATATGCGAACAATGATTTAGGGGTTGGTTTGTGGGGAGGTACGGACGCCACTGGTGGAAAAAATGTACGGAGTTTGTTCCGTGAATGTAGACTAACGATGCATTGTATTGCGATTTATAACATTGGGGATTTATGATGAAATGTGCGGTTTTTAAGGGTGAAAAAAGTGGGATGGTTTTACAGTGAGTAAATAGAAAGCGCCTACATTTTATTTTGATTCATTTTAAAGATCGATAATGGAGCATCGACATTTAAAATTTTATAAATATTTAAGATGAATCCAAAATAATTGTTAATATAAAATAAATAAAAAGGCTTCAGAAAACCAATATTTTTATAAGTTTGCATAGTAACTAACTTATTCCCACTAGTCAACATACGAGGGCAGGGTGAAAAGTCCCTAAAAAATGAAACAAGAAATGATTTATTTGGTCAAAACATATTTTATTTCTCAATATAATCTCCTTGTAGCTCAATACACTTCGTCCAACATTTTTCTAATTTTTCGATCTCTTCCAAATAATACGATTTTGGCAATCCTTCAAAATATGCGTTTGTCTCAGCGATGACCTCATCATTGGAGCCAAATCTCTTTCCGCCGAGCCATT
The DNA here is from genome assembly GCA_911728475.2 of Pterostichus madidus. Lineage (NCBI taxonomy): Eukaryota > Metazoa > Arthropoda > Insecta > Coleoptera > Carabidae > Pterostichus > Pterostichus madidus. Next base: position 2,470,839 of record OU452308.1, on the reverse strand, counting down.
TCTTCAAGTTTGGAAATAGATAAAAATCGCAGGGGGGCAAATCTGGAGAATATGGTGGATGACGAAATAATTCGTAGCGCAATTCATGCAATTTTTGAACTTGTCACACGGTCGCGCTTGTTGTCAACAGAGAGCAAATGCGGCACGTATCTGGCAGATAGCTTCCTCATATCTCAAAATGTATGCAAAATGTTCCGTACCCGTTCGGTTGAGATGCTCATAGCCTCAGCCAGATCGTGCACTTTAACTCACCGATCGTCCAATATCATACCATGGATTTTATCGACGATTTCTGGCGTTGTAACCTCAATTGGACGATCAGAACGTTCGGCGTCCTTGGTGGTCATACTACCACAACGAAAATCAGTAAACCACTTGTGAATCGTTCCAATCGAAGGTGAGGAGTCACCATAATGTTTAACAAGCGAAGCTTTGGTTTGCGTAATGTTTTTTCCACGCAAGAAATAATGATTAATCAAGACGCGAAATTCACTTCTTTCCATGTTTTCAAAAATCAAGGTTGTTTGCTTTCGATGGGTGTCAAAACAGAACTGAATGACATATCAGTCTGAAAATTTTAATGCGTTCTAGTTAAAGATGGTACATCACAAATGTCACATGGGCTTTGCGCTCGTGGCGCCATCTGTTTTATTTTTCAGGGACTTTTCACCCTGCCCTCGTACGATACATAATGCAGTTGCACAAAAAATATTGTGTTTCCTCCTCCATTTTTATAATGTCGTCTGCTTCGGCTGACAAGTTCGTTTTTCGATGTGTCAAACACTAAATAGCCTAAAGTAAAAAGTAAAAATCTAAGGCTTAATCAATATAAAAATGTATGTTTCGCTCTTACGAACGTACATTAAACTTCTAAGCCATCGCATAAGTGCGCTCGGCTACCTTCCTCAATTTAATAATGATTAAAAGTAGAGTACATGCCCCGTATAATTAATAGTCTATTCAGAATTGCATAAATTAATTTCTTGCATCAAAAGATGGATGAACATCAAAAAACTACTATAAAATATTAATTAACAAATGCACTAATTACAAATAACACAATTTCTCGCCTAATTGACATGACTATCACCAAGGAAATAATAAAAGCACAAACAACCCTACAAAAACAAACAGACGCTAACAAACACTAACTAAAAAATCCAGTGTGCTGGTGCGCGACAAGGACAGATAGAGATTGCAAGCGACTGCTTCCCAAGAGACTTGCCACCCTCAGTGTGCGAGGGAGTGAGAGGGTGGGATGATCTCACGGCACTAAATCAACAGTTAGTTGACGCTGGATATGGCTGTCCTTGTCTAGCGCGTTGGCCTACATATCGCCTGTTTCCGGGTGCCGTTGCAGTGTGGCGCCACCTCTGCAGTTCCGGTGGAGGACTAAAGTTCCCCCTTGTAACCAGAGAATGTGTTTTTATTTTGTTTTGAGATGGCTTCAATGGGCGGTTGTTTTTTTGATGTTTTGATCTCGAATTTCTGGTCTCTTGGGAGGGATTTAGGATCCTAAATTACAATGAAAAATAAGCACACGTTTATTTATTTATTTATTTATTTTGTTATAGTGGAATGCGAACCACTTAGGTCCAATCGTATTTTTTTGATATAAGTTGAAGTTAGGCTTGCCACCTCTCCGAGTTTGACCCGGAGACTTTCAGTGAGTTATCTCCGGGCTCCGGGTTTAATTATTATTTCTCCGGGTTGTGTAAGTAAAATTGAATATGTACAAAATTATATGAAGACAGTTTTATCGCATATATGACGTTGAATACACTAATTTTATTGTTACAGTAGATTTATCACTTCCAATCTTGTTTTACTTTATTTTATATATAATTATTTTAATATGCTAACAAAAACACTTGTTTTTAAGAAAACAATGTAACCCTTATTAATCAAATATGGTAATTATAATAAAATTGCAGGATCTTCTTTAAAAAAAAATAGTCATCGTCTCCGGGCGAGACTTAGTTCTGAGGTGGTAACCCTAGTTGAAGTTGAGGTTTGAAAACACGACCTCTTGCTTATTAATTAATAAACATAATTGTTTATTTTTGTTTTATCGACAGAAATTGAACAAAAGATATAACTATTTTCTTTGTTATTAATTTTAGATCTTTAGTTTAAATAATAGTTAGAGAGCTAGGGTGCAAAATGATGTCTCATTTTTTCCAGTGACAGAAATGGATTTTTAATAGATTATGTCAGGATAAACACGAAAAAAAGAAAATTAGATTTGGAGACGGGTGGCAAGTATAGATGGCGCCGAGGTGAATGCTCCGATTTTAAGGGTGGTTGTTGGCATATTTTTAACAGGCTAATTTTCAGTTTAAATTATAAACTTTGGTATAATTAAGTAATAAAAATGGTAGACAGTAGTTTTGGCCGGTGACGCATGCGCGACAAAATCGGCAATTTTTATGGTGTCCTGTGACATATTACTACTTGTTCATGACGAATACATGATAAAAAAATTATGGACAGAAATTATTGCTGGTTGTTCATTGGTGACAGAAGCTTTGAAAGTGGACTGGTGTAGGGATCAACAACCACCCTTAAAATCAGCGTATTCACATCGGCGCCATCTATAGTTACCACCCATTCCCGAATCAAATTTTCTTTTTTTCATGTTTATCATCATGTCCAGGCAATCGTAGCTCAGTGGATAAAAGCGAGGTAAAACTTGTGTTTCTTAATTAGCAAGCAAGAGGTCGTGCGTTCAAATCTCACTGACTTCTACTTATATCCAAAAAAATACGATTGTGTCTGAGTGGTTCGGATTCCACTATAAGCTGTAGGCCCCCTGTACTGTAATTGGGATTTACTTCCTGTTGTGCAGAGTAACAAATAAATAAATAAATAAATAAATAAATCATAACTAAATCTGTTAAAAAATCCATTTCTGTCACTGGAATAAATGAGACATCATTTTGCACCCTACCTCTCTAACTGTATACATCGTGAAGAAATAGCACGTTCGGGAAAAAGTATCTCTCTTTCTTTCTTTTGATATACAAATAAATATTAAATTTGATAATTACATTTCTGACAGTGATGCAATGAAATCAAATAAAAATATGCATACATCAACCAAACCATGTTGAAAAGAACTTGAAACAAATCCTTTTGTATTTCTAGTAGCATTTTGATCTGAGATTTCGTCGACAACTAATTTCATTGGCACAGAATTAATCGATGTTTCAAGGAAATCCTTTACTCTGTCTTTAAGTACAACAAGATAGAAACGAAAAGCACTTTCTTACGAGATAAGTAGTTATCAGAGCACGAAAGAATCTCCAGTTTCAATTTAAACCACTTTTGAAGTTCACAAACAACACTTCAATCATCGCACCGCAACCATTAATAATTACATCAATTTTTTCCATCACTCAATCATTTTTACAATCAATAATCTCTTGTCATCAATCATAACAAACACTTTTTTTGTTATTTTTCTACAATATCTACTTAACCTGTCGTTTGAACTCTTGCCAAAATCTAAAATCTCGAACAACGAACAAGAATGTAAAACCATCCGTTCTTTCTTTACTACCTACCGATATTTTCATGGATATAAGAGGCTGACATTTGACCTCTGAACACAATAGATGATGACTAGATGTTTTGCTGCTTACATTATGACTTAGATTGTGTGGTAGTTACCTAGTTACTCATATGGAAGAAGGTGTACATTCACAGTCCAATTGTCAACAGAGTTTTAGCTAATCTTGACTTTTGGATTAGACAAATTACGCTACGGTTAAGTAAACTGTAATATATTTATTTTTCTATATCTGTGTTCTTTATAAGCAGAGCCGGATTTAGATAAGCACAATTTATTTGTGACCTCTCTTCCTCCAAAAAGAAATTATTTAAAAATATCTAAAAAAAATACACTCATTATTATATCTCTCTATATAATCAATACAAATACATATATAACAAAGAAAATAGTATATTACATAATAAGTCAGGAAAGTGGTATTTTACTTGACGAAGTGGTTGTTTGAAATACGGGGCCGCTGGCCATGTATTTTAATCCACTGAGTCAATGCAAATTATTTTTCTCTGAAACCGTTCAATTCTATCAATAATTAATCATAAATAAATCAAAATACAAAACAGTCAGGTAAAATCTTTACCAGATTGCTTTGTACTTTGCCAGACTGTTATTTTTGTAGTAGCCTTAGATACGTACTTTACTTGACTATTTGGCACTTTCTTGCCGATTTCAGAAAAAAATTATTTACAGTGGTGACACAAGCAAATTCCCCAGTGTATTTAAATAATAGTACTTCACGTGCCAAATATATCACTTACCGAGATCTACTGCGGCAGAGTGCCACATCCAATAATGGATAAAAGGCGTGATGATATATTTATTTATTTATTTTTATTTATAAATGTAATATTTTCAAATCTATTACAATACTTTGAACCTCTAACTTGAAAAAATATGTACAATACATAATATGTTTCATTTATAATAACAATAATATCTTGTTGCAAAAAGATTCGTATTCACCCAATTAGACGAATGTTTCATTTTAATCATACTTATAGTTGAAAGAGTAATTTTACTGATAATAAATTGAAGTTAGCAAAGTTAAATCTACGAACTATCTCTCAAAGAACCTACTTCATATAAAACAGTATAAAAATCATCACCAAATACCTCTGAATCCACGAAACCACCCCTTTCCAGAGACCTTATTTTTCGTTCGTAAACTTCGTTTTACCGCTATGGAACTTTACTTCTGAAGTACCTCCCGCTCTGGTGCAGAGTACCAACTCAAGAACACTAACTTGCCTTGTAGAAATGCTGGGAACACTGGGAAATTTCCCCATGCACGCCACTGAACACTGACGAAGAGTGCTTTACTGAGAATAAGGGTGGTAAATGCAGGTGAGAATATCACCTCGAGGGTGAAGTTTAGGTTACGGTTTTTTTTGTTTGTTTTGTTGGTGGTATTGATAAGTGGGTTACGTTGTTCAAATTTAGGAGATGCGAATATTCTCTTATATATTTCGATTACAATAAGAATACTAATAAAATAAAATATAAATAAATAAATAAATCATCACGTCTTCCATCCATTACTGGGTGTAGATCTCTACCATAGCACATCTCGGTAAGTGATATATTTATGCGCGTGAAGTGCGGTTACCAGCCGTCAAATCACGGCCTTTAAAAATGATAATGAAGGAGAACTACAGGGGTAATTTTAAATTGGTGAATATTGTTTATCGGTTCTAGGATTCGAACCAGGGTTCTCAGGATCCACAGGCCGGCTCGATACCATTAAGCCACCAAATCCATGTAGTAAAACAGAAATATAAATATATAATAAATATATCATCACGCCTATTACCCATTACTGGATGTGGTACTCAGCCGAAGCAGATCTCGGTAAGTGATATATTTTTGCGCGTGAAGTGCGGTTACCAGACATTAAATCACGGCCCCCAAAGATGTTAGAGATAGGAGAGCCACAGGGGTAATTTTAATGTGATGAAAATGTTTGTCGGCTCTGGGAATCGAACCAGGGTTTTCATGATCCACTGTTCGACTCGATACCACTGATACAACTATTCCATAAAAAATAAAAACAAGTACCTAACAGAATAAATTATTTTGATGACAAAATGCCGAAGTGGAGGTAATCTATAAAGTAATCATGAAAAATAAGGATTGTAATTAATGTATCAATCAGTAACATGTAATGATCGTTTTGCAGATTATGTGATATTAATTTAATATAATATTTCTATCCTGTTTTTCTCATTATCCGTTCTTAGAAACTCGGTTTATTTACTGAAAACTGAAAGAAAAGCACAAGGGAATATTATGATTATTTACAGCCTCAGAAATCAACATACCCGAAAAAACCCTTACGAAAGAACAATATCAACAAATCACTTTATTTTCCACTGACATCCCGGGTCAAAAAATTGTTTTCTTTCATTTTCTTACGACTGTCCTTACTCCTACACACTGTACGAGTAATGAATCGTAATTTACCGGATCACAGTTGTATACTACAGGAAAATTACTTCCGAACAAATGTATTTGAGCTTTAAATTTATAGTTCGTTCGGCAAGAGATTACACTATGATATTTGATAATAAAATTTAGTACTTAATATTAGTATCTTTTCACTGTCAAATGTAGACATACAGAAGGTAGATTGTAATAAAATAATTTTAAGACGTCAATATGTGATTTATATTTATGCTTTATAACAGTAGTCGGTAGTGAAAGAAATAATATACTGTTACAAACTATGCTCGGTGGAGTAAATTTTACTTACTTTCCTAGTAAAGTAATATAATATTTACGCGACTCTATCAGAAAGTAAAATTATCTTTCATCATTTGAGAGAAGAAAGTAATACTTTTCGTCCCTAGGAAAGAAAAGTACATTCATGGCAACTGGAAAACAACAGTATAATCATGACCAACTTCATTGAATTGCGCTACGCTTATTATGGCCGTTTCGTATGTCATTAAAATTCCTGGTTTCAAATTTACAGAGCGGGTACGTCAACCAGCGCCTCTAACGAGATATGTCGTAATTAAATACTGTCGCATGCATTGATTGAAAAAATCCTAAAACCAAGCCTAGTCTTTGTATATTAATTATCATACGATCTTTACAGTAAAATACTAACCGTTGGTACCAATCATTCAATAATACTTCCTTCTTTCGACCTATAAACACTTCAAACATTTTAAATGGGTAGACAATATGGCGGCATTATTTACCTGCAGTGACAGATAATGCTACGTTGCCAAATGAAATTCACTTAGTCTAGACTAGCTAGTCACTTTAGTCAAAAGCTCAGAATACTAGTCAAAATATTTAATAATATTGATTGTATAAATAAAACACCCAGTACTATTAAATGTATTTTGTTTGATCCCATAAACTTAAATTTAAAAATATTTTTAGGTTGTTTTTGGAACTTGATAGCGTTGTCACTCTCCTTTAATTGAAATAAAAAGCACTAGATGGCATTACTTGACGTACCAAAACTGTAAAAAACTCACGACAAATTTTTATATGGCAAAATGATGAAATGAAACGGCCATAATAAGCGTAGCGCAATTCAATGAAGTTGGCCATGGTATAATTTGACACTCTTGACATCTAGGTGTCATCTGTAAAAATAATAATAAATCATATCTAATTTCTAATTTATTTCTGTAAACTTTACTTTTGAAAGAGTGCTTTATATCCTTGGTTTTCGGCTCAAGGATTTTTTTTCCTTGGTACACAAATAACTAGTTTCTTGACTTTTCTTTACATATCAGTTAAAAATTATAATTTCTTGTTGAATAACATACATAGTTTTTCAATTTATACTCGTATAATATAATTAAAATAAAATAAATATATCATCACATCTTTTACCCATTTCAAAATTTGGCACTCTACCGAAACAGATCTCGGTAAGTGATATATTTATACGCGTGAAGTGCGGTTACAAAGCAATCAATCATGGCCCCCAAAGATGTTAGTGGAGAGAGAATCACAGGGGTAATTTTAATTTGGAGAAAATTGTTTGCCGGCAGTGGGAACCGAACCTGTAGTTCGACTCGATACCACTGAGCCACCTATCCTATATTTTAATTCAACTCTCATATTATTTAGGTAGTGGAAGTTCTGTATTGTCACATCAGTATATTTTCCTTGTAATGTTATGATTGGCATTCATTTTCCTCTACTGTACTTCCTGCTGCCTCCACAGTATTTTCTGAACAAACAGACAAAAGACAACCGACAGCAACGACGATAAGTTGATCTCTAAGATAAATTAAGATGAACGAAAATAGAAAGATCTCTCAATTCGCCGTTGTATAATTAATTAGAAATATCTTTTTTCAGATACACTGAAACGCAAGAATTAATTTCTTACGGATTTGCAAAAGTTCCGTGCTGAAATTTGAAGGGAAGCTTTAGTTTAATGAAAGGGCGAAATAAGTAAATAATGGCGAGGCCTGTAAGCAACTTTACGAGCAGAAGTTTTAAGGAATTATTTTCTTCACTGTTGGTGTGGCACTCTGCCGAAGCAGATCTCGGTAAGTGATATATTTTGCGAGGGAAGTGCGGTTACCAGTCGTCAAATCACGGCCTCCAAAGATGTTAGTGGTGGAGGAGCCACAAGGGTAATTTTATATTGGTGAAAATGTTTTATCGGCTGTGGGGATCGAACCAGGGTTCTTAGAATTCACAGGCCGATTTGATACCATTGAGCCATCTTAATCTGAAATGTTACTGATAAAACAATTTTAATTAAAACAAATAAATAAATAATAAATATATCATCACGCCTTTTACCCATTATTGGGTGTGGCAGTCTGCCGAAGCAGATCTCGGTAAGTGATATATTTATGCGCGTGAAGTGTGGTTACCAGCCGTTAAATGACGGCTTCCAAATATGTTAGTGGTGGGGGAGCCGCAGGGGTAGTTTTAAATTGGTGAAAATGTTTTGTCGGCTGTGGGGATCGAACCAGGGTTCTTAGGTTCCACAGGCCGACTCGGATACCACTGAACCATACGTATATACTTAATACATAATATTGGTTCGTATTTGCAAAAACCGGTCATTAATTTAATATTATTATTAAATAAATAAATATATCATCACGCCTTCTATCCATTACTGGGTGTGGCATTTTGCCGAAGCAGATCTCGGTAAGTGATATATTTTGCGCATGAAGTGCGGTTACCAGTCGTCAAATCACGGCCCCCAAAGATGTTAGTGGTGGAGGAGCCACAGGGGTAGCTTTTTGAAATTATGAAAATTGTTTGTCGCCTGTGGGAATCGAATCTAGGGTACCAGGGTTTTCAGGATCCACAGGCCGACTTCATACCACTGAGCTAGCCACCCCATTATTATTATTATTATTATTATATTTAATTTTTTATATAATTGTAACTGACTAAAGTCAGGTGAATGTTAATTAAATTTGAAAAAATCAACTTGCTTCCGCCAGGATTTGAACCCGGACCTTCCACATGGGCCGCGAACGACGTACCACTTAGACCACAGAGGTGTGTCTAAATGCTTGTCAGTGCCAGCATTTAGATACACCTCTGTGGTCTAAGTGGTAGGACGTTCGCGGCACATGTGGAAGATCTGGGTTCAAATCCTGGTGGAGGCAAGTTGATTTTTTCAAATTTAATTATATTTAATTGTTTATTATTTATTTATCTAAGAAGAATAAGAAAAACATAAAATAAAGTAACATCGAATTAGCAATATTGGATAGTATTTTTACACACCACTTTCATGTTAACACCCTGTAAATATTTAATGAAACAATTAACTTCTAAACAAAATGTGCGTCCGAGTCATATACGCGTTTTATATATCTTAACGCCGACATAAAGAATACGCCACGCGTCACCGCGGCTGAAAGAGGCCAACAGCCCCTTCTTACGTTATGTGTTGTGCTGCGTTACGCGTTCCTAGCTCCTACGTTGCGTAGACGCAATTTCCGGCTGCCGGCCGGATGTCATTTTTCTACGCAGGAAGCATTTTAAATGCGTGCCAGTCCGACTCTGCATTAGCGAAACAATACCATGCAAATTTATTATTCACTATAAACTACTAAAATTGCCTAAAATTTTGTCGCAAGATCGTAAATTGTTATAATGTGCACTGTGAGAGTGTTATTAGAATTTTATGTTATCTATTTTGTGGAAAATATTAGATTTCTTTGCTTAAAAAAAAAATATATCATCACGCCTTCTACCCATTACTGGGTGTGACACTCTGCTGAAGCAAATCTCGGTAAGTGATATATTTTGCGCGTGAAGTGCGGTTACCAGTCGTCAAATCACGGCCCCCAAAGATGTTAGTGGTGGAGGAGGCACAGGGGTAGTTTTTGAAATTAAGAAAATTGTTCGTCGCCTGTGGGAATCGAACCAGGGTTCTCAGGATCTACAAGCCGACTTGATACCACTGTGCTAGTTACCTAATATATATAAAAATATCATCACGCCTTCTACCTATTACTGGGTGTGGCACTCTGCTGAAGCAGATCTCGGTAAGTGATATATTTTGCGCGTGAAGTGCGGTTACCAGTCGTAAAATCACGGCCCCCAAAGATGCTGGTGGTGGAGAAGCAACAGGGGTAATTTTTGAAATTATGAAAATTGTTTGTCGCCTGTGGAAATCGAACCAGGATTCTCAGGATCCATATGCCGACTTCATACCACTGAGCTAGCTACCCTCATTCTTTTGTTTAATAGTTTTAATTAAATATTTGCTGCTCTTAACAAAAAAAGAAATGGGGTAATGGCTTAGTGGTATCGAGTCGGCCTGTGGGTTCTAAGAACCCTGGTTTGATCCCCATAGCTGATAAATATTTTCAACAATTAAAAAATTACCCCTGTGTCTCCTCCACCACTAACATCTTTTGGGGCCGTGACTTGACGGCTGGTAACCGCATTTCACGTGCATAAATATATCACTTACCGAAAATATTATATTGAAAAATTACATTACTGCCTAATTTAAATATGCCATCTAATGTTAAAAAAGTTCCCCACCTATAGTTTGTCTCAATTACAATTATTTATTTATGTTTATTAATTTAATTTTCATAATTTCAAAAGCTACTCCTGTGGCTCCTCTACCACTAACATCTTTGGGGGCCGTGACTTGACAGCTGGTAACCGCATTTCACGTGCATAAATATATCACTGACCGAGATCTGCTCAGCAGAGTGACACACCCAGTAATGGGTAGAAGGCGTGATGATATATTTTTTTTTAAACAAAAGAATCTAATATCTGTGTTAAATATTTCTTTTTCTGTTTCGGCATTATTATTAGAATAACATTCTCGCACGCATATTGATGCTAGAATGAGTTTCATTCTTAATCGATTTTTGGTGACATATTGTTATCTTAGATTGGTATAACTGCATTAAATATAGAAAATATCTAGGCAACTGACAAAATAAAAAACATAATTTATACAAAAACGGACAAAATTAATTGCAAAGCACTGTCACCAACTTAACTATTCTACCAAAAATTTCCCTTAATGACAAATGTCAACTATTTTTATAAAGAAATTATATAAAAGAAAGCCGAAACAGAGAAAATAGTATAAAACACTCGTTACAGAAGGCAATTCTAGAATCGTTCGTTCGTCCACTTCCGTCCGAATTTCGAACTCACCTTCTGTAACTTGTATTTTAATATATTATTAAACGCATTACTGTTGGACTAATCTATTGGGATTAGGTTCCTGTTCTGCAAAATAATAAAATAAATAAATGTCCTTCATTAACATCTGAAGGCAGTACTAGTGTGACGGTGGCGCCGTCGGTTGTCGAGTGGCGAAACGGACGCTTAAAAAATGTAAAAATTGAGTAAAATAAGTGTTTTATACCTATTATGATTAGAATATCATGAATTGTTAACAGGTTGTTGGTCTAGTGAATTTTCAAATACCATACCACCGTGTGGTGTGCCATTATAAATTGTGATTCTTAATTTTTCGTTAAAAACAAGGCTTTGTATGGCTATATATCCATTACTAAACGATAAAAAACTTTCTCCTTCTGATACAATATACATGGATAGTTCTAGAACATCATACTAGTTTTTAAAATGAAACTGCAAAATTTTAGAGGTACACAAACCAAATATGTGCGATTCTGAGTGATAATCGCCATAAGCCCCGTGTATAAGAACTCAACTTTACATGCGAATATATTTGTTCACAGACGATGAATGTGTTTCATATTTTAACAGGATGCGTATGACTATTCAATGTTTACATGCGCCAACTTTCATTCAGATCTGCAAAAGTTTTTTTCACGCTAGTACTACCTTAAATTAATGTATTTTTTCTCAATATTCAAATGAGATAAAAGTCCAATAAAACGGGGATTATCGCATGAACAAAATGAAAGAAAAGCTAACAATCATAAAAACAAGTATAGTTTTATTTACTTTGAAAAGAAAAACATCAGTTGAGCTTCAATACAAACGATCGGCAATTTTTCCAAGTATCTACTTACAACTTATGAAATCACTTTCGTCTTCACCCGGGTATTGCGTTACAGTGACGTCACGTCTCGCCGGTTAAATTGCCCGTCCATGGGCGTCCGTTACCGTTTAGTAACTGGGCAGATTTATTCTAGAAATAAATTATCCTGTAGCCGAAGCCACTGTAAATTGCGACTTGTCAACTTGGAGCTACGAGAACTCGAGGGTTAAGTGAATCTTTTCTCTTTTTTTCTCTCTTTCCCCCCACTACCCTCATTTGATTCTTTTCCTCGACGCCACTGGAAATCTCATTGTGTTCACAAAAGTTTTCTTATTAAGCTAGATTCAGGAATTCGGATATAGAAGAGACATTTTTGTGGAAAATTTCAAAATTTGTTCAACCGGGACTTAGACACGAATATTGAATGGAAAAATTAGATTCTTACACAAAAACGTCACGACATTGACAAGATTTAATTTTATCCTCAATCAATATGTTCAATTTTTGACACATTAAAATTATACATAGATGGCTTAATGACATTGAATCGGCTTGTGGCAGCTGAGAACTCTGAATCGATTCCCACAGCCAAAAACATTTTCACCACATTAAAATTACCCCTGTGGCTACACTCCCAACAAACCTCTTTGGAGGGCGTGAATTGACGGCTGGTAACCGCACTTCACACGCATAAATGTATCACTTACCAATATCTGCTTTGGCAAAGTGCCACACTCAGTAATGGGTAAAAGGCGTGATGATATATTTATTTTATTTATTAATTCATTTGTAAGTGAAATGTTTGATGTTTGTAAACATTTCTTAATTGAGATTCAGTTAAGTCAAAGCACATTGAAAATTTTATAGCGATGGATACTTGCATTAAACAAACTTTTAATCCTCATCCATTAATGGATAAAAGGCGATGATATATTTATTTATTTATATACCTGTGGCTCTCCATCTTTGGGGGCTGTGATTTGATGGCTGGTAACCGTACTTCACACGCATAAATATATCACTTAGCGATATCTGCTTCGGTAGAGTGCCACATCCAGTACTTATTTATTTATCTAATAAAATTATCCCTGTGGCTCTCCCTCCACAAACATCTTTGGGGGCTGAGATTTGATGCCTGGTAATCGCACCTCACGCGCTTAAATATATCACTTACAGAGATCTGCTTCGGCAGAATGCCACACTCAGTATTGGGTAAAAAGAGTGATGATATATTTTTATTTATGCTACTGTGTACAACAGGAACTTAATCCCAATTACAGTACAGGGTCTGGACTCACCGAGCTGCAATGTGATAGTTCATATATTTTTAACTTGAGTTGGATTTGAACTCGGGATCTTCGGATTCGAATGTCATGACGCTAACCACACCACAGTGCAGTCGGACATATAATAGGGTAGATAGCTCAGTAAAAATTTGGGTTCGATTCCCACTACCGACAAGCAGTTTTAAACATATTAAAATTACCCCTGTGGCTCCTCCTCCTCTAACATCTTTGTGGACCTTGATTTCACGGCTGATAACCGCATTTCATGCGCATAAATATATCACTTACCGAGATCTGCTACGGCTGAATGCTTCACCTAATAATTGATAACAAGCGTGATGATATATTTATTTGAAATATACAATTAATACGGATGCAGACGTTTGAAATGTTTCCAAATGATAACACATTTTTGTGAAATTTGACTTTTCGGTTTAAAAGATTTTATTTTTAATTATTGTTTGTTATTCTGTTGATTCTGGTGAAATAAAAAATAATAAAAAATCGTGACGAATTGTTCGTAAAAAGGGATTTGAAATATTTAGAAAATTTCTGTGTTTAATTGGAATATTTGACCGCCCTCCAAAATTAAATTTTAACGCGTAGGCGTGATGGTTTCTGAAAATTTATAATAGGCTTTCAACTTGCAGGATCGTAACAAAAATGTAATATTATTCACGACGCAAAATATAAATTAGTGAAAACTAATACAAAAAATAAATTTTGTTTTGATAATAAAAGTTACGTTTCATTTGATTTTATATCATTTATAAAATAGACTGATATTTATATAGTTCAAACAATGACATTTAAAAATAAAAATAAATAAATAAATATATCATCACGCCTTCCACCTATTACTGGGTGTGGCACTCTGCGAAAGCAGATCTCGGTAAATGATATATTTTTGCGCGTGAAGTGCGGTTACCAGCCGTCAAATCACGGCCCCCAAAGATGTTAGTGGAGGGGGAGCCACAGGAGTGGTATTAATGTGGTGAAAATGTTTGTCGCCAGTGGGAATCGAACCAGGGTTCTCAGGATCCACAGGCCGACACGATAACCACTGTGCCACCTACTCCATACATTTAAAAATAATTCTTGAAAAACAAAAGTCATGGCTACAATTTAATCAAAATTTTGAAATTTATTTTTTAAGTTACGGCTAAACGAGAAACATAATAAAAATTGTAGATTTATATGTATCACTTTAAATATTATTTTCCACTCTACAATTCATTTTTTTTTTCATAAAATGATCAGGAGAGGAGATACTAGCATAAAACTAATATTTCTTGTTAACACCTTACCAAACACCACCCCATATATGAAATTATAAACGGCATTTGTTTTTACATAGCCACCACTTAACAAATGTATATCAACATAAGAACTATGATGATGCCGATAATATTAAAAATAATAAAATAAATATATCATCACACTATCTACCCACTCTGCCGTAGCAGATCACAGTCCCCAAAGATGTAAAAATTGTTTGTCGATTGTGGGAATCGAACTCAAATCTATAGGCCGACTCGATACCATTGAGCCATCTACCCGCATAAAAATAATCACAAAATTAATATTAATTTTAAACAATCAGTAAAAAAATGGTGTTCAACATGGCAAAAAAGCAGATTTATTGCCTTTGCTGGATTCTCTAGCCGCGACGGTAAATCTTCTATTTTTTTTTTGCCTAGTTAAACAAATAACAATTGTTATCACCACTGACAAATATTCAAGACAAATACTAAAAACACATATATTTATTTCTCAAATTTAATAAAACCAACGAACCATCCCACAAATATTTCATCTGTTCCAGTTTGTTCCTTTTGCTTACGTTTCTTCTTACAGAACCTGTCTTTATCACAGTTTCTCCACCGCGGCAACAGCCGCAAGGGGATGACAATCACCCTTCCGATGATAAAAACTCGTGCACGGGCGATCGAACCACGCGAATCACGATCACGATATCAACACGAGTTGAGATCGCAGGAGGAGAGACAGTGTTGCTGTAAGGGAGGAAACTTAGAAGAGTTTAGGGTGAAAGGCAATCTGCTTGTGAAATATGATTTTTATGATGTCGGGTGAAGTGTTATGCGTGAGTTTGAACTTGTTTGATGGGGATGTGGACTTTAAGGGTTAGGCAAACTGATGTCGTGAAGGGTGGAAGAGATTTGTTTTAAGCTTGATATGAATTTGTGGCGGTTTAGTTCATATTTGATAAGATAATAAGTTTTTTTTTACCTAATTTTTCTTACATATTTCAATCCAATAGCAGAGAAAAACATTATTAGGTATAGGTATATATATATATATATATATATATATATATATATATATATATATATATATATATATATATATATATATATATATATATATATATATATATATATACAGAGTGATCAAAAGGGATTGTTACAGTTGGCAATAAAAAAAACTACTTGAAATTGGTAAGCCTGATACATAAATTCAGTTTCTGTTGTTGACAGAGTGACATTTAAAATTTAAATTTGAGTACATTTATTATTACATTTATTTCTAAAGTATTTCTATTACTTAAAAAGTCAAAATTCTATTAGCTGTCAGACTCCTGACATAACCTATTTGTATTTATTAGAAACGTTAAATAGCATTTCCGCCTTTATCTGACGTATCAACTGTGGAATAAAAAGATCTCTGGAATTGTATTGCCAACTATAACAATTCATTTTGATCACCCTGTATATATATATATATATATATATATATATATATATATATATATTATGGGATGGCTAACACAGTGGTATGAAGTCGGCCTGTGGATCCTGAGGTCCCTGGTTCGATTCCCACAGGCGAGAAATTTTCATAATTTGAAAAAGCTATCCCTGTGGCTCCTCCACCACTAACATGTTTGGGGGCCGTGATTTGACGACTGGTAACCGCACTTCACGCGCAAAATATATCACTTACCGAGATCTGCATTAGCAGAGTGCCACACTCAGTAATGGGTAGAAGGCGTGATGATATATTTATTTTTTATTTATTTATATCATCACACTTTCTACCCATTACTGGGTGTAGCACTCTGCCGAAGCAGATCTCAGTAAGTGATATATTTTGCGCGTGAAGTGCGGATACTAGTCGTCAAATCACGGCCTCCAAAGATGTTAGTGGTGGAGGGGCCACAGGAGTAGCTTTTGAAATTATGAAAATTGTTTGTCGCGTGGGAATCGAACCAGGATTCTCAAGATACACAGGCCGACTTCGTACCACTGAGCTAGCCACCCCATTAGGTCTTGTAATAACACATGTATAATTTCTTATCTTGGTAAAATTATACACCAAGATATTATGCTTGTTAATTATACCTTCAACATTAACAGCCTGTATATCACCCAGTCATATTTATGTATATTACAGCATACTGTATGCAAATTGTCGAGTAATAAATAAGTTTTCCACGATAATTCCAGGAGAAAATATTTTCCGCGAGAAGCAGATGAATTTGAAATTTATTAAAAATTTTGTTGTCGCGATATATTATATTTCGGAAACTTTTTCCATTCTAAACCTGTTAAAACTTTACAGCAATATTTTCAGGAGTTTTGTCATAGTTATCTTCAGTCGATGATTCATATAAAACTTCTAAATTCAACATGGATCATCGCATCTTTCACCGTTTCGGCAGAACCTGTAAACTTCTACAAGTTTATTTATTTACTACCATGTTTCCTTACATACACATATTTCTGTTCTCTTGATACATTTAATACTCAATTTCAATCATAATTCTACCATTTATTGGTCTGTAACACTTTATTGAATATTGAATTCCAGAACTTTTATTTGTTAAATATCTAAATAAGTAACTTTTATCAGTCACACTCACCCTGTACTCATTTCGTTAAAGTTTTGCTAAGTAACAGGTGGTCATTGCAACATTTTATTAATTTTCATTTGAAAACGCTTAAGTTGATAATTCAAAATATAATAACTCTATTTCTGATTTAATCCAATTATTTTGTACTATAAATAATTTGTAATAAACGTTTTAAAATATTTTTAACAACTACCAATACTTGTTGTAACAATACGACCATATATCGCGCCACCTTGCAGGGCGATCGTCATTTGTCATTGTTTATTACTGAATCTCAAGGTGGAAGCTTATGCGAAGTTTTTATTAAAATTTAGTGGCAAATTTCGCGATTTCATCAAAAAGCTTATCACCAATCGATTCGTAATGAAATCGCGGTTATTTTGATGTATAATACATTTAAGTGGGTCAAAAAATTAATATCGAAAAACTTGTAACAAGTTTTATTGATTTTTGCTTCTGGAAGAACCAAGAACCAACAGATTTGGTAATTATTATTGTTAATAATTATCATTATAATATTGAATTATGATGATAAATATTATAATAATACCTAATAATGAAATTAAATCAATATATTCAGATATATTTATCGATGATTGCAAAAATATATTTTTTTTGTTGGTTATGATAACATGACTTTATTGAGCAACCAATCTGATGGCACCATTCTTGTTATATGATTGTTAAAGCTTGATTATTGACATTTTAAATAAAAATTAATTAAAATAAAATAGTTTTGAGACCAAAAATTATTGTAGAGACAATAAATAATATTTTTTGCGACTTCTAAATAAATACATAAATAAATTCATCATCACGCCTTTTACCCATTACTGGGTGTGGCACTCTGCCGAAGCAGATCTCGGTAATTGATATATTTATGCGCGTAAAGTGCGGTTAGTAGCCGTCAAATCACGGCCTCCAAAGATGTTAGTGGTGGGGGAGCCACAGGAATAATTTTAAATTGGTGAAAATGTTTTGTCAGCTGTGGGGATGGAACCATGGTTTTTTGGATCCACAGGCCGACTTGATACCACTGAACCATTACGACATAATTACTTTTAATATAAAGTAAATTGAATTTTCTAAAAAAATATAACCAAAAAAACTTAAAAATAAATTTTATTTTTTCAGATTGGATTTTCAATAGAACTGCAAATTTGTGCCATTGAAGATGGAACCGGAAACGAACACACGGCCCGGAAGTAAGTTATTCTACGAACTTTTTCGAATTAAATTTTTTTTTGTGTATAATAAACTAAATATATATTTTTTTAATGTTTAAAGTTCCTGATACCTGGCATTCCAGAAGGTCAGTGACGTGCAGAGAGAGCTGAGGTTGCAGATCCGAGAAGCAGACGTCAAAAGGTTAGCAAAAATTTCACTTAGCCGTTTTGTCTTGCCCAGCGATATACCTACTCAGATGTTATGTTTTGCCTATTTTCGGCCATTTTAAACGATTTTTTTCTCGATTCCAATACTTCCTTATACTGTGTATAAGAAAGTAAAAACGCAACGAAGTTAAAAAGTATTGCATATCTATGTGAAAAATATGGTAATAAAAATGTTCAATTCAAGATGAAATTTAGTAACACTCCAGTGACTTTGTAAGAAGCCAATTTAAATTTATGAAAACTGAAAGTATCCCCTATTTCTCATTTTATTAATCTCGTAAAGTTTTTGTTCCATCGTTGCGCTGCTTGAAATATCATTTTATTGCAAGATCGAATAGACAGACATTGATATATTGTAGTAAGTAATGCGAGCAATTTTAGATTGTATTAGAGCCAATAAAACCAATGTAAATTGTGTCTTTCATTTGTTTGAAAGATCGTAAAACTTGAGACGCGATATTGGAAGATGACGGTGATATTCAATTCTTTACCTGTCAAATGCAGAGCCATCTACGAATGAAACAAACAGATAGAATAAGAATACAAAGTTAAATTGATCAGTGCTTATGCCAATGGCACATTGGTCGAGGAGCATGAATGAGCGTCGAGGAACTCATCGATGAAACAACAGAACGCACCCTGACAGATAAAATAAACAAACACGAAAAAATAGCACAAAGCAAAACCAAAATGACAGCCCACGCTAACATGAAATAATAAATAATTACACGCCTTTGGGAGTCTATAGACCCCCAAATATTCCTAGAAGAAATTTGGCGGACCGGGCGCACCGAGCCGCAGATTTAACTCTGCCGTACTGCCGGTTTCCGTAGTCAGTTGTTTAAGGCGAATATGTGTCTAGCATAGAGCGCCCGAGTGTGGCAAATATAGGAAGCTGTATTTTTTTATTTTAACGACAAGCCACATGTTGTCGGCCGGTGGATTCGAACCAGCCCTATGCAACTTCGTATATAAGCGCAGTTAGTAGACGTCCAGCTTTATGTCATTCGCGCGCATGACTTTGAAAGAGAGAGATAGCTTAAAGCGGCCGGCATTTACTCAACGCCATATGAACGCAGGTTACTTTTTTCAATCGTTAGTGTTGTTTGGTGATAAATAGTTATAAACAATTAGTTTGCAATGGGTCGTAAGTGTTTTGCGCCCAATTGTACCAGCGGGTATGACTCAAATCATGACAAAATATCTTTGTTTCGTGCTCCAAAAGAGCAGTTGGAAATTTGGAAAAAAGTAGTAATATGAGCAGATATATATATATATATATATATATATATATATATATATATATATATATATATATTATACATAAGAAATTATTTAATTTTTTTATCTTGTTTTATTTTTTTAAATAATATCAAATGTCTTTGCGGGTTCCATTGACACTTGAGTACAGAAAATAGTTACTTTCCTCATGCCAATAAGTACAAAAAGTGAGTATTTTCATCTATACAAGTGTTCGATGACCTTTCAAACATGTATTATATATTTTTCCTATGACAATTTAGGATTTTACATTACAAGAAATTATTTTGTGCTGTAGGTACACTAATATCTGTTCTATTTAGCATTGCTTGCCTGATTGCTTAATGCCAATGGCACACTGGTCGAGGAGCATGAATGAGCGTCGAGGAACTCATCGATAAAACAACAGAACGCACCCTGACTGATAAAATAAACAAACACGAAAAAATAGCACAAAGCAAAACCAAAATGACAGCCCACGCTAACATGAAATGAGACACAATAATACGTGTGAAATGAGACACAATCGTTTCATCGAGGAACTCCTCGATGGAAATAGAGGCGCCTCTATTTTTCATCGATGACGGGTGCGTTCTGTTGTTTCATCGATGAGCTCCTCGACGCTCATTCATGGCTCCTCGACCAGTGTACCATTGGCATTACAGAAAAATGTTTAAAATGAAATCTGTAGAGATTTGTATTGTGCATTTAAATCAATTAGCACATTTCATTTTACAGGGTGATCAAAAGGAATTGTTATAGTTGGCAATACAATTCCAGAGATCTTTTTATTCCACAGTTGGCACAACGTCAGGTAAAGGCGGAAATGCTATTTGATATTTCTAATAAATACAAATAGGTTATGTCAGGAGTCTGACAGCTAATAGGATTTTGACTTTTTAAGTAATAGAAATACTTTAGAAATAAATGTAATAATAAATGTACTCAAATTTAAATTTTAAATGTCACTGTCAACAACAGGAAATGAATTTATGTATCAGGCTTACCAATTTCAAGTAGTTTTTTTTTTATGGCCAACTGTAACAATTCCTTTTGATCACTCTGTAGCTTCTATAATAAATTTGTTTTGTACAAATCACACTTACAAATAAAGCTAAACAATAGTTAGTTACTTTTATAGCCTAGCTATAATTACTTTAGCTACAGTTAAAGCTTCACTAAATGAGAAAATATATAGCTATGTAGCGATTAAGTTTTTCTCTTGAAATTAAAAAAAATATATATAAATAAATAAATATATCATCACGCCTTTTACCCATTACTGGATGTGGCACTCTGCCGGAGCAGATTTCGGTAAGTGACATATTTATGCGCGTGAAATGCGGTTATCGGCCGTCAAATCACGGCCCCCAAAGATGTTAATGGTTGGGAAGCCACAGGGGTAATTTTAATTTTGGTGAAAATGTTTGTCGACTGTGGGGATTGAACCAGGGTTCTCAGGAAATATGCTGTGTAGTTTCACTACATTTTTGAGTTGCTTGCCTAGTTCTGCTTACAAGTAATACACATCTCTTAGGTACATTATTTTTACTTCTTCGCTCACCTCACTTATAATTGATCTGAGCTGAAATTAGCTGAGCTGAGCTAAGCCAAACTGAGATACGTATTTGTTAAATAGAACAGTTGTTTTATTAGTTTGCTAAAGTTTCATTTGTTTGGATATAACCTAAAATTTTACTATGTGAACTATGTCTGATTCTGATATAGAAAATATGATAATAGTAAGTATTCGTGTTTAATGTTATTAAATTGTATATATGCTTAAAATAAATATCTCAAATTATTTTAGGATGTATTGTTCAAGGCAGATGATGATAATCAAGATTTTTATTATCAGGCTTACCAATTTCAAGTAGTTTTTTTTATTGCCAACTGTAACAATTCTGTATTTATTTTATTACTGCTAAAATCAATTTTAAATTGTCACAAACTGATATTATCTACGTTGTTCTGAAACTGCAACGCAAACAAATATATAATAATACCCTGTTTTCCGCTCTCATTTGCGTGCGAATAATGATTATTTTCTGTATTCAAGTGCCAACAAATTTTTATATGACAAAATGATGGAATGAAACTGCCATAATAAGCGTAGCGCAATTCAAGGAAGTTGGCCATGGTTCAGTGCGTTATATTACTACAGTAGCCACAATCTTATTGGCTTCAAAAGTATTGAATTATGCTTCATTATTCAACACTTTTTTCATCATTCTACACTTTTGAATAATGATCCATCTTATCTATCTAGATACGAACATTAATCGTCATGGAAAAATACAATGATATATATGTCTATCATACGAATTTCTTTCCTTGGGAGGCACGAAATATTTTATTTCGTCCAAGGCAACCATTATATCCATACATTTGGCAAGCACTGGCAGAGTTTCCGTGGGTACCCTATATTTTATTTTCCTTTACAAATTCACAAACCCTCCAAAATATTTAACACCCTCATAACAATATAAAAATTCCCAGTACCACCCTGCAACCATCTTCTACTTCGTCTTCCATGAATAATGCAGCAGGAGTTCTTTTGCCTTCCAGGTGATTGTCATGAGCAACGCATGCATACCACCACACACCACGACTTATAATGACGTCACCGCCTACCGCGTTTGTGAATTTGTGTTTTAAATGAAACGGACTAAACAGATGGGGTGTCTATACCACTGAGATAGTTATGTATGTTGAATGATGGGAATAGGTTAGTTATTATCCATTCTTAGATGAAGATAAAGATTTAGAAATGGAATAAAAGGTAAAATAAAAAAATAAATATATCATCACGCCTTCTACCCATTACTGGGTGTGGCACTCTGCTGAAGCAGATCTCGGTAAGTGATATATTTTGCGCGTGAAGTGCGGTTATCAGTCGTCAAATCACGGCCTCCAAACATGTTAGTGGTGGAGGAGCCACAGGGATACCTTTTTCAAATTATGAAAATTTGTCGCCTGTGGGAATCGAACCAGGGACCTCAGGATCCACAGGCCGACTTCATACCACTTGGGGTTGTCAGCACAACTGCTTGGAATATTAAACAGTAAAAATTATTTATTTATTCAAGGGGGGTGACGTCGAAAATGAAAGTTTATTACAACAATTTATAATTTTTTTACTGCTTTGCACAAGGAAAACTTTATCTCGGTTACACTACGGGGGACCTATAGCTTATAGTGAAATCAGAACCAGTTAGACTTCGTCCTATTTTTAAATAAATTAAGCTCAAGAAAATAATAATAATAATTAGTAAAAATATTTTTTCTACCACCAGCACAGTAACATCATTACAACCTTGGCAACAAGAACGTAAATAAATAAATAAATATATCATCACGCCTTCTACCCATTACTGGATGTGGCACTCTGCTGAAGCAGATCTCAGTAAGTGATAGATTTATGCGCGTGATGTGCGGTTACCAGCCGTCAAATCATGGCCCGCAAACATGTTAGTGATGGAGGAGCCACAGGGATAGCTTTTTCAAATTATGAAAATTTGTCGCCTGTGGGAATCGAACCAGGGACCTCAGGATCCACAGGCCGACTTCATACCACTGAGCTAGCCATCCCATAAACGTAATGAGTCATTTACCCACCTACTCCATATAACATAAAAATGCGTCGTGGTAAATAAAAGTATTTGGAAAATATGAATGTGATAATAATTAAATTTGTTTAAAGAAAAAAGCACAGACTTATATTACGCTATTTTCAGTTTTTTGTGTTTTTTAATTTATGTTCCTTTTCAAAGTTCTCTACAAATGTCATTACTTAATAATTTGCTTATGAAGCTATTAATTGTAATTTAGATCGCAAGGTTTAATTCTCTTCCACGAATCACTAATTGATAATTATATTTAAAATAAATAAATATAAATATATCATCACGCCTTTTACCTATTACTGAGTGTGGTACTCTGCCGAAGCAGATCTTGGTAAGTGATATATTTAAGCGCGTGAAGTGCGGTTACCAGGCCTCAAATCACGACCCTCAAAGATGTTAGTGGTGGGTAGAGCTGGGCAAGCTACTTAAAAAAAGTAGGTAAGCTACAGCTACAGCTATTCTTTAAAAAAGTAGCTGAGCTACAGCTATAAGCTACATTTTGTAAAATATAGCTAAGCTACAGCTAAAAGCTTTCATTAAAGTAGTTGTTAAATTTTAAAGCAACTTTTTTCAATTATTGTGAATGATTAAATTTGCCATTGTCATATGATCAGTTGATCAGTCTTTTGTTATAATGATTGTTAATAAATATAAAAAATCGCAAATGGACAAATGTACTGTTAATTTGTTATGCTATAATTCTTATTTATATTGGAATAAATTAACAGTCACATTAACAGAAGACTCCTAAACAGTCAATGTTTAGTTCATCTAATATTTAATACAAAACTAGAATAGGTTAAGAACAAGTGAAAAATAAAATATGTTAATAGATTTTACACTACATAATAACTTGTTATCCTACAGTTATAGAAAACAATAAAGAAGGTACAATTCAAATACAAAACAAAAATAAATAGGTATTTCTTAATGAACAGTGGTAGCTTTAAGCTACAAAAAGTAGCTTTAAAAGTAGCTTCAGTTGTAATAACAATATTTTCAAGCTAATAGAGAAAAAAACATAGCTCGCTACAAGCTGCAGCTATATTTTTTCACATTTAGCTAAGCTACAGCTACAGTTAAGGTAAACGTAGCTAAGCTACAAAAGTAGCTAGCTACTGCCCAGCTCTGGTGGTGGGGGAGCCGCAGGGATAATTTTAATCTGGTGAAAATGTCGGTTGTGGGAATCGAACCAGGGTTCTCAGGATCCACAAGCCGACTTGATACCACTGAACCACCTGATTGGATAATTGTGAACGCAGCGGTAAAAGCCACAGCTAACGTGATTTACAATTTATTTATTTATGATCACCGAACTATAATATGATACTTCACATATATTTAGCTAAAATGGGATTCGAACTCGGGCCCTCCAGACTGAAATGCCGTAACATTATCCACACCACCATACTGAGGGATTTATCAGGACTATAGAATTCGGTCAAAATACTCGACTTCTAGGAGAGTCACTGTGTAAACATTACATAACAATGAGCTTGCAAGTCAGGCTTGCACGTTAATAGCAAAAAAATCCCTTAAGCTCTCAGCTCAGGGATCAGACCATCCATGATTGATTAGCTGACTAGTGCTGCTTGCTGTCACTTCCGGTATTGGTTACCGACCGGTAACGGGATCGGTAACGACTTCCGCCAACATCGGTAATCAAGTTCAGGCAAAAAAAACAATGAATATTTTAGTTATTTCTTGAGAAAGAACAACTTGTTTACCTTCACGACTTGGGAAATTTGTTGGCGACTCTTGACTGGCGTTAAAATTTCAAGAAGGGATCGGACATGATTTATTTATTCAACAAGGTCCGGACATTCAAAAGCAATTAGTTTTAACTATAAATTTAGTAAAAGTAAAATCAAATTTCGCCCAAAACTCTCATTTATACATAAATTTTTTAAATATTTTTTTTACATAACATAAATACAAATACACATAACGAATGGATTAGAAAATATTTAAATTTGTGAAATAAATTACTAATCTTTGTCGTCTGGGTTTGAATTGAAGAGGAAGGACAATTTTCTAATAACTCTTCCATAAATTGACATCATTTCTTCAATAAATTCCGATTTAGCAGTTTTACATTTTTTATTTTCTAATATTTTGTGCCTGTGTTTACTTAATAAACTTAGATTACGATAGGGAACATGTCGCTAGGTTGCTATGAGAATACTACTGAAAATACAGTTTCAGCTTGAATTTATTATCTTTAAATTTATAATTAAATTTTTATTATATTATATATACATATACAGGATGGTGACCGCGACTTTCGAACATAGGACTTTAACATGTAAAATCATATTGTTTTAATTTCCTGTTTCGTAATTATTTAAAAGAAAAAAGCTTCAAATAAAAGTTTTAGGG